>CM077182.1:12970617-12973117 GCA_039654105.1 Coreius guichenoti | reverse complement strand
TTTTTTTTATACTTAAAAGTACCAATACATCGTTTCAAATTTAATTTAGTATCCACCGATAAGGCAGTTTTGTGACTGACACAGGGGGCACTACCACTTCTTTTTAATCAAGATAATTAGCCAGTGTCAATAATTTCAAAATATCCACTGGTTATTTGACCTGCCCAATATGTCATCTATCACTAGTCAGCAGTTTTACGAATAAATTCAGCTCTTGGCAAATTGAATTGACCCCTATGTGATCTTTCTGACAGATTTCTATTGTATTTTTTGCTCCCAAAAACCCTTTTTAGCAGTAATAATCACTTTCTCTTTCTTTCCATCTCTATCCCCATCTCTCTGAAGACTGCTGAATCTGTCAGCCCTGGTAAAGTTATTGACTTTTACCCACAATCCTGTGCAATAGGGAGACTTTTCTGTTGAAAGACTCTGGGAGTCACACCTAATAAGGTGTGTGCGTGTGTGTTGGCCTGCGGCATTGGAGCCATGGCTAATTAAACCCAAGTGTAATTTATTAATACAATGTTTTCTGGATGGAGCTGCCGGTTGTGTGTTTAAGTGAGAGCAATTAGGAAACCTATCAAGCGGAAAAGATACGTTATCTCTGCAGTAAACTCCATAGCTTCAGGGAAAACAGGGAGAAAGAGGGATGGTGAAGGAGGGATAGATAATGCTTTAGGAAGCCTTTGCTTGCTTCATCGCCTCTGAGAAAACTTTTTGCCCCCTAAACAATTCAACAAACTATATTTTAACTTGGTAACCACACGATTACAACTGAAATCCACGTAATTCTACTATTAGGGCTGCACGATTAATCGGAATTAAACTCCACGCAATGGTTGCAGGGTTTTTTTTTTATGCAGTTTGTTAGTGAAGCACGGCTTTGAGATCAGCAGTAAATGCTGCTCCACCTAAAAGCCAGAGGGCGCAGAAACTCCAAATATGCCCCGCGGAAGTACGATATTGCACGTCATTCCAGGAAATCTCTATGGGCATCATACTATCGCTGTAGCTGAATAAACAGAAGCTTCAGAAACTGAAACGCTTTGATTGATTAAACATGACTAATAAACACATGGCTACGACAATATATGGTTTATCTGAGTCCTCCTTGGGTATTTCATGATAATAAAGTATATTTATACTTCAATGCTAATCGACATAGCCTTTATCACTATATAGAATACTATAAAATATGTTGTGTGCCTTATTCTGTGTAAGAAGCCACATCGTCTCACAGAAGGATGCTCAACTGTCGTTATGAAGTGAGTGGAGTAAAAAACATTTCATAAATGGTTCATAAATGCTTCTCATATTTGGAAAGATGTTTGACGTGACTCAAACTCGCAGTGCTTTCAGCTGGAGCAGCATTTACTACTGATCACAGAGCCGTACTTCACTGACAAGATGCGCATAAAAATAATCGCAGCCTTTGAGATTTCATAATCGCAATGAGCCAACTCGGTTTAAGCGCGATTTCAGGTTAATTGTGATTAGTCGTGCTGCTACTATTAATGTTACACGCTACGAAAAAATCTAAAAAATAGGGCCATATGTTAATATGAAGGAATTTTGCATATTGATTTTTCACAGGTGTTTTACCGGTATTTTCAATTATGCATTGCATTTGAGTTTTTCTACAGATTTTTTTTCTTATACTTTATTCTTGATTTTTTTTTTTGGAGGGGGGGGACCAAAACAACATTGGACCCCAATGACATTCATTGTATAGTTAGACGACAAAAAAAGCGATATAATACGACAATAAAAGCTAAACATTTTTCAAAATCTCTTTTTCTGTGTTCCCCAGTCAGTTATACAGGTTTGGAACGACATGAGGTTGAGTAAATCATTTTTGGGTGAACTAACCCTTTAATTAGAACGGGGCATCCATCCACATACTTCTGGCCATGTAGTAATTCATTTGTTTATTCACCCATCCGTTCATTCATTTTGCTTCTCTTCCTCCATCTAAATGCTTGTTTCTGCTCTTCTAGCTGGCAAGCGAATCCAAGTTTGCCGGCTGATAGTCTGGAATGTGGATCGCTGTGTTATTTTACACTCCCATCAGGGGCACGGTCCCACCAGCGGACACACACACAAAGCCGGCCTTGTTGCAGCGGTGCCGAGTTGTACTTGGCTTCCTCTGTCTCTAATTGTCCCCCTCTCTTCCTTTCCAGTGGTCTCTCTCTCTCCCTCAGTCTTTTGTTAACATGCTAGCACACGCGCACAATCGCTCACAGCTAGCGTTAAGTGGTTACCATCTACCCTAGCATTACTTCAAGGGCACTCTGAAGTGAACGGTTCTTTAGTATTCAATTTTGTTATATTATCATGGACCTCCCAGATAAAAGTACTTTAAAATGCTTCAGAATGCACACGCACACATAACAGTGTACGTTGTAAAGTATTTGTATTCATGGCGAGGTTTCATATTTGTGCGAACTCGAGGCACACTGAGGTGCGAAGACAATCCCTTAACTTTGTGTGTGCGTGTGCA
>CM077182.1:11828117-12285617 GCA_039654105.1 Coreius guichenoti | reverse complement strand
TTGCATTTTCATGCACATTTTTTACTGATTTAGTTTTCCTTGACACAGGAGACTGAAGGCAAACAAACTCTGTCACTATGCGCAAGAGAGGATCTTAAAAAAATCGAGGACACTTTGATGGTGGTAAGAGACATTCATTTATTATCTGTTTGCACCCTTAACTTGTGCTTAGTTTATTTAGTGTGCTCATTTTTTGCATGATCAAGTTTTTCAGTGGCCAGTGCCAATACCGATAACTTTAGTTGGGTGGCTGGATGATACAATTTCATTCAAGTGATTAAAATTAATAACGCATACACATATTTATTCAAAATTCACATTCAAAATATTTGTAATATTGTGAGATAGAGAGGTTAATGACGTGCTGTCATTTTTTTAATATATTAAAAATGCAATTCGTACATTTAGTGACTTGAATACACCTCTTCTATGATGATATATTTCTATATTAAACTTTATTTGAATTAAAAAATGTCAGGTTGAACAACTCTTCTGATATCATAATCAAGAAAAAAGTTTCATTAAAATGAAATTCTTGAAAAGAATCTTTTAATATTATTTCTTCCAAAAAAAAAAAAAAACTGCTTCACTACTCGTATAATATATGAAAAAATTTGGTCTGCAAAATCAAAATCAAGACGTGTGACCAACATGCAGAAAGAACAAAACAAAACAGGATATGATATCATAGAGAGGACTCCAACAGACCCTCATTATATATAATTTATAAGTCTCTTATATATCTTATATATATATATATGCTGGGCAATCGATTAATCGCATCCAAAATAAAAGTTTGTCTTTACATAATATATGTGTGTGTACTGTGTATAATTATTATGTATATATAAATACATACTCATTCATGTATATATTTAAGAAAAATATGTTATATTTATATATAAAATATTTATATATAAGATAAATTATATAAATATATATACAGTATATACATACAAATATTTCTTATATATATATAAATAAAAGAGACTTATTGAATCATAAATTATATATCATGAGGGTAGGGTTCCTCTCTATGATATCATAAACTTTTATTTTGGATGCGATTAATCGATTGCCCAGCACTATATATATATATATATATATATATATAGATAGATAGATAGATATGTATATACACATACATACATACATACATACTTTTATAGATGCGATTAATTGTGATTTAATCAATTTGGCAGCACTAAAAATGTTACCTTTTTATGACAAGAATAGTTTCGTTAAGGTTGTATGTTGTGTAGAGTGACCAAAAATATTTTTTTAAAAAAAAATTTATAATTTATTATTTATGATATTTGTAAGATAGATAGATAGATAGATGTCCATGAGATGCATTGCATTGTGATTTATGAGTTCCCCTCTCTGTTTTTCCTTTATACAGTCTGAGCCAGGAGTTCAAATTAAAGCACTGAGAGAGTTTCACAATGTTTTGGTCTGGGTCAGTTTCTCCATGGATAGAAGGAGAACGCACGAGAAGATTCACTAGTTCTCCGCACTGGCACAGGGGAACTCAGGATGCAGTAGGAGTCAAACGCATTTTTACACACACACACTATATCACTATCCAGACACACACCCTGCAGTGGAGGATCCAGGCTCAATTAACACACACACACACACACACACACAAAACACAGTGGCTTGAGTAATTGAAAACATCACTCCCTCTATCATTTATCAACAGACTGTTTGCAAAGGCAAAGGAAAGTTGTTTGACTCCTACACCAGTCAACAAGTCACATCCTGTGAATGTTTCACTGTTCACTTTTTCACTGAACAAGCCGAATTCTAGTTGAATCAAATACATCTCAGAGAAGCTATGACATTTTTTTACATAGCAAAGAGACCGAATGTTTACATGCACTGGTTGAAGATACAGATATTTTGCACCAACATTTTGGTAACTTGGCATTATGAACAAAAATCTGTATGCTTATTAATATGAAATGCATTATAGTTTAAAGGATACAGAATGACATAGTCTAGAATAAAGGCATATTTATTGTTTTTGTTTGTTAATTTTCAAAACAATAATTTATTTTTGTATGTTTTATTATTTTTGTTTATTATTTGTAAAGTATTATTTGAGTACAGGGGAAATGAGAGATCTTAAAAATATCTAATATTTATTATTTTATTAAGTATCATACAGTTGGTGTAGGCCTTTGCATTCTCTTAACTGCCAACTCAAATTCTCCTCCCAAAAGAGATAAAAAGGTGTGAGAATTCTGTAAGTGTCATAAATTAACAAGGTTAGTCATATTTTAATTCATGTAATTCATTAATGTGCATTGCTGTCTGTGATGTAATATTGTTTGTGAACCTTCAAATGCAATAAAGTTTAAATCAGCTTGAGAGGTTCCCATTGTGCTTGTCTCTTTTCCATGACCAAAGCTTTTCAATGGCACTCCAGCGTAGACTGTAAATGATATAGCTATCGGACGGGTGGTGTTCGGTTGCCTCTAATAACGGCTCAGAGTGCTAAATGTGACTAACTTGACTAACTACATGGACAACACAGTATCAAAGCACTGTACATAAGAACTGCACACTTCGCACATAAGAAGACAGAACACTGACGCTGTATTAGTCGACCATTGACTTAAGACTGCACTATTGGCTCCCTCTAGTGGCTCATTTTTATGTATTGCGCTCTCTGCTGAAGTAGATTATTTGCCAACTTTGTTAAATGGTTAGTTCACTTTAAAATGAAAATGACCCCATGATTTACTCACCCTCAAGCTATCCTAGGTGTATATGACTTTCTTCTTTCTGATGAACACAGAGTTGTATTAATATAGATCCGGATGTTTCCAAGCTTTATAATGGCAGTGACGGGGTCCATTGAGTTTGAAGCAAAAAAAAGTGCATCCATCCCTCATAAACTTACTCTACACAGCTCCAGGGGTTAATAAAGGCCTTCAGAAGCGAATCAACTGAGTTTTGTAAGAAAAATATCCATATTTAAAACTTTATAAAGTAAAATATCTAGCTTCCTCCAGACGTGCCTCACGCATTTCAAAACACTTAAGCTACATCCGACGTCATATGCCAGTTGCGTGGGAAGCATTTTACTTTAAAGTTTCGAATTTTTTATTTTTCTTACACAAACACATCGATTCGCTTCAGAAGGCTTTTATTAACCCCCTGGAGCTGTGTGGAGTATGTTTATAATGGATGGATGCACTTTTTTGAGCTTCAAACTCAATGGACCCCGTCACTGACATTATAAAGCTTCGAAGCGTCAGGATATTTATTAATATAACTCCGATTGTGTTCATCAGAAAGAAGAAAGTCATATACACCTAGGATGGCTTGAGGGTGAGTAAATCATGGGCTAATTTTTCATTTTAAAGTGAACTAATCCTTTAAGCACAGTAGGCTATGTGCATGCAAAGCATTCAGCAATAACATTTTAGTTCGATAATAATCACATTTTTGTAATAATCAAAAGTTTATAATATATTCCTACTCAAAATAGGCTATTGCACAATAACCAAGACTAATTGTCTGCAATCATGATTAAAATCCTTTTTTTTTTTTTTAACTATGAAATATATGACTAACATTTTTAGTTTTGAAGCAAGTTTAACTGAACCTAAGGCAAACTCTACCATCACTGCCACTGTACACAGTTGCAGTTCCTGGAAGTCTTAGCACCGTGAAACGCGACCACAAACGTCTCTCTTGCATTGCCACCAAACAACCCAACCTATGCTCAGTTCTGGTGCAATGAAAGGGCGAGGGCATGCATATGCATGCACACACACACACACACACACACACACACACACACACACACACACACACAAAACACATACCCACACAAATGAACATAACTTTCTCTGGCACTGTTGTCTTTCTTAGACACTTATGCACCAATAAGCAACTGCTACAAATGCTGATTATCAAAACTTCAAGCTTGGAGTTTCAAGAGGTAGCTTAATGAAGCTTATGCTGCCTTCACGTGCTATCGGAAATTTGATAATTCCGACTTCTGAAGTCGTGATTACGAGCTCATTGCATTCAAGTTTTAAAATGTGAGGGCATTCATGTGCAATTTGAAGGCAGCATTATACTCACAACCACCAGTCAACTTTTATAGTTAAGACACATTTGCCTGTTAGAAGCAATAATTAATGCATGGTTAAGTTAAAAATGAAAACGTATCACTGTGAAACACAAAAAGAGATAGTTATAAGAATGTCCAAGCTGTAACATTTAAGTTTAAAATGACATGATGGTTTGTGAGTAAATGATTTAAGAATTATTTTTGGGTGAACTATCCCTTTAAAGTGAAGATTAAATAATTGTTTACTCACCCTGGTGTTGTTTTAATGCTGTAAACCCTTCTTTCTTTAATGGACCACAAAAAAATAAGATTTTTCAAAAAAAATGTCCAGCTCGCGCTCGTCCATATAATGGCAGTGAATAGCGATTAGCATTAAGGTTTTTTATTTTATTTTATTTTTTAAAGCAAAAGTATTACAGAATGATTCCACGTGACATGTGCCATATATCCCAAGTTTTCTGGGCGATAGGGTTTGGTAGAAAACAAACAAAATGTAATGTGTTATTTAAGGAAATCCTGACCCTGGTCTTCAGTGCACGGCTACGCAATGTGCACGTTCATGAGACTATTAGCGCCACAGTTAACTCCGTCTCGCCAAGAACAAGAAAAATGTTGTGAGAAATCAAGATTAACAAAAACGCGACATGGAATACAATCCATATACCTTCTTCTCTGAGGTGTTCATCGTACTAGGTTATCGCGTTCACATCTGTCAGCTGCCATTCTGACCGTATATATATCTATGATTCTGACAGTCATCAGACAAACGGATTTTCGGATTTCCGGTCCACAGATATAACCAAAGTTCCTTTAAGACAAGTCATTTCACTCGGCAGCCATCTTTGAAACGCCTCTCGGGCAAGTGCAGCGCCTATCTCTTTGAATGGGGAAACATCAAATTCTCCAAAACTGTTCGCCAAGTTTGAGATTAAATTTCATATTTGAAATCACCAATGAAATCTGACAACAACTGTCATAAAATTAGTTTTTAAACATTCAAATCATGATAAAAAAAACTGTATTTTTCAGCCTGGACAAAGTTAATGCGCATGCGCAATCCTAAACGCGCGTCTCAGAACACTGCCTGTTTCTATAGCAACCGGACCTTCTAAAGCCAGCTGCAGTGGCGATGACTTTACTAATCAACGATTGGCTCTTTCATTTAGAAGGCGGGGCTTATTCGCCATATTGGGCGTTGCACTTTCTCCCATTCATAAGTAATCGGAGTGCACTGTCTTCCTATATATGAAGTCTAAAGATATAACTAAGTGAAGAAAGAACACACATACTTTTTAGGGGATTTCTAGGCGTTGCATTTCAGGTTACATAAGCTATTTAATAATCTTGGTTTCTCACAACTTGTGTGCTTTTTCTGGGCGAGGCGAAGTGAACTGCGGCACTAATAGAGTCTCACGAATGCACACGGTCGTGTCAAAATGAGGACAAAAAAGACATTTTCTGGTTGTCAACTATTAGTGGATCATTCATATAATAAATGTGATGAACTATGCTTACTGAACTTACATACATCCACTAGAAATCACTTTGGGACCAGATGAGTATAAAAATGGCTCAGAAAAGTAATGTTAGTTCAGTGAAAAGAGTAACACTTTAGAATACTGTTCTGTCATTAATGAACAACTTCACAGGAACAAATGATTGACATCCTAGTAAATATATTAACTAAGTTTATACAACAGTTCTTTCTGGTTCTCGAATTTGATTGGCTGAGAGCCTATACAGTTTCATATCGGTAGCACTTTATTTTACAGTCGTGTTCCCCATGTACATACTATGTATTTATAGTTATTACAATAACTGGGTAATAACTAGGTACTAACCCTGAAATTACTCCTTTTAACCCATGTAGTTACCTATTAATCATTACTTTCTTAGGTAAGTACATTGTAAGTACATGTCATAATTAAATCTAAAATGAAGATCATGCTATAACTACTAGTAATGATTACTAATGATTATCGTGTTACTCATTTGTTCCTGTTTAGTGATCCATTAATGATGGAATAGTATTCTAAAGTGTTATGCAATTTTAAACATTAATCACTAAAACCACCAGCCAATTAGACCTCAAATAGTTTCAACAGGGAATTAGGAAGGGGGCATTTCTGTTGACTGTGACTGTGACACACAATACACATCCGACCCCAACTTTCACCATTCGTATGTCAAGATAGAATGAAATTGTGTCACCGTGAGGTTTTACCATGTCAATTTATCAGATGTGATTCTGCTTATTTATATTTACGGAGAAGTATACGTTTTAAAAACGTAAGTATTGGACGAACACAACGAAACTGAGCAAAAAGAGTTCAGTCAAGTGCTCTCCAGTTTCCACTCCTTTTTGGAAAAGAGAGTGATTCAGCTGTATTGTAGACTGAGTCACTGAGTCAATGACCTAACTGCTTCCTCCACAGCCTCACCATCTGCGTAGCAGCTTAGCTGTGAGTTTCCAGTGAGTATGCTGTGGTCAGGTTAGCACTGCTGCTTCTGAGCACAGGAATCACAGTTCATCTGACTTCACACATCTTTCCTCTTTTGTGAGGAGGATTTGAGGTGGCATTTTACAATTTACTTAAGCATTTATGGTGAAATGAGTTTTATGCTAAAGTTACTGGGAAAGAATTGTGCCATTCAGATAAGGCAGTTTTATTCAAATTAAATGTGTGATCATGGTTTGACATATGCAATTCATATAATCATTTTTAATTTGCTTTATTTCCTAATACTTATTTTACACCCGTTTTTCTTTATTAAGTCACTACAAAGCTTACAGACTAATTTGTGGATATTAGAAATTGTATTAAAACTTAAAGGGAAAATTAAGTCATCATTTACCCACCCTGGTGTTGTTTTAATGCCTTATGCCCTTCTTCCTTTTTTGGTCCACAAAAGGAGAATTTTTAAAAAATGTCCCACTCATGCTCGTCCATATAATGGCAGTGAAAAGCGACCAGCATCAAACTTTTTAAAAATGACGCAAAAGTTACACAGAATGATCCCATGAAACACGTGCCGTATATTCCAAGTGTTCTGGGGGTATACAATAGGGTTTGGTGAAAAACAACCTGAAATTTAATGTAGGCCTATTATTTAACAAAAAATCCTGACCTTGGCCATTGGTCACACGGTCATTTTGAACAACATATCTTGTTTTATCATTTGAAACCTAAAATATTCTACTTGAAAAGTGTGTTGTACAAAGTCGCTTTCAGTGAAAGTCAGTTCACTTGGCAAAACTCCTAGGCAGCTATTTTGGTCATCCAAGACCGAGTCCTATCTACCTGAATGGGGAAACCCTGAAATCTCAAAAACTGCTTGCCGAACTCACAATTAAACAACATATTTCAAATCAGCAGCAAAATTTTACTTGAACTGCCCCATAACTGTTGTTTCTTAAGCTCAAAATGAATTTACTGCGCAACCTTTAAAAAAGTACTTCTAGGGCCAGATTTAATAAACAGGGCAAATTAGCGTGAGAGCGCAATTCCATAAAAGCGCCGATGGGGGTGGAAAGTTCTGCGCGTGATCTACTGACGACACGCAAATTAAAGAACACAGACACATCCGGATCATTTCCATAATGACCAACGCAATCTACCAGTTAGTGTCTGGTTTAACACGTGCTTTTTTTGGGGCGGTAAATAAGGGCGCAAACACCAGTAAATTGATGAGCGCAAACCTTTGTAAATCACCTTGCATGATTCATCAATTTTGCGCTTGAAAGCGAAACTCCTAAAAAATGCATATGCACGAAGGTCAGCCGCAAAAAGGTGTCCACACCTTTTCAGCGCTAATTTTTCACTGCGTGTCTTTAGTAAGTCCTGACAGTAGTTTTTTAATGCCAAAAGAGGGTTTGCGCTGGCACAAACTGTTAGTAAATCTGTCCCCTAGTGTGAATATGGGTAGTATGCATGAAATTCGGACATACTACATCCGCCATGTTGTTACTGTCACATGACTTATCAGCATCAGTTGTGTCGCTTCACATCCATTCATAAATCCTCTCCTGTGGCCCCATGGGATAGTAAAGTGTCCATCGAATGCGCACGTCAGAATCTCAGCAAAAATAGTAGGTAATCCGAGGACTTGTTTTTGAAAAACTGTTAATTCAGACATATTGCTTTTTGTGTGCTTTTGGTGTACTGTTTTTCACATACTATATAGTAGAGAAGTATTCGATTTCGGACTCACCCTGGTGTTGTTCTAATGCAGTATGCCCTTCTTTCTTTTTTGGTCCACAAAAGGTGGCTCTTTTATTTAGAAGGCAGGACTTATTTGGCCACATTGCATGTTGCACTTTTTTCCCATTTCTTCAAAGTCTTTGGTTGTACTATTTCTTGAAAATAAATGCCACTTAGTTTGATATTTTATGTTTAAAGATTTGCAGCTAAACATGTCTTTTTTTGTCCTCTGAATGTTAGCTTAAATGTGTGTTTGTGGGCCTTTAAATTATGCATGAATGTAATCAGACAAGCACAAAAAAGTAAAAAAAAAAAAGTAGGGATGTAACAAAAAATACTTGCTTAAGAAATATATTCACTCAAAAGTGGCATTTAGTTCGGAGTCACCCTATACACTCTTCTATAAATGAGTTTTGTCTTTCGAGGAATGACTTTGTTACTACTTGCATTTTCAGTCCGTCTGACAAATGTGACACATCCTGGACACTTAAATTAGTTTCATCTGCTGTTTACAACTTTAGCCACTTTTGCCCAATGATACCACCATAGTGATGCCAGATAGCATTTTCATTCTTTCCAATTCATTTATCCCTCTCATGTTCACATTGGTTTTAAGTGCAGAGACAGGCAGGTTTCTGAGGTTCAGATTCAGAGAACTGATGGTGTCACACCACAGTATGTCTGAAGGAATTCAACTGAAAAAACTGTGGCCACAGGCAGTAAAATGTAAATTAAGCAAATCTTCACAGATCAACCACCAATTCTATTAAAATGACGGGATTGCATGTAGCACAAATTAACTTTTTAATATGTGTTAAGTCATCATGTAATCATGTAAATCATAGGACTTATAATTATGAGATAAAAGTCAAATTATGAGATACTAAGTTATAATTATATTAAAACATTGAACTCATGACAGTCAAAATTGTGAGATACTAAGTCATAATTTTAAGATAAAAAGTTTAAATAAATTTAATAAATAATTTCAACTTATATATCATAATTATGACTTAGTATCTCACAATTTTGACTTTTATGTCATAATTCTGATTTACCAAAGTGTTTTTTTTATTATGTGGCAGAAATGGGCTTTTGTAACGCAACAAACAGGTAACTAGATGGCCATTAGCTATTAGATATAAAAACCACACTCACTAACAAGTTTAATGTTCAAAAAGGATACATATAATATGTGATGGTGATGCAACTTTCAGTTTGTTGAGTCATAGTTCACCTCAACCTGCTAGCAACCCAGTTTCTAGAAGGTTTGTTGGGTGGCTTATGGGCATGGCAACATTCAATAAACACCAGTTCAAACATATGAATCCTTATGAAGTTGCCCATTGGGTATGGGGTTGGGAAAAAGTAGAATATCTCCAGAATAATAGAAAGCTCTATAGAGAAGTAGCTCACAAAAAACCCAAAACCAGACGGACATCCCCTGTCAATTATTTATCCCACTGGACTTAACAAAAAAATTACAAATGTTTCATTAATGTCTTGTGTAATCATTTATATATTTAAAAAAAATGCATGTACAAAAAGACATAAAAAGATGTTCAAACAAGTAATGCTTTGAAATTAATATAAATAAAGTTTAAGAATAAAAGGTGTAATTTAAAAGCTGGCTGTCTAAGATGAAAATCTAGCATGAACTAGTATAAAAATCATGCATAAAATTTTAATTCAAGATAGCAATACCCATTAGAGATGAGAAACTTGGACATCAATACATAAAACAACCTTCTAATAACACTTTATTTTTCTTTTTTTGTGCTCTGCAATGGAGAAGGGACAGGGATATATCTATATAGATATCACTAACATGGGCACTAAGACTTTAATGTGCCAAGTATGTATGCAACTGCTGAACCAAGGCTTTTTGCAGACACTTTTATCCAAATAAACTACATTGCATTCAAGGTACACATTTTATCAGTTCATGCCATCCCTGGGAATCAAACCCACAACCTTAAAACTGTTAACGCTCCACTGTTTGAGCTACAGGAACAACTCCTGAAAACAACTCCTGAAACTTGCACTGTACTGCACTGTATGCACAATCCATACCTCAGCATATACTATGCACAACTTCATTTACATCAACATGGTTTTAAGATTTCTGAGTTTCAGATTCAGAGAACTGGTGTTTGTTGCTACACCACATTTGAAGGGGAATTCAACTGAAAAAACTATGTGGGGAATTCAACTGAAAAACTAAGTTGTAGCTTAAGCAAATTTACATCACCACAAATTAACCACCAATGCAAAGTAATGTATATGGGTTTAAAATTTTATAGTGATAATTCAGCAATTGATTAGAATGTTTTTGCAGCACCAAACACACACAGCTACATATGCATATGCCAACATATACACTTTCACACATGTAAACAAACACTTGTGGTTAACAATGCATATGCAACATATGCAGACTCATGTAGATACAGATGTGCATACATTCATATGCATGCATTAAAAACATTTGATTAAAAAAACACATGGCCGTTAGATATAGTTGTTGGATATAAAACCAGCTGATTACCACTGATAACAAGTTTCGATTTCACACAAAACAAAAAATAATATCTGATAACCAACTTTCAGTTTGCTATTGACTCATTGGAAGCGCATGTCAACAAGCCTCCAACTCAGTTTCTAACGGTCCGAAAGCAGATTGCAACCATGGCTATTCTCAAAGGCCACTTCGACCTCATGAATTGTTTGAGTTGCTCCTGGGGTATGGGGTTAGTGTGACGTCACTTACATGAGAGCATTTAATCTTTGATAGGAAACCTTCATAGAAAAGTAGCCCACAGAAACACCAAAACCCCAAGCTACCGCCTTCATAGCGTTGCTCTTTTTAGGTTGTGCACCTATATAAACCCCCGGCCCCTTTCCGATCATCAACACTCACCTGCTGACTAGCATCAAGTCACAACCTCGTGTTTAAAGTCGCTTCAAACACAAACATAAAGAATGGATTCTTGGCTCAACATGGTGCTGCTGTGTGGACTTCTGTTAATAGCATCTCTTCAGACAACCAACGCGTTCAGATTTAGACGGTCCAAAAGCGAGAAGACTAAAACGATGAGGACACATATCCTCCATCTGCAAGAAAACTATGTAAGTGATATCTACTGTCATGAACTTCTGCAGCGGGTTTGAAAGCAACTCAGTCTGTGTAAACTAGATCAATTACTTCAAATCCTACTCATATCTGTGTGCTATAGTTTGGTTTTGGAGCTAATATTAGCAAGAAGAGACCTATTGCATAATAAACTTTGTGACACTTTGATCTTAGATTAGGGGTTAAGATTCACAAGAGATGCACATTCATTCATAACGGTCGCTGTTTTATGCCCACTTTCTTTAGAACACACTTGGTACAGAATGGGTTGCAAAGTCTGTTTTTGCTTCTTATCTGGACCAGCTGAATGTAAGTTTTTACTGTGCAAAAATGCTAAAATATGAAAATGCAATTCAATGATATATATCCCTATGTATATATTCTGCTAATGATATTTGTTTCTCTTAGTCCAAGGCTCCCTGCACTTGTCAGGCGCTGTTGCTCGAAAGAATGCTGAACATCTATGAAGATATTTTCCAAGACATGATGAACTCTACGAAGAATTCAGAGAATTCTGAGAATAAAGTGAAAAATCTGAATTATGTAATGGATGAGGTGCAGAACCTGAGACAAAATTACAGTAAAGAACAAACAGTGTGGAGAGAGCTTCAGGACATTAACTTAGTCAAGGTAAACATAAAGAGAAAGTCCTGTCTTCATTGTGAAAAGTGTACATTTTCAGTTGTTGAATTGCTGTTTATGATATGATATGATATAATATGATATGATATGATATCTAATACATGTTTGTTCTCGCTCAGGTGAAAAATCCAACAATCCAAGGAGGAGCATTAAATGACTTTCTCATGGTGTTCAATCGGGCCTATACAGAAAAACACCGTGACAAGCATTAAGAAGATCCAAAAGTCCTGTTTAGTAAACTTGTGCTTTGTTATTGTATTAGCCTATTTATTTATAAATTATATGGAAATAATTATTTATTTTTTTACTTTATAATGTACTCTACTACACAATCCATAACTTAAAATCGAACTTATTCTCATCACAAGTGTATTAGCATCATTTACAGTGTACAGAAACGGTGGAGGTTGGTGGAGATTTTGTGAGCATCCCTGGCTAAATGGTCAATTACAATAAAACTATTTTGCATTAATTTACGGCTTGGCTTGTTCAATAATGCACTTTACAATGTACATGTATTTGATATGACACACACAATGTTCAAATAATTGTGTAGTGCATATCAAACATAGTCTGGTAGTGTGTGATCGGATTTGTTTAATGTATGACCCAGTTTTTCTCTGTAACCGTTTACAAAGTCGGCAAGTGTATGATGCCTTGCGTTTCAGATTTTAAAAGTCATGTAGTGTATTCCAGCCTCAAGTGCTTGACACATTAAGGAGTGAATGTCATACAAACAAGCTCTAAAATGTGAAAGAAAAATTGATTTGATTGTATGAACCAGAACCACAGACAAGTATTCCTGTAGCTTAAACAGTAGAGCATGGCCTATAGCACAGGGGCGTCCAAACCTGGTCCCGGAGAGTAACTGTGCTGCAGAGTTTAGCTTCAACCTTAATTAAACACGTGAAGCAGCTAATCAAAGTCTTCAGACTTACTAGAAACAGAGATAAGCTGTGTTCAAAATCGCCATTCATTATTCCCTCCACTAATTACTAGTATAGTCCATGAATGAAAACAAGTGAGCGATTTCAGACACTGAGTGCACTGGAAGGGCTACCGCTTTTGCATAGTTTGTGCTTGCTGTTTAATAATCATTTGAAACTAAGCAAACTCAATCATGGAAATTAACATGTATAAACCTTATTAAACCTTATTTACCTGAATGATATTACGCACATTGGATCAGCGGTTTGGAAAATGGATGGATGATTCAGCTGCAGGCACCATTCATTTGGCACAACCCTCACAGTGCATTATGGGTATTTTCTAGCCATTGAGTGTAGTAGGCCTACATCAGTTGTACACTCATTATTGTGGTGCATTATGGGATTGAATGAGTGCAATTGTTTCAGACACCACTACAAATGGCTGTCACCTCAAATAGTGCCCTATTTAAGGGTATAGGGGCAATTTCAGACATAGCCATGGTCTTAATATTGGGAGATACTAGGGTCCGTGGCTCTACCATTGGAGAAAGCATAATGACTAACTTGGATCACGTGTGCCTTGATAACCAATGACATTACAGCCTTGACGTCACTGAATTTAATTCAGATTTGTGCAACAGTCAGTCACTGTTTGTGGATACCATAGAAATGTCGCAAACTGAATCATACCTGTCATGAAATTGTGATGACTTTTCTTGTAAAACAGCATTTTTTTCTGTGTAAACACTAAAAATAGATCAATCCATAACTAATGTTTAAGAGCAAGCATGGTAACACTTTACAAGATTAATTCATGCTTAACTAATGCACAGATAATCACGTGTTAATGTATAACTCATGAAAAACTAAACTATTTATTAATGATTACTGCATCAGCAACTAATAAAGATTCTATATGATTAATAGATTAAGTAATGTATGAATGTGTTATAATGTATTAATTCCTTAATAACATATAGTATTAACTAATAGTGTAAATGAATGCGTTAATTACCACAATGAGTCGAAGCCATATATTTCAACTTCCAGTTGTCTGCTTTAATTAATTAGTTAATGATTTGCAAAGGTGTCATTATGTTATGACTTTGCTTGTTGAGGCACATGACTGTTAACTAATTGTTAAGTATGTCATTTTGGTTTTGAAAAGGTTTTTTGACACTAAGCCATGGATTTCAATTTCCAGCCCTCTACAAGATTCCACTGTGTCAGCGTCCAGTACTTTGTTGTTCATGGCACAGGAATATGTCAGGTTAAGCTTGAGGTCTAAGATTCAAAGGAGGAACAATGAAAACATGCAGCCGGGCACTGCTATTTCGTAACACTGTGTCTAGTCCGGACAAAGACAATAGAACGACTCGGTTACTAACGTAACCTCGGTTCCCTGAGAGAAGGGAACGAGTATTGCGTAAGTTAGCTTACGCTTATGGGAAAACTCCTTTTCTCGAGAATATTGAAGCCAAAAATTATCCTTATAATTTTATATATGTAAAACGCAGTGCAGCTGCACAGCAGACCCAAGCAGAGCATACTAGCGCGCTGATTAGCTATGCTGCGGCAACTGCATGAACCTATGGCGAGGCGGCTGTGGCGTGCAAACCAGTCGGGTCACTTCCCGCCTTAGCACGTCAACTCCCGCCAGAATGGGCGTGGCCTACGGCTATAAAAGCCCATGTTACGCCATAGGATTTCAGGTTAAATCGACTGAAGCGATCCCCTGATCTAAGCACAGTAGCACGGCGGGTTACGCAATACAAGAGTACTCTTGAAAGGGAACGACTCGGTTACTAACGTAACCTCAGTTCCCTGAGAGAAGGGAACGAGTATTGCGTAACCCGCAGTGCTATTGTGCTTACGCTTATGGGAACCCAATTTAAAACACCGTGCTTGCTTAAAAACTTCTCCCCATACTATGGCCTGGGACAAGAGCCCGAGGCCCATAGAAAAGTAAAAGTTATGAGTCCCAAAAAGAGGCCAACGAGTGGTGAGCCTCATATAAGGGTATGTGTAGGGAATGAATATTACCGTCATATTATTTAGGTAAAAACTAGACCAGACAGAGTCGGGCCTATAATTATTGCAAATGTGTTATACATTTGTTTATATGGAATTTAGATAAGAGCTAGACCGGACAGAGTCGGGTCTTATAGTTATTGCAAATGTGTTATACATTTGTTTATATTGGGATTTAGATAAAACCAGACCGGACAGAGTCGGGGCATATGATATTGCAAATGTATTATACATTTGTTTATATGGAGTTTAGATAAAAACTAGACCAGACATAGTCGGTCCTATAGTTATTGCAAATGTGTTATACATTTGTTTATATGGAAAGAACCCTAGCTTGCAAAGCAGGAACCTCCAAGTTATAGAATCTAATAAATGCCGCACAGATATCTTCAAGTGGTATTCCACTGGACCAAGCCCATGATGAGGCCATGCCTCTAGTCGAATGAGCTCTGACGCCTAGGGGGCAGCAGAGACCTTTTGACTCTTAAGCCAGCGAGATAGCATCTACTATCCATCGCGATAATCTCTGCTTCGTGATCGCGCACCCTCTGGTGCGGCCGCCAAAGCATACGAACAGCTGTTCCGACTGCCTAGATGCGGCGGAACGCCCTAGATAAACTCTAAGAGCCCTGACAGGACAGAGTAGATTCGTGTCTCTTTCGTCCTCAGACAATGGAAGAGCTGATAGTGAAATGACCTGTGCTCTGAACGGAGTGGAGAGCACTTTGGGTACATAACCGTGTCTTGGTTTGAGGACGTCTCTGGAGTCGTTAGGCCCAAACTCAAGGCAGGAAGCGCTCACCAAGAGCACATGTAAATCACCAATTCGCTTGACTGAAGCTAGTGCCAGCAAGAGAGCAGTTTTCAGCGAAAGGTGCTTCAGGCTCACAGACTGAAGCGGCTCAAATGGGGCACCTTTCATATTCCCTTCCCATATAGGAACCGATGGGGGTCGAGGCGGGTTCAGCCTCCTAACTCCTCTGAGGAAGCGCACGATTAGGTTGCTTCTCCCCAGTGACTGTCCGGCCACGTGAGCGTGAAACGCTGCTATGGCCGCCACATATACTTTGAGCGTGGAAGGGGCGCGACCTGCGTCCAAAAGCTCCTGAAGAAAGGAGAGTACTTCTGTCACTCCACACAAGTGTGGGTCCAAGTTCCGTGCTGCACACCAGCTTGAGAACACTGACCATTTTAGAGCGTAAAGCCGCCTGGTTGAAGGCGCTCTTGCTTCAGAAATAGTATTTAGAGGTTCCCGGGGTATCCGTTGATGGGCCACACATGAAGGGCCCATAAGTTGGGACAGGGATGCCAGATCGTCCCCTTCGCCTGCCTGAGGAGGTCTCTCCTCAGCGGTATCAGCCATGGGGCTGTTTCTAGCAGCTGAATCAGCTCGGAGAACCATAGTTGGTTCCTCCAGAGAGGAGCTATTAAAAGCACTGCACACTTGCTCTCCCTGATCCGTTTGATGACCTGAGGTAGCATTGCGACCGGAGGGAATGCATACAGAGGGAATGCATACAGACCGGCTGGACCAGTCGTGGGCCAGCGCATCCCTGTCCTTAGAGAAAAATGTTGGGCAATGAGCATTGTCTTCTGAGGCGAAGAGATCGACCTCTGCCTCGCCGCAGATGCTCCAAATTAGCTGAACCGTTTGTGGGTGAAGAGACCAGTCCCCTGGGGGAATGTTGCCTCTGGATAGCGTATCTGGACCCTGGTTCAGAATGCCTGGCACATGCGCTGCCCTTAGCGAGCGCAGGTTGTGCTGAGTCCATAAAAGGAGGCGTTTGGCCATGGTGTGCAGGTTGCTTGACCTGAGTCCACCCTGGCGATTTATATAGGATACCACTGACATGTTGTCCGTTCGGACCAGGACGTGGTGACCCTTTATGTATGGGAGGAAAGCTTTTAGTGACAGATCGACCGCTCTCATCTCTAGACAGTTTATGTGCAGCCGTCTCTCCGAGCTTGACCAAAGGCCGGAGATGGGCCTGCCTTCGTGCAGGGCACCCCAACCTAGGTTGGATGCATCTGTCGAGATCACTTTCCATTTCGAGACCGTGCCCATACTCACACCAGACTGGTACCAGTCGGTTGCTTTCCAAGGAGCCAGGGCTTTGATACAGCCGTGGTTCACTTTAATGCGTAAGTGGCCTGACCGCCACGCGCGAGCCAGGACGCAAGGTTTTAACCAGCGCTGAAGGGGAAGCATGTACAGTAGACCCAGTTTGAGTACTGCTGATGCTGAGGCGATGAGGCCTAACATCCTCTGAAAACGTTTGAGAGGAGTGTAAGTGCCAGCTTTGAACGACGCCGCTAGGCGCTGGATGGCACTGTGACGTAAGCCGTGCTCTCATCTGCACCGAGTCTATGACTGTTCCCAGAAAAGAAATATTCTGGCTGGGAGACAGCATGCTCTTGGCAGTGTTGATCCTGAGACCCAGACATTCTAGATGGCTGAGGAGCCAGGACCTGTGAGTTATCAACTGCGCCTCTGATTGGGCTATAATGTTAGAGAGTGCAGCTTCAGCGTGGTCACGTAACACGCGGTGATGATCCCCGCCGAAGAAAGAGCGTCTGCACGAGGCACAGGATTCACGAGGCATTTGAAACAACGCCTGCTCTTTTGTGAGTGTGTGTGTTGCAGCGGCGAACACACACACAGCTTATAAAAGTATATATGTAGCACGCTGGATGGCGCAGCAGAAACAGCGGGCTGAAGGTGGAGTCCAGTGAAGACAGGAAACCAGCGTCCCCAGAACTGCAAAGCAGGTGGCTCGTTTTACTGAAGGCCTTTTCGACGGCGGTGACTTCTCAAATCCGGAGGTCAGCGAAGGTAACTAAACTGAAGGAGATTAAATCTGAAATCCTATGGCGTAACATGGGCTTTTATAGCCGTAGGCCATGCCCATTTTGGCGGGAGTTGACTTGCTAAGGCGGGAAGTGACCCGACTGGTTCACACGCCTCAGCCGCCTCGCCATAGGTTCGTGCAGTTGCCGCAACACAGCCAATCAGCGAGCTAGTATACTCTGCTTGGGTCTGCTGTGCAGCTGCACTGCGTTTTACATATATAAAATTATAAGGATAATTTTTGGCTTCAATATTCTCGAGAAAAGGAGTTTTCCCATAAGCGTAAGCTAACTTACGCAATACGAGAGTACTCTCGAAAGGGAACCCATTATAATCAGTGATACTACACTGGATGCCACGTGGCGCTACATGACACAACGAAACCTCGACAGGAAACTGATGCCACATTCTATTTCTGACATACTCCAAGCTCTTGCGTTGCTTCTGTTACGAAGGACAAATACAAACCCGATTCCAAAAAAGTTAAAACAGAAATAAAATATTTTAAATAAAAACAGAATGCAATGATATGGAAGTTTCAAATTTCAATATTTGATTCAGAATACAACATAGATGACATATCAAATGTTTAAACTGAGAAAATGTATCATTTTAAGGGAAAAATAAGTTGATTTTAAATTTCATGGCATCAACACATCTCAAAAAAGTTGGGACAAGGCCATGTTTACCACTGTGTGGCATCCCCTCTTCTTTTTATAACAGTCTGCAAACGTCTGGGGACTGAGGAGACAAGTTGCTCAAGTTTAGGAATAGGAATGTTGTCCCATTCTTGTCTAATACAGGCTTCTAGTTGCTCAACTGTCTTAGGTCTTCTTTGTCGCATCTTCCTCTTTATGATGCGCCAAATGTTTTCTATGGGTGAAAGATCTGGACTGCAGGCTGGCCATTTCAGTACCCGGATCCTTCTTCTACGCAGCCATGATGTTGTAATTGATGCAGTATGTGGTCTGGCATTGTCATGTTGGAAAATGCAAGGTCTTCCCTGAAAGAGACGACGTCTGGATGGGAGCATATGTTGTTCTAGAACTTGGATATACCTTTCAGCATTGATGGTGCCTTTCCAGATGTGTAAGCTGCCCATGCCACACGCACTCATGCAACCCCATACCATCAGAGATGCAGGCTTCTGAACTGAGCGCTGATAACAACTTGGTTGTTCTTGTCCTCTTTAGTCCGGATGACATGGCGTCCCAGTTTTCCAAAAAGAACTTCAAATTTTGATTCGTCTGACCACAGAACAGTTTTCCACTTTGCCACAGTCCATTTTAAATGAGCCTTGGCCCAGAGAAAACGCCTGCGCTTCTGGATCATGTTTAGATATGGCTTCTTTGTTGACCTATAGAGTTTTAGCCGGCAATGGCGAATGGCACGGTGGATTGTGTTCACCGACAATGTTTTCTGGAAGTATTCCTGAGCCCATGTTGTGATTTCCATTACAGTAGCATTCCTGTATGTGATGCAGTGCCGTCTAAGGGCCCGAAGATCACGGGCATCCAGTATGGTTTTCCGGCCTTGACCCTTACGCACAGAGATTGTTCCAGATTCTCTGAATCTTTGGATGATATTATGCACTGTAGATGATGATAACTTCAAACTCTTTGCAATTTTTCTCTGAGAAACTCCTTTCTGATATTGCTCCACTATTTTTCGCCGCAGCATTGGGGGAATTGGTGATCCTCTGCCCATCTTGACTTCTGAGAGACACTGCCACTCTGAGAGGCTCTTTTTATACCCAATCATGTTGCCAATTGACCTAATAAGTTGCAAATTGGTCCTCCAGCTGTTCCTTATATGTACGTTTAACTTTTCCGGCCTCTTATTGCTACCTGTCCCAACTTTTTTGGAATGTGTAGCTCTCATGAAATCCAAAATGAGCCAATATTTGGCATGACATTTCAAAATGTCTTACTTTCAACATTTGATATGTTATCTATATTCTATTGTGATTAAAATATAAATTTATGAGATTTGTAAATTATTGCATTCCTTTTTTATTCACAATTTGTACAGTGTCCCAACTTTTTTGGAATCGGGTTTGTAGACTTGGTCTGTCATGTCCAGTGTCGACAGGTCGCGTCCAGTTTAAACACGGTGTAACAATGGTCAGTAATTCAGATTCTAGCGTGCTGATATTTGTGTGCAGCCCAACTTACCCATTCTTCAAACACATTCTCTGACATTACATTCACTGCTCCACAGACCTTTAGTGTGGATGTCAAAAACCATAACCATGAGGACATTAAAAATGTGTTAATAGTCATGTGCCTCAACAAGTAAAGTCATAGCATAATGCTACATCTATGAATCATTAGCTAATGATTAATGACGAATTACATTTTCCTCAACGAATAAATATGAGACAAATGTTAGGGATGGATGATTTGGGAAGAGATACAGTCAGAACTGATGTCATGTGTGAGATGTGCACATTTGAATTGCTCAAAAATGTAAATGTCTGGGAGAAAGAGAAGAGCAGACATGTGGATAAGTCTGAAAAAGGCGACGACACGAAAGATCTCAATTCAATCCGGATGCGCACACAGAAAGCTGCCTCTCAGACGCCAGAGCACAAGTACTGAATTTTAGTCGATTTAATCTACTAAAATCTTATTATATTTAGTCGACTAAAACCAGACTAAAACTAAAACAATTCAGATGCCTAAAATTTGATTAAAACTAATTGGCATTTTAGTAAAAAGACTATGACTAAAACTAAATCAGAATTTGCTGTTAAAAATAACACTGGTATGAAGTATGGTCGGTCAAATGATTTTTTTATGGATTTGCCCGCCAAGTTGCCATAGCCTTGTGGATACAGCGCTAATGCATAGGTAAAGTTCAACAATGACGTTAGTTAGCATGCAAAAACGTAGTTGGGCTAATAATGTTAACGGAAGTCCTTTCAGAAATATGTTTTTACATAATCCTGTCAAAAAACCACAATGTAGAAACTTTTCTTTTCTAGTATGATTTCGACTTTGATAAGAGCTTTGTAACTTTTAAACAAGTATTTAAATGAGTTCAAGGTAGTCGTATGCTAGCATGTCAGATGGAGCATGACTGGTTTAAACCACCATGATGGCACAGCGTGCATTCATACAACAATGCAACAATAATAAAATAATGCGTTTACTTTTACTTTTGATACTTAAGTACTTTTAAAAGCAAGTACTTCTGTACTTTTACTTAAGTAAAAATCTATCTTTACAACTTTCACTTGTAATGGAGTAATATTTGACCAGTAGTACTTTTACTTTTACTCAAGTAATGGAGTTGTGTACTTTGTCCACCTCTGCACACCAGTAATGTTTTTTTTTTCTAGGGCACGTTTATAAATGCTACTTAAATGTCCTAATTGAACTAAGGCCTAACCCTGGCTTAATCTAAGGCCTGTCTGTGAAACCAGGCCTATATATGTTATTAAGGAATTAATACATGATGATACATGTAATTAATAGCAATTCATATATTACTTAATCTATTAATCATATATAGACTCTTTATTAGTTGCTGATGCAGTGATCATTAATGGTTTAGTTCTTCAGTCATACATTAACATGTGATTATCTGTGCATTATTAGTGCACCCATATTGTAAAATGTTGCCACAGGCTGTCGATTCATTAATGATAAGCCGTTTTCCCACAAAAGCAGTTTATTCAGTGTAGTGAAGCCTCTCCTCCATTGACATCCATAGAAAAAAAATCTGGTCCCCTTCCCTGCTGTCAGCAAGGTTCAGACATACAGATGAAGAAGGCACGAAGATAAGGATAAAGTTCAATTGCAGAGTTTAAAAATAAATACAACAGGTAATACAGATATAAAGACGCTAATGCAAACGAGACCGGACAAACACTGAGTGACGGTGAAGAACTAATATACACATGGTGATAACCTAACAGCTGAGATGATTAGTGTCCATGGGAACTGATGAGTGGTGGGAAAACTCAAAAGGAACACATGTGACAAATGAAAACAAACTAAATGTCCATGAAAACTAAAACAAACTGAACAAAACTGTAACACCTGCATACATGTTAGCAGGTGTTACACTTTTTATTTGCTAACCTTGCAGGCTTGCCTTCAAGTGGCTTTGCTAGAAACTTCCAGGCAAGTGTGTTGGAGCTGGTTGGAGCAAACTCTGCAGGACATTGGCCCTCCAGGACACCCCTGCACTAGCATCACTAAGGTCATGGGTCCGATCCCCAGGGAATGCATACATCCTCATATGTCTTTAGTGATGGATCACTTCAGTCTCCTGCTTCATCTTAAGTCCTTGTCAAATGGAACACCCCCCCCCCCCCCCCCCCCAAAAAAAAAGTCATTAATAAGCCATTAATTTACACTGAACAAAATTATAAACGCAACACTTTTGTTTTTGCCCCCATTTTTCATGAGCTGACCTCAAAAATCTAAGACTTTTTCTATGTACACAAAAGGCCTATTTCTCTCAAATATTGTTCACAAATCTGTCTAAATCTCTGTTAGTGAGCACTTCTCCTTTGCCAAGATAATCCATCCACCTCACAGGTGTGGCATATCAAGATGCTGATTAGACAGCATGATTATTGCACAGGTGTGCCTTAGGCTGGCCACAATAAAAGGCCACTCTAAAATGTGCAGTTTTAGAGTGCACAAGCACAATGCCACAGATGCACAGCACAATGCCACAGATGTCGCAAGTTTTGAGGGAGCGTGCAATTGGCATGCTGACTGCAGGAATGTCCACCAGAGCTGTTGCCCGTGAATTAAATGTTCATTTCTCTACCTAAAGCCGTCTCCAAAGGCGTTTCAGAGAATTTGGCAGTACATCCAACCGGCCTCACAACCCAGGACCTCCACATCCAGCATCTTCACCTCCAAGATCGTCTGAGACCAGCTGCTGCAACAATCGGTTTGCATAACCAAAGAATTTCTGCACAAACTGTCAGAAACCGTCTCAGGGAAGCTCATCTGCATGCTCGTCGTCCTCATCGGGGTCTCGACCTGACTGCAGTTTGTCGTCGTAACCAACTTGAGTGGGCAAATGCTCACATTCGATGGCATCTGGCACTTTGGAGAGGTGTTCTCTTCATGGATTAATCCCGGTTTTCACTGTACAGGGCAGATGGCAGACAGCGTGTATGGCTTTGTGTGGGTGAGCGGTTTGCTAATGTCAATGTTGTGGATCGAGTGGCCCATGGTGGTGCTGGGGTTATGGTATGGGCAGGCGTATGTTATGGACAACGAACACCGGTGCATTTTATTGATGGCATTTTGAATGCACAGAGATACCGTGACGAGATCCTGAGGCCCATTTTTGTGCCATTCATCCACGACCATCACCTCATGTTGCAGAATGATAATGCACGGCCCCATGTTGCAAGGATCTGTACACAATTCCTGGAAGCTGAAAACATCCCAGTTCTTGCATGGCCAGCATACTCACCGGACATGTCACCCATTGAGCATGTTTGGGATGCTCTGGATTGGCGTATACGACAGCGTGTTCCAGTTCCACTTCCACTTCGTACAGCCATTGAAGAGGAGTGGACCAACATTCCACAGGCCACAATCAACAACCTGATCAACTCTATGCGAAGGAGATGTGTTGCACTGGGTGAGGCAAATGGTGGTCACACCAGATACTGACTGGTCTTCGGACCCCCCCAATACAGTAAAACTGCACATTTTAGAGTGGCCTTTTATTGTGGCCAGCCTAAGGCACACCTGTGCAATAATCATGCTGTCTAATCAGCATCTTGATATGCCACACCTGTGAGGTGGATGGATTATCTCAACAAAGGAGAAGTGCTCACTAACACAGATTTAGAAAGATTTGTGAACAATATTTAAGAGAAATAGGCCTTTTGTGTACATAGAAAAAGTCTTAGATCTTTGAGTTCAGCTCATGAAAAATGGGGGCAAAAACAAAAGTGTTGCGTTTATAATTTTGTTCAGTGTATCTTTGATCACTACAAACCATCCAACCAACACTACAAATAATTCTCCTATTGGTTTCCACTCAGAATCCCAGTATAGCATCAAAATGAGGTGATTGAATATATTCAAAAATATGCAAAATATGGAATTTTAAACTGATGATTAACAACAGTGAAACCATAAGAAAATGACAAGTAAACAGTTCTTAGAAGGAATATCCTTTTTGGTTTCCACATGGTCTGTATGATGTATAATGAGGAGTCTGGGGCAACACCTCTCAACAACCACACCCGCGGAAAATCAACCACGCTGATGATGCTGTACTGGAAAATTAGACATACCTCCAACATTGAGGTCCGGAGTGTCTGAGTGATGGCCGATAGGAATTCAAGTCACACTTTTCCTACTTTTTATGACGTACATGTTGTGGGATTTTCTATCGTTCACGTTTTTGGTCTAACCATGACGTAACTGTTTGGAGGAGCTTAATCATGACAAAAATAGCAAGCTGAAATAGGCCATGTCAAGACACGCTTCTTCAGATTTCAGATGGCCTTCCTAGATACATATTCTTACCTAGATGTAGCATTACCTCAACTGACCTGGTAGGAAAGTAGCTTCCCCTTTGCGAAACCATACCTGTCTCACACTACTCATCACTTCTGAGTCTGTCTTCCTCTCGTTCTCTTTCTCTGTCACTATCTCTCTCTTTCTCTGTGTGTAAGGGGTGAACTGTTGAAGTGTTAAAACCTCAAACGCTGGTTGCATCTACTGATGAGCAACAGCGCAACTCAGTTTTTCTAACATCAGAAAGCCAAAAAAGCCCTTCTTTATCTATATAATCTCTTCTCAGTGCCTTTGCCCTGTATGTGGCAATCACATGAGATCCCATGTGTGATTCTGAAGAACTTCTAGTGAATGTTTCATCCCACTTTTGTTAATTTTTCTACCAACTGCATCTAAAAGAGATAAAACATCAAGGTTAATCACTCTTATACTCAACAATAAAAGTCTTATTTAACTACAATAACATAAACTTGTGATTTCCTAGCTGTCAGATTGCGCAGATAAGCTGTGTGCACAGTTTATTGCATGTCAATGCATGTAAAAGTTGAAAAGGGAATGAGAAAAGAAAGTGACGCAAGTTAAAAAGCTGCTAAATTTGGTGCAAGGCCATTATTTGAAGCCCTAGGATAAGAAAAACCCACTACTTCCATCCCTATCGCCAGTCATTAATGCACAAGCATCATTGGAGTGGCAATACCTGCACTGACGTTTAGGCCCAGGAGGCCTGAACCCCTTACTGAATCAGTAAAAATATTCCCAACCACAAAACCACCAACAGCCCCGCCCAGTGGCATCCACGGGATTCCAGCCGAGAAAATGAGTGGTGGGCTCGACGATGCTGAGCAGTATCATGGTGCATTGTGATTTAAAGGAAACTTAGGCTGTAAAAGCCACAACTTCACACCTAGATCACAGCTCGCGCGCTCGTTCTCATACATAACTATAAATACCCCATTCACTCGAACAGATGCATTCAGACCATCACCAGGACACGAGAACAGTCAGGTGTCAAACAACAGCGTAAAAGGCAACTTCGACTTTTAAAAGATACAGGAATACAAGTCAAACTTCAGCAAACACCTGAAACTAACAAGGACTGTGATTGCGCAAGAAATGATGGCCTTATACTGGGGAGTATGTTTGATGACTTTGGGATGGATGACATATGCCAAGGCCAGCGTCCCGGAGAACCTGGACAAGAGCATTGATGAGCTGAAAGCATACTATGTAAGTAGACCGGTTCGAATTTCCATCATATGTCACATCACAGACAGGAAGTGTAAAAAAAGAGTTAAAGTGTTAAAAAGTGTTAAAAAGCTAAGTAATAGGCATAGACAAAGGTGTAGTGTTTCAGGATACGGCCTGCAAGATACTCAAAGATGGGCCTCAAACCTTTTTGGAAAAGATGGCCTTACAAACGTGTCAACTTTTACTGCAGTTGGGTGGTTAAGAGGTAGTATAATACAAAACAGGAAGTATAGTCTACCATTCATACAGACTGAAACTCCTACATATGGGCCTTTTTTGCATGGTGGAACATGTCTGGTCTGTAGGTTGAGTTTGGGTTTCAGATGCTAATAATAATAAAAAAAAACACATTCATCTGATTAAGTGTGAAAAGATAAGAGTTCAAAATGACTAAGAGTCTAAAACAGTAACCGATATAAATGTTGACATTTTCATTTCTTCCAGATAAAAGATGAACGTGAACTACACAATGCACACCCTGTCTTCCTGCGGGTCCTGAAAGACTTAAAGGTGAATCTTGAGGTAAATAGCCTCTTTCAAAATAGGCAGAATGGCTTGGAATTCGCACCTTTTGTGGTCTAAAATATCTAAGATACCAATGTAGCCTTTCTAAACCAAAAGGCATATTGTTTTCATACATCCTATATGGCATATCCTGTGTTGACTGCACATTGTGCTCATGTGTGTTGTTTTTGTGTGGCAGGAAAGTGAACAGAATCTATTGATGAGCATCATTATGGACACATACAGTAGGATATTCACTCGCATGCAAAACGAGAGCCTGGATGAAGCTACAAAAGACAGGTTGGCTCATGTTCAAGAGCATTTGAAAAAACTGCAAGAAAACTACTTCCCGGGCAAGAGTGCAGAGCTCAAGACATATGCAGAAACCCTATGGGCGATTAAGGTGAGATGACAGTTTCAGATTCTGTGAAACTAAACTTGACACCAAGAAGCATTGAACAAAAACAGTATGTTTTTCCATACCTGCCAATGGCCAGTTAACTGAGACATTTTACTGGTCATAAAACAATAACAAATATAAATGAATATTTATATTATTTTAGAAAAATTATAATGCAAAATAATATGCATGTAAAATATATAATATAAAATAAAATAATGTAATATATATATATATATATAATTTTTTACCATGAGCATAGGGACAACCAAGGAAATCTGCAAAAAATTAGCACAGCTAAGAAGTTGCAGGAATATTTGCTGCTACATTTTATCAATCACATTTCAAAACATTCAGTTAGAACTGATATTTCACTACATTCTGAATGTGACCTCGGTTAAAAGGCCGCCTTTGGTAACCACACGAAAGGAGTTTTACTTCTAAAAGTGTGTAATCAAGGTTTGTGGGCCCTGCTTTTTAAAACTACTTTTTCCGTTATAATGCACAATATATTTGCTAGATACTATGCTAGATAAAATTAAAAAACACACAAGTTAGAGTGTAAATTTCTCTTTTTTTACTTGGTGTCCACGCAAAATCAATAAGATGAATATACTTATTTGCCATTATATAGACATATCACTGATTAAATGTTTTGCCATTGCAGGAAAATGACCCAATCATCCAGCACAAAGCACTGTTTGAGCTCAAGCGTGTCTACAGGGAAGCAACACAGATGAGAAACCTGAAGAACAAAGACCGCAGGAGACGACAGGCCAAAAGCAT
This sequence comes from Coreius guichenoti, assembly GCA_039654105.1. Lineage (NCBI taxonomy): Eukaryota > Metazoa > Chordata > Actinopteri > Cypriniformes > Gobionidae > Coreius > Coreius guichenoti. The sequence goes on along the minus strand of CM077182.1, from coordinate 12,258,292 downwards.
CAGGAGGCAGAAGTCTTAGTAGATCTTGATCCTCATTTAAAGAATGGTGGAAAATCAGTGTTATTTATTCTATTTATAAAGATTATGTTGTGCACACATTGTGCACAGGAGATAATTGTTCAAACTGACAGTATTTATTTGTCCTTATTTATTTGAAGAAAAAAAGACACTGTAAACCACTTGCTAGTTACATAGCAAAGGTTGTAAGGTCTGTGACTAAATAAAATATTTTTTTTAATAATGCTTGTGCTGATTTCATTGACTTTTTAAGATATGCCAGTCTCTCAACATGTTAAGACATGTTTCTATTTGACACAGAAATGTCCCCTGTTCTTCCCCAGCGTTTGAAACTCTTTGTCATCAGTTTCATTGATATTAAATTTGACTTGGCCCACACATCACTGAATGTGACATTAAAGACTAAAGAGCCACTGAAAGCAAAAGAAATCATGACTTCATCATCATATTTCACGTTTGAAATCAGACACAAACATATAGAGCCCTGAGAAAAAAAGACGCACTTATGTCACACTTAAAGGTGTAAGAATGTCATTGTATTAGATACAAACATCAAACCAAGTGGCATTTTTAAAGACAGACCATGCACACTTTTCAAGCAAAAAACCTTGACACTCATTGGTTAAAAATAATTGCAAAAACAGCAAAGCTAAGTGAAGTCAGTTTCGAGAAAAGAATAATTTGTTTGCAGATGCCACTTGATTTGACATTTTGTATCTGAATACTTTTTAAGACCACTGTAACCCACTAGTGGTCATGTAGCACAATTTCTTACTTCACTATTTTATTTCTATTTGAAAGACTGTCAAGTGATCTACCTGTGAAATATAATACTACTCTTATACAGTCCTTATGGGAATTCCAGGTAAAAAAAAGAAAAATGTCATCAAACAGGTTTGGTCCCATCTGTTTATGTAAGCAAAGGCAGCCTATCACAACGCAAAGTAATCTAGCAACTACACACCACAACAAATTACTTCATATAAGGTTTCACCGTGACTTTCTTAAAAAAAGTGAAGCTGGAAATGTATACTTATTGTTTGACTGCCAGGAAAAGAATGGCCTTATGTCTAGCGGGGTGGGGAAAGCGGCTGGCTTTTGTATATTTTACTGACACCTTTCAAGCTAACAATTAGCATGTGACACTGAATTTCCTTGCTGCTCCAAGCTGGTTTATACTAGTTATGGTTTGGTGCTGGTCTAACTGGAGGACCAGCATAGCCATGCACTTCACCAGCAAAACATGAAGCTGGTCAACCAGCATGGTCTTTTTGGTGATGCTAGTTGACCAGTTTTGCTATTTAAGCTTAAATGCTGGGTGAGGACACCAGCGTCCCAAACTGAGGACCAACATTCACTGTAGAAGAAATGATGATGCAAGTGTTATTTCTCAGCAAAGACTTTTTAACTGCTGATGATGCATTAACCACAAACCAGCAGAATGAGAGTATAGATACCAGTCATATACTCACAAAGCATCCATGATTTACTGCTGTCAACAGGCTTTCTTTGCACTTTGCACAGAAAACCTCATGGATAAGCATGATTTTGCCTTTTGTTTTAAGAGTCATGAAACTACCCATTTCAACACATGCCAGCTCTCACCACAGTTTCGAAAAACACTGCAGAGAGCACTGTCTGCGGTCCAGCCAGTTTATTTCACTTTATTGAGGTTAACAGTATCAAAGGTTCTCACAGATGCACAAAACAAAATACACTGCTATATATAATACAATGTCATTTTCATTTCTTTTTTAAATTAATGGTCAAATACATACTGATTTGCATGCATCTGTATTGCAGCACATATTTGTCTGCATGGTGCTAATATATAAAGGTGTTGCATAGCTTTCCCACAGTGCTATACAGCAACAGACTTTCCAGAATTTCTGTGCAACAAGACTTTTTTTACGGGTAAGCTTCTAGGTTTATGTTGACACACCGGGTTCTGTTTCAAAAGCAACTTACAGTATATGTATAAGCTTATATACTGTATATATGAGTTGCTTTTGCGTTTTAAATACCTTTGAAACTGCTATTCTGGGATGTTGATTCAAAAATATATAGTGCCTTGCGAAAGTATTCGTACCCTTTAATTTTTTTCACATTTTATGTTGCTATATGATAAACTGCTTTAAATTACTTTTTTTTTCACATCAATCTACATTTCATACACCATAATGACAAAGCAAAACACAGATTTGTGATAACTTTGCAAATGTATTAAAAATAAAAAACTGGACACATGAAATTTAGCTCAGGAACATTCCAATTTTGCTTGTAGATGTTATACACTGCGAGCTGAGTTAACCTGTGCAAGTTCAATTGAATGGGTATGATTTAGCAAGGCACACACCCCTCAATAAAAGGTCTAACAGCTAAAAATGCATATCAGTGCAAAAACCAAGCCATGGATTCAAAAGAACTGCCTGTAGAGCTCAGAGACATGATCATGTCAAGAAACAGACTGCAGAAAAAAAATATGCCGCACTGAAGTAGTCTCCATAATCCTTAATGGAAGAAGTTTGGAACAACCAGGACTTTTCCTAGAGATGCTGAACAAACTGAGCAACCGATGGAGAATGGCCTTGGTTAGAGTGGTGACCAAGAAGCTGATGGTCACTCTAGTTGAGCTCCATAATCACATATGGAGAGACCTACAGAAGGACAAACATCACTGCAACACTGCAACACTGCAACACTTATCTGGGCTTTATGGCAGAGCGGCCAGACTCAAGCCACTCCAGTGAAGACACATGAAAACCCACTTGGAATTTGCAAAAAAGCACCTAAAGGACTCAAGATTCTCTGGTCTGATGAACCTCAGTTCCAAGCATAATGTCTGGAGGAAACCAGGCACTGCTCATCACCTGCACAATATCATCCCAAAAGTAAAGTGTGGTGGTGGCAGCATCTTGCTGTAGGTGTGTTTTTCAGCTGCAGGGACTGGGGGATTTGTCAAAGTAGAAGAAAACCTCAATGCAGCAAAATATGGATAGCCTTAATAAAAACCTAGTCCACATCACTCAGAACCTCAGACAGGGCAGAAGGTTCACCTTCCAACAGGACAATGACCCTAAGCACACAGATAAGACAATGCAAGAGTGGCTTACGGACAACTCTGTGAAAGTCCTTAAGTGGCCCAGCCAGAGTCTGGGCTTGAACCCAATCGAACATCTCTGGAAAAACCTGAAAATGTCTGTCCACCGATGGTCCTCATCCAACCTGACAGAGCTGGAGAGGATCTGAGGAGAAGAATGGCAGAAAATCGCCAAATGCATCATACCCAAAAAGACTTGAGGCTCTAAAGGTGCTTCAACTAAGTACAAGTACTGAGTTAATGGTACAAATACTTATGCAATGTCCTTATTTCAGTTTTTCCTTTTTAATAAATTTGCAAAGTTGTCACAAATCTGTTTTTTGCTTTGTCATTATGATGTATGGAGTGTAGATTGATGTGAAAAAAAATAGTAAGATAAAGTCGTTTAACATAAAGCAGCATCATAACAAGATGTGAAAAAAATTAAGGGGTATAAAGTAAGGGGTACGAATTCAAGTAGTCTGACCTGTCAACACAGTCACAGTGTTTGCACCACAATGATCCATCCTTACTGTCTCGGAGCCATAATCTAGTGGGCACATATTTCCCAACACTGTTGCCTTCTTTCCTGTTGCATTGCTCCCTGTTTCTCTCACTCACTCTCCTGTCTAGTGATAAAAATAAGTACAATGTAGACACCTTGTCTACAATGGGCACGTCTGTTGAGGATGTTTACCCTGGAAAGTGAATGTTCCAAATCCATTAGTTTTCTGAGGTACGTTAGAAATAAAACCCAGGGTGTCAACATAAAAATAGAAACTTACCCGTAAAAAACGTACCCGTAAAAAAAATTCTGGAAAGTCTGTTGATGTTATGCAACACCTTTATACTGTATTTTAGCACCACGCAGAGACTGTTGACATGAGCAACCCTTGTTTCGGTATATAAATTCATAGTGTCTGCAGTGTGTGTAATATGGAAAAGTTATTTGACAGAGAAGAAATAGAAGTTATAAATATACACGTTTAAGATTTACAGTCTTTCTCTTGCAGAAACTGACCAAACTATATTGATGACTCATCCTGCACTACACAAAATTTTGACCTAGAATGAAAATTCTCCGCCCCCTAAAACCACCTGCATCTGACTAGCAAGTAGCAAATCATGGATTATGGCTGGGATGTAACTAAACCCAGGGAAAGTAGACATTTAAATGGCCCAGTACATAAAGGTGAAGGTGAGATTCCTTTCATTTTTAAGCAGCTGAAACTGCTTCCTGTTTACATCAACCTACATTTCAAAGAAACAGGCTGATGAAGTGAGGATAAGACAAGCACTATGTCTTTGGAAATCCCCCCCTTCCCCTCCCCAACCTTGTATTCCTTTGTTCTCATTTGCTAATGCTGTGTGCATTACAACAGAAGCTGGAAATTCCTTGGGCGTGGGGATTGCACGCCACATCTTACAATGTGTTGCTTTTTGGAAATTCATTTTTAAGGCTAAGTAGACATAATCGAAAGTTTAGTTGGAATTTGCTGTGTTAACCAAGGAAATGAGACTTAAAAAACACAAAAATAATTATTTAATAAAATAGCTGACATCTTTGTTTTGCCAAGGCTAATTTTATAGATAGCAATTTTATCCTAAATAGAATTAACTAATTTTCATGCTTAGTTTGAAATGATGCACAATAAAAAAAAACAAAATATCACAAGTGATATTTACCTTGATATGTTTCATTATGTCACAAGCTTTGAGTTACTAAAACTGGCAAAATTGTTGATTCCAAAGATTCCAATGCAGATTTAACTGAATCATTATATAACAAAAAGAGTAAGTCTATTTATGACGTGACAAAGTACTAACGAATGCCTCGTTTGACCTCAAAAACAAAAACGAATGAGATGAGATATTGGAAAGTGGCCTAGATTTCAATTTCCCCTAAGTTTCCGTTAGTGACCCCTTATCACCTTATCAGATTATCAGTCATCTCGTTCCATTTCTGTTCTGAAAGATATTTAGTCTCACCTTAGAGTCTTAAACCTGCAAATTCAATATTAAATTCTTTCTAACTGTCTTTTGTATAAGTATCATTATCATGGTGCCATTTATGTTGCCATTGAACTTTCCTTGACCAAGACTGTGGTTTGCGTAGAGATTTAGAATCTGGGACATCCTCGAGCCGCATAAATGTCATGACCTCGTTATAGAGTTGTATTACAATTTTGTGGTGACTTTCTTTTATTTAAGCTCCCTCGAAAAGCATGAAGCTGACAGAAAACATTGCATTCTGCAGTGACAATCTAAGCCCAGACATGATCCCCACTGGATACAGAACCCCACATGGATTACGTTATGGTTCGAAAGTCTGACATCATCATCTGTCTTGATCTGAACGGGTAAGGTAGATACAAAGGGAAAGGACAATGCTGACGTCACCAGGAAACTAGAATAAATACAAAGGTAAGGACCAGAGCGAAGGCAGAAGAAAGAATAGAATGAGACAGGTGTATCAGCAGGACCTCCATTCAGAAACATTCATTTAGTCACTTGGAGACAGAATATGGCCAGTGCTTTGCAGTATTTTTTTCTGATCCTAATTCTCGGCATTCCGATACACGAATGCACAGTGGTATTCCAAGGTGGCAAGTGCATCATCGAGGGACCTTGTTTCGATCTTAGCATGCTGGCGAATATAGCCGAGCGTGTCAGCAAAGATGTGGTGAGTACTCTGATCCTACTATCAGCCTCGTATTCAAATTCAAATTGCCTATTGCATGCAAATAACTGCATGCACTTGATACAAAAAGATTCAGTACAAAGTAAAAATGATATGGCAACGGAAATAATCTTGCGTGACAACAAAGGGCGGCAACTAGATAAGAAAAGTCATGTGTTCATGTCCAGAATCAGTTTACTAACATGCTTTTTGAAAATGCCCTGGAGACTTTGAATATTTCAATTGATGATGGTTTTACTGATCCTTTCAGATAGTTGCAGATGGTGAGAAGATCCTCCTGAGGCACAAATCCTTTGATAAAATACGTAAAAAGGTAAGAGGCATTGTCTGAGTTCATATTATAAGTTATCGTATATCATACAATCAGCAATTCAGTGGAGCATAAAGCCAGTTACTCCAGTTACTGCATCATAAAAGTAATATGAATGCAATGAAATAAATTTGGTGCCGTGTTATGAGGCGGGGCTCAGTGAGGTCCTATATGATATACAGTAGCCAGCTAAATGGGCCTTGACCCATGAAAGAAGCCCAACCCATTAAAATGTTGACCTGGGCCCCATGAATTTTAGCAACAGCCTTGATAAACCTTTAAAAACTGATTTCTATGTCATATGTCACATATTTCAGTCTTTTAGCTTCACAATAAATGACTTAATTCCAATAAGTGGAAACTTTTATCTGTATACTATCATGCCATCTACAATTTTGGTGGCTTCAGGTTTCACAAAACTGAACTGTATCTTTTTCATTCATCAGAAAAATCTTCACATCTGTGTCCTGCTGAAAATCATCGACCTGTTTCAAGAGGTTCTTGCTGAGACAGAGTGGAAGTCATCTGTCCGTCATGGAGAAAAAATGAACTACCATCGTGAGCTTATACACATTATGGATCAACTCAAAAACTGTGTTTATAAGGTCAGCACATTCCATTTTCAGAATAGATATTAAACCATGTCATGTTGCATCACCGTGCCTTTGCATGATGTAATTCACATCACATATCTCAGAGGGAAAATATGAAGCTGAAGAAAAAAACAGCATGGGTTTTTCTTCACCAGCTTTGACGTTCATTCTGGCCACATGCTGGTCTTTTCATCAGGGTTAGCAATATAGCAACATTTTACCTCATTATGAACCAAATTGTTGTTTTAGTTTTTAAACAAAAGGCCATTTCTTAAGCTTAGGGTATTCACTTAGGCCACACTAAACAACTGACTTATTTCTTTACTCCCTCTTTGTTTCAGATAAAAGGTAATTGTGAAATGCTATATAAGAAATCTGAAAAGACTTCCCTCCCAGAGGTAAATATTCTTGTGCATATTTTAGTAAATAATGGGCAATTTTACTCAGAAGAAATGAAAACACACTTCTTCTATCCAGATTCCGGAGAAAGAAATGATCCCAAAACAGCTTGCTGTCTTACAGCTACAAAAACTGAAGAATGCCAGTGAGAGGGTAAGTATTGATCTATTGAAAGACTGTTTAAACCTGTGTGTGTGTGTGTGTGCGTGCGTGCGTGCGTGCATGTGTGTGTGTTTTATTAACTCCATCTTCACAACTTACAGCTCAGTGATGTGCATATCCAGGAGAGGGTCATGGACGAGCTTAAAACCCTCCATCTCTACATGCGGGGAAAAGGCTTCCGGAAAAATGACCCAGGGGAGGCATAGAGTTCCATGAATTCCAGCCTACAATGTGTTATGTCACATCTTGAGCTGTAGTTTCTAATATGGTATTTTAGTTATTAATGCTTTTAGCGCAAGTATCCTTTTTGCTTTTTTAAGTAATGAGTATTTAAACAGTATATACATATTGCTTACGTACTTTCGGTGAAAGATTGAGTGTACTGCAGTAAACGCAGGTGAGAAAATAGACCAAGTATAGATATTTTTGTTATTGAAACCACAAGAGATATGTTTTTCCTTGTTCATTTGTCTGCCCAGTAAAACCTTTCTGACATCTATGTCCATGAATTTGCTTATAAGTGTCTATAAGATAAGTGTGTCTGTCTGTCTGTCTGTCTGTCTATCTATCTATCCGTCCATCCATCTATCTATCTATCTATCTATCTATCTATCTATCTATCTATCTATCTATCTATCTATCTATCTATCTATCTATCTATCTATCTATATATCTATGTATCATTTTCTCTTTTCTTTCATCTACACAAGTTCTAACAGAACTGCAGTTTGTCTCCTGTGCCTGATGGCACGCATGCACAAAACTCATGCGCAAGTTAAAGGCAAACAGTGTTTGCCACACTCATACTTAGTGATGGTGAAATAGTGGTTCTTTAACACAATAGCAAACCCATAACCCATGTCTAATGTAGTCTATGATTATAGTCTATGATAGCTTCTTCCAAATGATAAACGAATTATAGTTTTTCTTAATCGCTTTTGCACATTTTTCGAAACAGTCTTAACATTCTCTAAACTGTGAGCTCAGTTGTCACAACTGTTTGCTTAAACATTAGAACTCTATTGCATGTCTGCAAAATGTAGTTATTCACCCAAAACATTTAATTCATGCTTTATTGTGTCAGTAAATTGGCCAATGCCACCAAAATAAAAACTGGTCAAAATTTTTAGATGTTTTGGTAGCAGTTTATGTACATATTACAGTTATTACAATAACTGGGTAATAACTAGGTACTAACCCTGAACCTAGCCCTAAACCTAACCTTAACCCATTTACCTTATATTAACCAGTACTAAGCGCACATACTGTAAAATAAAGCGCAACCAATGTTTTTTCACCAGGGAAATATTTGTTATATACAAATTTCATGTGTTTACTACTTTTTAGTTGACACCATCTACACTACAAGAATGTCAGTTTTGGCTAGCTGAATGCTCTTGTGTATCACTGAACTTTTTAGATACACATTTCAGCAGTAAGAAATTTTTTACTGGAAAAGTCAATATTGTACACAAAAAGAAAATGGACATTTGGTCACACTTTATATTATGTCCCTTAACTACTATGTACTTACATCAAAAACTAAGTGCAGTGTACTTATTGTGTTCATATTGTATTGCAAAAGACTTGTGCTGCTATTGAGATACAGGTGGTTAGGGACAGGTTTAGTGGTATGAGTTTTAATGGTGGTTTCGGGGGTAAGGGAAGGGTCAACAGTGTAATTCTATATTTAATTACAGCTGTAGTTACATGCAGGTATTTTTATAAATGTAAGTACAATGTAAAAACATGTATGTACACAATAAGTGCATTGTACCACATGATTAATTTACAGTAAATGTTAGTACATAATAGTTAAAGACACCTAAAGTGGGACCGAACATTTTTAGCACATTTATTTTTACAAAAATGTAAAATGAAAATTCACAATTCACAGTTGCTAATTTTTATTTTTTTTTAACTTTTTTAACTATTATGTCTTCCCCTAAAACCACACATTCTTAAATATATTCCTATTGCTCTTCCATGACAAGAAACTGTGAATTTTCAGTTTACATGTAACACATTTCTACATTTCTTCTGCTGTTGCCGTTTAGGGGTTGTGACATTCCTTCATGTTCAAAAATGGTAGTGATTGTGCTGGGCAAACTCCATATAGCCTACTGTATGCTTCCAAACTTAATTGGTAAGTTTGTGATTCCTATTTCATCACAATGGCAGGCCATTTGCCAATTTAGCAGACATTACAATCATTCCATGTCATGGGAATTTATGGAATGTACATGCATGTCTGACAGATTTTGATAATTGAATGGATCATTTTGCACGTGAAGGCTCACACGATGGAAGAATGTTTAGTTGTGAAGAGTTTGACAATTTCACTGAGAATCAACTCATCAACAAGCCATGTGTATTTAGTTATTGTGCAAATTGTAGACAATTGTACTTACTATTTTGCATATCCCAAAACACATGCAATTGACTTAAATCAATAAGAAATTCAAATCTGATGTGAACAAGAAACTAATTTTCATTCGAGAATTGAGCCATGTAAGTGATTGAGGAAAACTGTAATATCACAATACCATAGAGTTTGGGTCGGGAGGAGCACTTTCAGATAATTAACCAAATTAACACGGGAGGAACACATTCAGTTAATCAACTCAGTTAGCGAGATAAGAGGTATATTTACAGCAGATGTACTTCTGTTCAACGACAGTTTGCCAGCATGCCTCCACCACCCCATCTCCTCACTTCTAACTATTCCTGTCCCAACCTAGGATGGGGGGAGTACTCTGGGTTCGGGCCAGCTCCGAGCTCAGAGCCCTCTCCTCAAACAGCACGGCACATATGCATAACCTTTACTCTGATTATATGTAAGTGTGAACTCGTGAAGTAAGACATGTGGATCAACATATTTTGTTGATCCTGCAACAACATTACTGTCCGAAAATGTAGACTTAACTGTATCCCTACCCCTAAACCACTACCCATAACGTATCCCTAAAATCAGAGGTAAATGATAGGTGAATAAGCACCTAACCCTGGTTGTAAACTTAAACTTGACATAAACTGTAAACTTGTCCCTCAAATCTGATTGGTTGATTGGAATGTTGTTCCAGGATCAAAAACGATTTTGGGTAACACTTTATTTTAATAGTCACTTTTGAACTTTCTGTTGACTATAAGTAACTTTGCAACTACATGTCAACTAACTCTCATTAGAGTATTAGTAGACGTTCTGCTTAATATCTGCTAACTCTTTATTGTGATGGTCCTCCAACAGACATTCTACTGACCATAAGTAACTTTGCAACTACATGTCAACTTATTCTAACCCTAACCCTACCAGTCTACTAATACTGTACTAACACTCTAATGAGAGTTAGTAGACATGAAGGTGCAATGTTACTTATAGTCAACAGAATGTGTTAAAGGGACCATCAAAATAAAGTGAAACCAGATTTTGATTGAGGAACACTCGTACTTGGTAAAATCACATTCACCATAGAGTTTGATAGGATGCACAACAACTAAAGATATTTTCATTTTTGCCCCCTTTAAAGAGTTGAGAGGCCTATGTATTTTGCTGTTCTAACTATGCATGATTATGTTACATTTTATAATTTTCAATCAGCATTGTTTTCCCCTCATTTTTGAATCATCACCAATTATGAATCACTGGAATACATTTGGTTAGAAGGTTAGATTATTTTTCAGTCAAACAAATGCTCCAGTAGTGATGTGCTTGTTCACGTCGATTAAATTGCTTGCTCTGGTTGTCTTTCTAAATTAAAAAAAAAAAAATGAAATTAGTAAAGGCATTCAATTCAAAAAAAAGAAAAGGATTGAACTTAAAAAACGAAACTTCAAATACACAACCATGACCAAGCAGGATATCATTGCTGCTAAGCTTTAAAACAACAGTGACTTAGGGTGTCAAAAGCTTCTCAGATCTCGATGATATCTCATCTGAATCGTGCTGAAAAACAGCCAGAGACACACCAGAAACAGCAATGCCCACAGCGGAAACTGAGACAGGGTGAGGAACACATGAATGTGAATAAGATAAAGAAGGTAATGAATGAATGAAGCGAACTATAAATCTTTGATCATCCTCTAGGACTAAAAATATGATAAAACACTTGTGATTGCTTCTCTACTTCATGCATAATTGCGATAGCCCTGTCTGGATGCTCTGCCTCGTCACTGAGAAACCCCCCATCTCCCATCACTTCTGGTAAGCGGCAGCTTATGAAGCTTACGATAAGTAGAGCAGAGCAGACCACAGACTCAGCCTTCTACTGAAGGGTGGTGTACAACACAAATAGAGTGAGAGAGAGAGAGAGAGAGAGAGAGAGAGAGAGAGAGAGAGAGAGAGAGAGAGAGAGAGAAAGAGAGAGAGAGAGAGCGAGAGAGAGAAAGAGAGAGAGAGAGAGAGAGAGAGAGAGAGAGAGAGAGAGAGAGAAAGAGAGAGAGAGAGAGAGAGAGAGAGAGAGAGAGAGAGAGAGAGAGAACCGAGACAGAGGCTTGGGGAAGACACACAGTGACAGTCTGAAGAATTTGATGAGAATCAATTAAGGTGCTTTTCACAGGAAAACATCACTTGCTGGCTTCTTGAAAGCGACAAATTAAAAGAAATGAAATAAAACATGATAGTGAGGACTGTGAAAGAATTGATGGATCTCCTTTTTCCTGTTGCAGTTGCTGCAAAGGCTCCTGACTTAAAATATTTCTGTTACCTGATCATGAGCCATTTGAAAACAAGACCGGCCTACAGTCAGCAAATGATCTGTCATTAAGCATTCGGGTTGAAAATATAAGTATATCTGTATATGTGGGTGGGTGTTCATCAGCACTTTCGTTCTCACTCAAGCCCTGCTGTGCATTCAAAATGCACCATGAGCATCTCTGCACTACACACGTTAATGACATCAGCTTTCAGAGGCTTTTTCCTCGAACCACTGAAGCTTATGTGGAATCAGCAATGAAGTGAAAGAAAAATTATTTGGCACATAAATAAAAGTCCTAGTTCATTTTTTTTAAATTGGCAGTTAGTTATCTGGCACTTTCCAAGAATAGGGTACCCTTTGATATCCAATGTACTTTTTTTTTAATGCAAAGAACAAATAGGTATGCTACATATTACCTCAGAGGTCTTGACCTTCTAGACTGCAATTTTGACAATGTGTTGAATAATGTGTTGAATATATATATAATTAACTGAGAAAGATGAGAAAGAATTGATTGGGTTAGAACAAAAAGTCATGACTTTAGTTAACTAGATCACAAACCTTTGAAGTCATACTCGTCATTCTCCTCACCGCATTACCCTCTGAAATCTAAGTTCACCCACCTATCATTGAAATTCAGCGCTGCTTAAGGTTTCGGGGAGAATGTTCAGGAACTGGCACATTGTGTAGGTTGAGGATATCTAAAGGTTCCGCTGTCATACACGGGCTTCCATCAAACAAGGCCTAGAAATTCCTTTTTCATTGTATGATTTCAAAACACGTTTCTACGTACAATCTTGGAAAGGTCAAGTCAAAATACCTAAAAGTCTTGCAACACATCCATTAGTCTCAGCCTCAGACGTCACGCCCACATATGCATATGGCACACTTATCTGGAAACACTTCAGGAGTTTCGAAGTTGTCGTCTGATTGGTTGAATTCTACAGGATGTCTGCGAGATGAGTGCGTTGTGTTCTTTAACGGTCCGCCTGGAAACAAATGCCGTGATGCCAAACTCCCTCGTGGAAGAAGAACGCCGTCGTGTTTACAACTGTAACAATGAGTGCTTACCAGGATCAACTAAACGCTGGAATTTCAAAAGTATGTGAAGTTCGCGGCTCCATTGTTGCAGTAAACTTGCATAACGTTCTTGAATGAATAATGTATAGATGCACGCTGGTATGTTTTTGTAGGGACATCGACATTTTCACGCCCCTAAACATGACGCAGAACAAAACGAATTGTGATTGGTTGCGTTACATGTCAGTCAAACGTCCTTTTGGGCGGCCCTTGACCAATGAAAGCTGTGATAGAGTCCAGACCTTCTGCCGTCAGTCTGAAAGTCTGGCTACGCGAGACTACACATCCATAGACAAACTGAATTGAAATGTCACTGATGTTGACCCTGTTACCCTGTCACTTAGAATAATTAGATAGAGTAAAAGAGAATGCATATTTGGCGTGCTGTCCAGGGGGAGGGTGTTGGGCTCTGAATATGCCCCGAACCCAGAGTACTCCCCTGTATCCCTGGCTGGGATAGGAACTAGCTGAGAGTGAGGAGTCAGGGTGGCGGAGGGATGCAGAAACGACTGTCGAGGAACGGAGGTGAGACGTCTGTATATACACTCACCTAAAGGATTATTAGGAACACCATACTAATACTGTGTTTGACCCCCTTTCGCCTTCAGAACTGCCTTAATTCTACGTGGCATTGATTCAACAAGGTGCTGAAAGCATTCTTTAGAAATGTTGGCCCATATTGATAGGATAGCATCTTGCAGTTGATGGAGATTTGTGGGATGCACATCCAGGGCACGAAGCTCCCGTTCCACCACATCCCAAAGATGCTCTATTGGGTTGAGATCTGGTGACTGTGGGGGCCATTTTAGTACAGTGAACTCATTGTCATGTTCAAGAAACCAATTTGAAATGATTCGAGCTTTGTGACATGGTGCATTATCCTGCTGGAAGTAGCCATCAGAGGATGGGTACATGGTGGTCATAAAGGGATGGACATGGTCAGAAACAATGCTCAGGTAGGCCGTGGCATTTAAACGATGCCCAATTGGCACTAAGGGGCCTAAAGTGTGCCAAGAAAACATCCCCCACACCATTACACCACCACCACCAGCCTGCACAGTGGTAACAAGGCATGATGGATCCATGTTCTCATTCTGTTTACGCCAAATTCTGACTCTACCATCTGAATGTCTCAACAGAAATCGAGACTCATCAGACCAGGCAACATTTTTCCAGTCTTCAACTGTCCAATTTTGGTGAGCTCGTGCAAATTGTAGCCTCTTTTTCCTATTTGTAGTGGAGATGAGTGGTACCCGGTGGGGTCTTCTGCTGTTGTAGCCCATCCGCCTCAAGGTTGTGCGTGTTGTGGCTTCACAAATGCTTTGCTGCATACCTCGGTTGTAACGAGTGGTTATTTCAGTCAAAGTTGCTCTTCTATCAGCTTGAATCAGTCGGCCCATTCTCCTCTGACCTCTAGCATCAACAAGGCATTTTCGCCCACAGGACTGCCGCATACTGGATGTGTTTCCCTTTTCACACCATTCTTTGTAAACTCTAGAAATGGTTGTGCGTGAAAATCCCAGTAACTGAGCAGATTGTGAAATACTCAGACCGGCCCGTCTGGCACCAACAACCATGCCACGCTCAAAATTGCTTAAATCACCTTTCTTTCCCATTCTGACATTCAGTTTGGAGTTCAGGAGATTGTCTTGACCAGGACCACACCCCTAAATGCATTGAAGCAACTGCCATGTGATTGGTTGATTAGATAATTGCATTAATGAGAAATTGAACAGGTGTTCCTAATAATCCTTTAGGTGAGTGTATATAGGTCTCCAATCTGACTGATTGGGTAGATCATTTGATCGTGCTCCTCCTGAACTTTGTTAATAAAACATCATATTTGGACATTCAAACACGCCTCATTCAATATAATTAGAGTTTCGTCAACTTGCATATCTTGCAAGAGTAGTTTCGGAAAAAAGTGGTTTTGAGATAAAGATCAGAAACTCAAATAGCAAATTATATTGATGTATATCATGAAACCAAAACAGACACAAAGGAGCTGAGACATCCTCTTTCAGAGAAATTCGACTGTAGATAAAAGTGTCAGGCTTGTAGCTGGTGCACTAAACCGCAAACTATTGCCGGTGATACTTGTGATCAAGATAAAGACAAGCTAGATTCATTAAGTGGTTGCTAGGGTGTTACTAAGCAATTTCTATGGTTGATAGGGCACTGCTAGGCTGTTGCTAAAGTGTTGTGGAGAGTTTTTAGGGCCTAGCAACTGGCTAATACTAAGATATAAGTATAATTGGCCAACATGCTGTCTTTTTAAAACAGGAACAACTTCGAACTATGAAACATCAGTTACCATCAGTTATCAGTTACAATTGACATTGGCCAAGCTGGAATCCTCTACAATCTGTTAATATGTTAAACACCATATTCTCTGGATTCATTGTGCTCCCTTGTAGATGTTTGTTCATTGGTAACCATAAATCCAACCTATATCTTAGCCCTTGCAGCACCTCATTTGCATATAGAAAAAGACAGAAGCAATTTAGTTTCCATGAGCTGTCATTTCAGAACGTGTTACATTTCCTGTGCATGCTCAATTGCTTTGCACACTGCGTGGTTGTAAACATGTAGATGTGAAGACCAACAAACAGAAACACTCTGACAAAATGAATATTCATGCAGCATACTGTTCAACGCACTGAATACAATGTTACTGAGGGTTTAGTTACAAGTCACTGGCCTTTAAAGTAAAACCGCTTGTGCTGAAACATGGCTTGAGCACAATAAAATAGAGGATGAGTTCCATTTGTCCATTCACAAAATGAATGGTAAAGGACTGTCCCTAACCTGAATGGTATAATCCAACAATCATTTCTGTTCCATAGGTGAGAAGGTCAAATTAAGAAAAGGCGTCTGGAAAATACGGATGAGTCAGGCTCCAACCACCCACACACATGCTCTCTCACACATGTGTTGCCTCATGGACCACAAGTATGAACGGCCTAGTTTAGTCGCTTTATGGCTGGTATACTATAATTGAACTTTACTATATACAATATATACAAAGCTATATACACTATAAATAAACAATATACAATTTAAAAAATTATAATATACACAAATACACTATAAACAATAGGCAATTAATTAGGATAAGGGATTACTTTAGATAAATTATAGAATTACTGACCCAGAGAATATAAAAATACTTGAAGTTTATAGAAGTCATTTTAAATTGATGATGTTTGCAGTCACAAGATTCCAGATTTCCAGAACTTTTCATCCACAACAATATCTGTATATATTTGCAGGAACAACACTGTTACTCTTAAACACTACATACAGCAAACATCAGGGATGGAAAATATTATTCATAATTATCGTGTATGACTGTGGTTATTCTTTGAAGACACCATTCTTTTCTGTTTGTGGTTGGTCTGGACTACCTTGAGGTTAAGGTTAAAGAGGTGTAAAAATAAGTCTTGAAGTTAGCAAGATTTCAGTGTCACCAGGCCATGGTTCAGTTGAAACAAGGATACTGAGCTGGGGAGGGGCTGAGGGTATTTCCAAATACACGCTTTTCTCCTCAGTAAGGACAGGACCATTGTCAAGAAACAGTGCCCACGGAAAGTTGATATGCTACATGAATATAATGAAAAGAAGCCAGCAGTGTGTTTTATTTGTAAACATTGACATCTTAAGAATTAATGTGGCAGGGCGCTTTGAACTCTTCATCTAAATTGTGCAATACTGTACAATACTATATATATATATATATATATATATATACACTACCAGTCAAAAGTTTGAGAACAGTAAGATTTGTTTAAATGTTTTTAAAGAAGTCTCTTCTGCTCACCAAGGCTGCATTTATTTGATCCAAAATACAGCAAAAACAGTATTATTGTGAAATATTTTTACAATTTAAAATAACTTTTTTCTATTTGAATATATTTTAAAATGCAATTTATTCCTGTGATCAAAGCTGAATTTTCAGCATCATTATTCCAGTCTTCAGTGTCACATGATCCTTCAGAAATCATTCTAATATGATGATTTGCTGCTCAAGAAACATTTATTATTATTATCAATGTTGAAAACAGCTGTGTACAATTTTTCAGGATTATTTAATAAATAGAAAGTTCAAAAGAACAGCATTTATTTGAAATTTAAAGCTTTTGCAACATTATAAATGTCTATACTGTCACTTGATCAATTTAATGCATCCTTGCTGAATAAATATATTAATTTCTTTAAGTTCTTTCCCAAAAAAAAAAAAAATAATAATTCTTACCGACCCAAAACTTTTGAACAGTAATACAGTGTTACAAAAGCTTTCTGTTTCAGATAAATACTTTTTTATTTTTACTTTTTTACTGTTTTACACAACTGCTTTTAACATTGATAATAATCATAAATGTTTCTTGAGCATCAAATCATCATATTAGAATGATTTCTGAAGGATCATGTGACACTGAAGACTGGAGTAATGACGCTGAAAATTCAGCTTTGATCACAGGAATAAATTACATTTTAAAATATATTCAAATAGAAAACGGTTATTTTACATTTTAATAATATTTCACAATATTAGTCTACAGCTTTGTGTGTGTGTGAATAGATAGAAATTTGGGGATCCAATATGTGGATAGAAAAACAAACAAATAAACAAAAGACAAAACAAATTGAGAGTATGGTATGACTAATTCAAACAAGCAAAAAAAAAAAAAAAAAAGAAAGAAAGAAAGAAAGAAAGAAAGAAAGAAAGAAAAAAAAGCAATAAGTAATTTATCCAATTGCAAAATATCTCTTGCATAAAGAGTGATCCACAGAGATATAGCTCTTAAAAAGGATAAGATGAACAAGAAATTAACAAGTAGGCTAAACCAATCGAACATAGGCTAACTAGAAATATAGAAATAAAATAAAACAAAAATCCCAAAAATAAATACAGCGGAATTTAGGCTTGCTAATCCCCAATGCATTGTTATAGGCTAATGAAGTAGGCTAATTATGATAATATGGTCGTAATATTAAGATATTCAAGCCATAGCCTACTGCAAAATGTTATGAAATTCCAAAGTTGTTATATTACTATCAAAATGTGAATTTCAAGGAGAAAATTTTATGACAAAACCTTCTCTCTGAGCTGTATAGCAACACTTGCTGCATTCACGCCATGTCATAATTACCGCAGATAAAGCTCTGTATGCTTTCGAATCGCTCTCGTAGCCTACTTTGATGTCATACACGTACACCGATCGGTCCGCACAGTGCCGCTTCTAGTCGAACACACATCTGCAGTGGTCAGGTGGTACAGCGGCCACGTGATACAAGTCGTAGCTTTTAGAAAATTACAAGTTCTACAACTCGAAGACTTTTTACAGTTCAGAATTGTTACAGTAACTATGGCGTGAACGCACCTACTATCAACAGCGGTCACGTGGTACTACGACTTCATTAATTAACGTTAAGTCGACTAGGACGTGAACGCTTTTTACAAGCTGAACATCAACAATAATTTGGCAGGGCACTGCAGTAACATGGCAGCAGAGACAAGGTGGTGTTCCTCCCCTTGTCAAAAAATCCTATTGGAATTTCAGTTTATCCTGTAGGATCTTATTGGATTCTTAGAATCCTATTGGACATTCTGATTTATTTTAATAGAATTTCACTTTGCCCTGTAGGATCTTATTGGATTCTTAGAATCCTATTGGACATTCTGATTTATTTTAATGGAATTTCATTTTGCCCTGTAGGATCTTATTGGATTCTTTGAATCTTATTGGACATTGCATTTTTATTTAATGGAATTTCACTTTGTCCTGTAGGATCTTATTGGATTCTTAGAATCCTATTGGACATTCTAATTTATTTTAATGGAATTTTAATTTGGCCTGTAGGATCTTACTTAGAATCTTATTGGACATTGTGTTTTTATTTAATGGAATTTCACTTACTTGTTATAATAAATAAATTATTAATTAATGAATTACTTTTTAGAGTCACCCTGGAATGAAAATAAAGTCCTGCTGTTGGCCATATGTCCTTCTATCTTTTTCGGACCTCATAAGCAGAAATAAAAAAAAAAAAAACCTGCATGCGCTCCTCCATGGCAGTGAATGGCAGTGAAATCCAGGCTAAAACTTTACAAAAAGGATACAAAAGTATCACGCAATGATACAGGGAGACGCGCGCCATATATGGAAAGTGTTCAGGAGGCATACTATAAGGTTTTGCGAGAAAGAAACCGTATTATTTAGTCAAAATACTGAGCTCGGCCGTTACTCTGTGCGCGTTCCTGTGAGTGCGTGCGAGCCATATTACTATAACTCGCACTGTTGTCATGGCACCCAGGATACGCACACACACGCACCATTTTGAGAAATCAGACTCAATAGAAACAAACGCGACTCTCGTCCCTTGAATGCTTTGTACCGGTTGTCATGACAACATTGCGTGAGCGCTGACGGCTGGCACGCACTCACAGGAACGCGCACAGAGTAACGGCCGAGATCGGTATTTTGACTGAATAATACGGTTTCTTTCTCGCAAAACTTTATGCTGCGTTCACACCGAACGCGAATAGAGCGGCTGGAGCGAGTGATTTCCCTCCTGTATCATTGCGTGATACTTTTGTATCCTTTTTGTAAAGTTTTAGCCTGGTCGCCATTCACTGCCATTATATGGAGGAGCGCGTGCAGGACGTTTTTCAAAATTAGAAGAAAAAAAAAGACAGCAACATGGTGAGTAAAAGATGACTTTGTTTTCATTTCAGGGTGAACTAATCCCGTTATCCCTTAAACTTTTTAGAGTAACATTGTGTGTGTGTGTGTGTGTGTGTGTGTGTGTGTGTGTGAGAGAGAGAGAGAGAGAGAGAGAGAGAGAGAGACCCAATTGGACCCCATTAAAATCCTGTAGAAATGATCCTACAGGATATTTATGTATTGTCTTATAAGACAATTCCCACAGAATCCAATAGGAATCAGATGAGAATCTTATAGGACAAGACATAAATATCCTATAAGACTATTTCTAACGGGATCCTATAAGAACACTGCCAAAATATGATAGAAATTCTAAATGGAATCCTGTACAGGTTTCTTATTGGAATCCTTTAGGATTTTTTGACAAGGGTCAGTGAATAATTTTATAACTCATGTAATTTCAATTCTATTAGCCTATTGTTACACACGTAGATGACTTGGTATAACTGTAATTCTAAGCCAGTAATCAACTAAAACAACTGTTTCCTCTTATTATGAAGCAGGTTTAACATGGCGAAAATTCGCACTCTTTTTTGAAGAGGCCTAGAAAACTGTATTGTTTATTCTACATTAATTACGACTGTTAGACTACTGGTTTATCTGACTAATTGTGTAACACTTCATTTTTTACAGTTCATTGATTCCAGGAATAGACTACTGTACGATTTTATGAACATCTCTGAGGAAGTGTTTAATTTATGAAAAAACAAAGGGTAATGACTTGTTGTTAGTCATGTCTTTGTTGTACATGATGAGACGTGCCTATAAGTCATATTTTACCTGCTGCTGAGAGTTTGCACTTCTATATTAAATGTAATGCAATAAAAAGATTATAAATAACCACACAAAACAGCTTTCTGAATGCAAAACAGAGTGTAACCAGTCTTGTTCTATTCACGAACAAATACTTTTATGAGTCGTTTTTAAGGCATCATTACACAGCAAAGGTGCCACAGAAACCAAATCTGAAGCAGCATAAAATCACAAAAATGTGCATTTACACAGACTGTTTAATACTTCTCTGAAGCGGCATACATGCATTTACACAGGAATCAACAGCATCCATTGCAATACCAGTGTAGACGATTCATGAACAAATGATTCCCCGGTTCTTATTAGTGAATCAAAAGTACATTGCAGTAAATGAAGCCGGATTAGAGATTAGAGAGGGGAGCCTTTACCTCACACTTGGGGTAAAAGTCTCACCAGCATGGGGCAAAAGGCCCCCAGTATTGACAATTACTTTAGCTAAATTAATGTTTCGTAGGCTAATATCTAAGATAATACTTGTTCAAAACTGGTCACTTTGGACCATGGTCTGTTTATTTTGATAAATAAAATATTATTTTTATTCAATACAATAGGATTCGTAAAATTGTCATTTTAGAAAAGAAACAGTTAAAGTAAAAAAAAGATTCTGAAAGCTTCTTACTGCTTGAAGGACATGTCATAAAAATTGGGCTTTACAGTAGTAAAAAAATATGACTGACATATGACAAATATGATGGTTTCAAATATGTTGATTATCTCTAAGGTGGACATCCAAATTACTAAATGATATTGTCCATTTGAATCAAGCATTTCATGTCAACAAATGAAAGTCAAACAGCAAACTATTGTTACATAAATTATTGCTTTTTTATAGCTTTTTTTAACCCTGAATACCATACTTCTACATATTCTTTGATTTAATTACCTTAAACACAACATAAAGTCATTAACCTTTGTCACAAAATATATTTGGTCATTTTAACGATTCTCATTTGCTACATAAATACATAATATTAAAAAACATTCAATAGAAACATGGATGCTTAGGAAAGTGCTGCATTGAGTTTTTGTGCCATCTAGAGGAAATTAAAATCAAATGCACATTTTACCCTGATACACATTTTACTAGATATTCATAATTATACATTAATAAATATGTTCATAACATGCATAATTAATTTGTCGTACAGTACAATATAACTAAAGGATAATATTTTGCAGGCATTTGAACCCCTCCTCAAGGTGAAAGCTTGTTTTGAAAAAAACTGAGAGAAGATTCCAGAACTTGTGAGTTGTGAGGTGAGTGAGAGCCACAGACATCAAAATAAAGCAAATGTAGACCCACATAAAATGCTGAAATGTGGTAGTTTTAAAGTCTCTAGGTTGAGATCTCTTGACCAGCAGTGTCTTGCAGTTTGACCAAGTAATTGTATTTGTAAAGTAGTTGTAAAGTAAAAGTAGAAAATATTTGTAATTTATCTGGCACTTTTCCAGTGGTCAGAGCACTTTTTAAAAAATATAAAAAAAATACATCTATGTCAAACAGACAAGCAAATCAAGTCATATAACAACAAACACCAACCATATACATATTAAAGACTCAACAGGAGCCTAGCATAGGCATAATTCAGACTGCAACACCCCAGAGTTCCAAACGCTGACGGCAAATGCCGAGAGATGTCAAGCAGCAGGCCGGAGCGTACAGCGGTCAAACACACTACACCATTAAACACCCTGTCCAAGACACAGTTGCACTATTCACAGCAACCACACAGCAAACAGGTAGGTGAGCGGTTGCCAGGCTGGTGAAATGCAGCAGAAACTCTGAGAAGAATAAAGAACGATGCATTAACAATGGGCAATGTAAAGAAATAAAACAAAAAGACAAAAAGCTCTAGTGTGAGTCAGTGGCGGTTAATAAATTAAAATAGGTATTAGTATGAAGTCAAAGACCACTCGATTGAACAGGAGCCAGCAAAACATAAAAAATACTTAGTGCACCTTTAAAAAAAGCAAGATGTTATTCTTTCCAAAAAACAAGCAAAAAAAAAGGGCAGAAATCATCCCATTGTGGGTAAGGCATCCCTTTCCTCCTCCTTCCCAACATAAAACATAAAATTGCAGGTTACTACAATACCCCAGAGCATCACAAAGCTTTAAATGTTAGGTAAGTTACTGGGTAAGTTTCTTCAAATTGAAACCTACATGTAAGCCGAGAATGATAGGAAACTTGAACAGGTAAAACTACATGACTTTTAAATTTCTATATGCTTAGGACATCATAAGCCAGCAAAGAAAAAGACAATCAAAATGTAAAGCCACTGATAACTGTATGCGCCACATTACTATTACTACTAATATATATGTCAGCTGTTAAAGACTGGGGGATTGTTTTATTGTATGCAGGCACAGTCCACGGTCTAATAAATGAGCATGCATTGCAACAGGGATGGATGTGATATATGTATGCAGTCTGACTAGCACAGTATACTGTCTACCGCAGCACTATGTAAAGATTTTTTTTTTTTTACTTTGGGGGCCTCGGTGCTTAAAGGTGCTGTATGTAAGTTTTTGAATGTACTAAAGCATAAAAATACCATAACATGTTTACAGATATTTAGGAAACATGCTGAGTTCACATACTTGTTTCTTTAAAAAGCCAATGCTACAGCCAGTTATTCTGCTTTGAAATGTGCGTTCCACGGAATGTCTGTTTTTGTTTTGGTCTGTGCGATGACACACGTTGCCAATTTACCCAATAGTATTTCGACACCACAGGTTGGTGGAAAAAAACACAGCGTATTGCTGCCATGGAAGCCAGCAAACAAACTGAGTCAGAGATCGCAGATTCTACCTGACCTAAAAATCCTCGGCATCCATCTAAAAATCTCTATGAACGGAAGCACATTAAAAAGCGGATAAATCAACTCATCATCTTGCAATGTGCAAGTCTCCTCGCCTTCCATTGTCAATTGTTGTCGTTCCTGTTGCGTGTCCTCAAACTGGCAACCCGCGTCGAGGAGGAGGGGGTGGAGCAAACAATATTTTGAATTTGGACTGCAGTACCCATTACAACCACTAGCTGTCGTTCTAACATACAGCAGCTTATACAGTGGTGGTCAGAATTATTGGCACCCCTGGTAAATATGATCAAATATGGCTGTAAAAATAAATCTGCATTGTTTATCCTTTTGATCTTTTATTCCAAAAATTCACAAAAATCTAACCTTTCATTGAAGTAAAAGAATTGAAAGTGGGGGGTAAATCACATTATGAAATAAATGCTTTTCTCCAAAACACGTTGGCCATAATTATTGGCACCCTTTTATTAAATACTTTTTGCAACCTCCTTTTGCTGATATAACCGCTCTGAGTCTTGTTCTATAACGCCTGATGAGTTTGGAGAACACTTGACAAGAGATCAGAGACCATTCCTCCATACAGAATCTCTCCAGATCCTTCAAATTCCCAGCTCCATGTTGGTGTTTCTTCTCTTCAGTTCATCACTCATTTTCTATAGGGTTCATCTCAGGAAACTGGGATGGTCATGGCAGAAGCTTCATTTTGTGCTCAGTGGCACATTTGTGTGTTGATTTTGATGTTTGTTTTGGATCATTGTTTTGATGGAAGATCCAACTACGGCCGTCAGGTTTTGATTTTTTTATCTGTTGGTATTTGCTAGAATCCATTATACCATGTATCTGAACAAGATGTCCAGGACCTCCAGCAAAAAAATAGGCCCACAATATTAAAGATCCAGCTGTATTTTTAACCGTGGACATGGGGTACTTTTTATCCCTGTTTGCACCAAACCCATCTGGTGGGTTTGCTGCCAGAAAGCTCTTTTTATAGTTTTATAGTTTATCTGACCACCAGGTCCCTTTTAAATTTCCAGTCATGTCTGACAACTGAATAAGCTGGAGTTTGTTTCTGGATGAGCGAGAAGGATTTTTCTTGAATCCCTCCCAACAACATGTGGTGATGTAGGGGTTGTTTGATATTTTTTTTTAGGCCCCAAAACTCAACTAATCTCTGCGATTCTCCATCTGTGATCCTTGGAGAGTCTTTGTCCACTCAAACTTTCCTCCTCGCCGTGCATTAAGACAATATAGACACACGACCTCTTCCAGGCAGATTCGTAACATCTTTAGTTGATTGGAACTTCTTAATTATTGCCCTGATGGTGGAAATGGGAATTTTCAATGCTTTAGCTATTTTCCTACAGCCACTTTCTATTTTGTGAAGCTCAACAATCTTTTGCTGTACATCAGAACTATATTCTTTGGCTTTACTCATTGTGATGAATGATTAAGGGAATTTGGCCTTTGTGTTTCCTCATATTTATACTCCTGTGAAACAAGACGTCATAGCTGGACAATTTCATGTTCCTAGTCACCCTGGTGTGCTAAAACATGTAAATATTAATGGGAATATACTTCAGATATTTTACTCATAAAAAATTGGCCAACGTGTTCTGGAGAAAAACATTTATTTCATAATGTGATTTTCCCCGACTTTCCATTATTTTACTTCAGTGAAAGGTTAGGTTTTTGCAAATTTTTTGAATGATAGATCAAAAGGATAAACAATGCAGATTTATTTTTACAGCCATCTCTGATCATATTTACCAGGGGTGCCAATAATTCTGACTACAACTGCATATTGCCTTGGTTTTAGAAAAAAAAAATTGAGGCAACTATTTGCATTAGACTTTTAAGTATTTTGAACTCAACTAATTTGTGTTTGACCAGTTAGACTTTACATGCACCCTTAAGTAATGCCGGTTCCTGCCTCCTTCTTCACATAAGAACGAACTGTTACATTGGCCAATCGCTCATTATCTCTCACGCCACCGGCCTCGCCCCGTACTCTCACGGCCCTCTGCCTCGACTGCTTGCCACAGTGTAATATTATCTAATAGCTAATATGGTACCAATATATTTTGCATCCCTCGGAAAAATTATTCAATATTTAATTATACGGAACTATTTTTGACAATGCCGTTTATCATTGAAATAAGTTAATTTACCACCTACCTTTGTTTACCTCGTACACAATCTTGGCTTTTTCCCCCCTGAACTTGACACAATGCATTTTGGGATTGCTTTCTGAAAGACCATATGCATGTGTTTCTGTTTCATAGCTCACTTAGACATTTATCTGTTATTCTAAGCAAAGCACACTGTCATCGCTGTCTTTTCACACACTTTCTGGCTTAGTGATCTTTAATTACTAATGGTTGCTGTGGCTGACAGGCAGTAGAGAAAGAGAGGCTGCTCATCCATCACTGGATTAAGGCAATTTTATATCACTATGTTCTGAAAGAATCAAAACATGAAGAAATTGAGCTTCCTAAGTTCGTTTTAGGGAGTTGTGCCTAGTGGGTTGAGCAACAAGAAGTAATGGTGTAGATGGTAAAGATGTCTCTGTTGACTTTCTGTTGTATACACATGGATCTTGGGCTCCTTAAGACTAGTCTTCCATTTGTATAGATGATGTGGAAACTCTAAAATCACAAAACATTAATAACAAAATCATAAAGCAAAGGCAGTGATCTGCATGACTGTTCTTGGAATAATTGTCTTGTTCTACATTAGACTTGAGTACACACAATTATTTGAGGACAAAAACACATCATAGTTGTGCAAACAAGAACACTGTGTCTCATTCAGTCATCATCTCATCAAAGCGTGGCTACACATTTAGCGCCCACTCAGCCCTAACAGTGCTCTGCCCACCTAGTAGAAAATCTGTACAATTAAAGTGTGCCACACAAGTCCTGAAAAGTGATGCCAAAGAGTCTCGATTGCCCCCAGTAGGCTGGATTTAAATTTCCATAACTGTTTATTTCACAAAAAGTTGTTGATTAGATGGGATTCAAATCACCTTTATTTATATAGCGCTTTTTACAATGGCAATTGTTTCAAAGCAGCTTCACAGTGGTAACAGGAAAATAATGCAACGGAATTTGATTCGGCTGTACAGCCGCTCTGGTGAAAACGGTGATGTCATCCAGCTCATTTCAATTATCATATAGTGTCAATGCGGGCAGATCAGTAATATAGTTGAAATTTAAGTGTCCCCAACTGAGCAAGCCAAAAGGCGACGGTGGCAAGGAACCAAAACTCCTTCAGGGCCAGAATGGAGAAAAAAAACCTTGGGAGAAACCAGGCTCAGTCGGGGTGCCAGTTCTCCTCTGGCCGACGAACAAATAGTGTATGATTATGATTTTGGCACATTACAGCTCAGAAGTCATATTAGATCAATAGATATTCGTAGGATTATTCAAAAGATTGGAGTCGTCACGCCGGGGACGGGTTTAATGAGGATGTTGTGTCGATGCGGCATTTACAGGGGGGAGTTTAATTGACACGGTCTCTACAGACACTTCAGGGATATGGTCGTCATGTCCAGGCTAAGGTCCACCATCTGGTCTGGATACGGCTCGGATCCGGCCGACTGCAGTAAACCTCGGGATAAACAGAGAGACTAACATTAGCGTAGATGCCATTCTTCTTATGATGTAACGAGTACATCAGGTGTTATGGGAAGTGTTCCCGGTTCCGGCTGACCTAGTTAATGCAGCCTAAAACAATCATTTAACTGATTTGAATAATAGAAATTAAAAATGTTTTATGTGTATGCCATAGTAAAGAGATGTGTTTTTAGTCTAGATTTAAACTGACAGAGTGTGTCTGCTTCCTGAACAATGCTAGGAGGACTGTTCCAGAGTTTAGGTGCTAAATAGGAAAAGGATCGACCGCCTGCAGTTGATTTTGATATTCTAGGTATTATCAACTGGCCAGAATTTTGAGACCGCAATAGACGTGATGGAGTATAATGCGTTAAGAGCTCGCTCAAGTACTGGGGAGCTAAACCATTTAGTGCTTTGTAAGTAATCAGCAAGATTTTAAAATGTATACGATGTTTATTAGGGAGAGATTGGATTGTGGGTGGGACCTTGATATCGCGGCTCCACTTCGCACTCACTACTGCGCAGACTCGAGACCCAAGATGTCAGTGCCATATTTGGACACTGGCAGCTTCACTTACTTCAATGGAAGAGAGTGAAGGTGTGTCGTCCATCTTTTTTTACAGTCTATGGCCTGAAGTCTGAAACGTGACTTGACAGATCAGGCCTAATGAAATCATGAACTGAATTTGATGCAGTGGCCTGAAGTTCAAATGATCAGCATGAGAGGAGGCCTACATAGCCCACTCACCTATGTTCCTTGACAGTTTTCAGCATTCCTCCACCACCCCGTCTCCTCACACTCTCCTGGTTACTATCCTAACCAGAGATAATGGGGGGAGTACTCTGGGTTCGGGCCAAAATACAGAGCTCGGAGCCCTCTCCTCGGCAAATATGCATACTTCTTCTTCTTGTAAGTATGAACTCATGAAATATATAATTTTAGACAGACAGGCTAATTGATGTGTCAATCATTTCCAGTAGAAAAAAAATACACATCCTCAGAAACAGCCATTTATGATGCTCATTACACTTAATCAAGTCTGAGTCAATTATTGAACAAAATACTTTTAGATTATACTTTCACGTCCTACCCGTTGCTGTGCACATAAAAGTAAACTAAACCCCAACAAGTGATACCTGTCATCTGATACAGCCTTTGTTTAACTCTTCTACAGGACAGGATGACTTTCTTTGTGTACCTATAACCCACCTTTGCTGTAAAACTTGTCCTAGCATGCAGAAACTGTCTGATTCTTATGTAAACATCAGTGTTTACAAAAGAAGGGTGTCTCAGTATGGACACAACCAAAAGACTGGAACAGGTTAACTGGGATCTATCTTAATAGTTTTCATTGTAGCACTTTTTTGTCTATGTTCTACATTTCCCTTGAGCTCCACAACTGTATTGGCACTGGTCTCTTATTTCATTTTGAGCTTTTATTTTAATTAGTGTGAGTCTTCACCTACTTGTAGTATCCGTCAATTTAATATGTGTACTTGCTTAAAATTTGCTTTAGAACAAAGGATCTGCTGAGATCATAATCACAATAGAGCAGCAATAGTGTGCTTTTCTGCTGTTAAACTACATTATGCTGTTCATCTGATACTGATTCACTCACCTGGTGTTCGTTGATGCAGCTTGTTTGACCTTATATTTTAATTGTCCTGGAAGTTTCCTTGCCTTTTTGCGATGTACAAGGGCATTAAAGGCTATCCCGTCTGGTCCGAGCCAATAGAAGGTCTACTGTCGCACAACTGACACAAAATTTTAATGATGGTTATGGGAGGAATGTGTTACAACACACAGTGTATCACACTGCGAATGGGGCTGTGTAGCTGCAGACTAATCAGAGTGTCTGTGATGACCCCTGTCCACCGTCGAAAGCGCATACAATGGACTTTTGGAGCAGAGTCCCATTTTTTTTTTTACATCACGTGGATGGCTCTGTACGTGTGCACTGTTTACCAGGGGAAGTGAAAGCAACAGAATGCACTGTGGGACGACGAAGTGTGATGCTCTGGACAATGTTCTGCTGGGAAATCCTGGGTCTGGCCATTCATGTGGATGTAAATTTGACACGTGCCACCTACCTAAACATTGTTGCAGACCAGGTACACCCCTTCAGGTGTTCCCTGGTGGAAATGGCCTTTTTCAGCAGGATGTTGTGCCCTGCCACACTGCATACATTCTTCAGGAATGATTTAAGAGACATGATGAAGAGTTCAAGGTGTTGCCCTGACCTCCAAATTCCCCAGATCTCAATCCAATTAAGCATCTGTGGGATGTGCTGGACAACATGTTCGAACCACGGCGGCTCTACCTTGCAACCTACAGCATCTGCTGCTAATGTATTGGTGCCAGATACCACAGGACACCTTCAGGGGTCTTGAAGAGCCCATGCCTCGGCGGGTTGGCGCCATTCATGGGCATGTTACAGTATGTCAACTACCCATATATATCCATTTGAGTAGTTGAGTATTTTGAGTATATTAGCTCCACAACTGGGCCTCTGGACTGTCTCTGTCTTGATTGTCATGTCTTTCAAATATGCATAGCAATAATAGTTTTGTGTGTTTCTTGGATACACACTTCTGTGTTGCTATAGTGTAAACCCTTCTCGTATCATTTCTGTGGGTCAGAGTGTGTTGCGTAGTGCAAATCTACATTTTCCCTCAGGTCATTTTGTTGAATGAATAATGTAACATGACAAAGACAACAAAAAGACAGACTTGTCATCTGGTGACAGTTGCAGGACACAAGTACAAACAAACAAGTGTCTGTTTGCGCATGAGCATGGATAAGACAATTATTCTGTCTCCAGAAGGCAACTTAGCAGCAAACATGTAAAGCACAGATTAGTGAGCAGTATCACATGTTCTTCAGATTCACAACCAGCTTCAAGCTCCAAAAAGGTCTGTTGCAGTGCACAAAAAGTCTCAGCTATTTTCACCAGCTACATAAAGTAAAATCTCTGCTTTTTAAAAGCTTGTTGTAGTTGTTACAATCATTAATCACCAAACATGTTGGCACTGATTGTTTTTGTGTATGTGAAGACCTATTTTTCTGGCAAGCTCTGTTTTCACATGCATAGTTCTCTGCCTTAGGCTAGTTTATCAGCTGTGGGCAACACATAGAAGACATGAATTATTCAGACAGAGCTTCTGTTCCTCTTTATGCTGGTCACTAGATGTCAGCAACAGAGACATCAAACAGTGCCTCACAGCAAGGGAGAGGTTGTACAAATGTATGAATGTGTATGGGTGTGTGTACGTTAATATAAAGTTTTGTTTGTGGGTGACAAGGATAAAAAAAGACATGAGATAGTAAGAAAAAATATTACAATATGTTACAATGCTTTCAAGATATACATTTTGTCATTATACATCAGTATACATTGTTTTGTTGAAATCAAATCCATGCCTTTAGTGTTGTTAGTGTCTTGCGACCAGTTAATCTATAGGCAAACATAATAAACAAATTAAAATATATATTTTTTTATCTATAATGTAATTTCTGTATAGATTCTTTTGCATAACGATGCATAACTGAAATGCAATAGTACTTTAAAATGTAACCATCATCGACACTTCACGGTTATGGCAAATATATGTGTGGTTGCTTATTGTTTATTCTTAATGCAATATTGAACAAGCAATTTACTTTATGTAGTCTTAAAAGCCCTCTGGCTTGCCAGTGTACAGAAATGGATTGTGGATAAAACATGCATATAAATGCTTTTCTGTGTCAAATCTGGCATTGTCTGTAATGCCTTCAGATTTGTGTACAACCCCAATGAATTTTTTCTTGATATTGCTTGAATGTTTATGAATTCCCCACTATTGCTCTCTAATGGTATGCGTGGCTGCAATTAAAACAGTATGAATATTATGTTTCTTAGGTTTAGGAGTTTAACTTTTTTTTACTAAAATGTTACATGGCATGTGCCTATAGGAAGAAGAGCATACAGGTCTGTCTGCCATGTAGATAAGTGGAGAACATGATCCTTATTGAGCTTTGGCAGAAGCAAAGTCTGTTTATTGATTGACAGTTCCACTCTAAGGCTCTGGCAGCTGCCAGCCCATGCAATCATGGGATCTTGAGTTGAGAGAGAAAGGGGGTAGGACCATGAGTTTAGCTGGGGTATACCCTCCTTGAGGGGACCTGCCTGTAGCCAAGAGCTGAGCCTCTGCAACCGCAACCATGTGAGGACCACTGTCGAGCTTGCCTTTTAAAACGGCATGCTGAAATACCATCCCATGGAAAGATGCTCTTTACTGAGACCCGTTGTTTACAGGCTGTCAGTGACAGGGCCTGTGGTTTCCCAGATGTAGCTTCAACCACAGGCTAGAATAGTAGCCATTACTGGAGCGCCATTCATGCAAAAAGCACCCACCAGCTAGTTGGATCAGTCTGCTGTTTGGCACTGCTAGAACACCATGGTAAATGGGATAGCTGGAGGATGAAATGATCTGTGATGAAACCAGATGATGTGTCCTGCGCAGTGCCATGGTAGCCCTGCGAGCTGATTCGGTCAGTTTTCACAAGCAATGTTTTGACGCTCCTTGACTGTCACTCTATTCCGAGTGTGATCATGTGTTTCAAATGCATTCCTCTGGGTACCTTATCCATCCTGAGAATGATACAAGAGATTCAAGTATGAAATTCTAAACTAAACTCTTTGGCCATATATGCCAGCTTTGTAAAATTTGTGCAAATAACTCTGTAGAGTTCATATGAACATCTAGCCTTCAGTCATTATTGGGCCAGTGATCTATCAGACTTTTAATTTCCTTAAAATTATTTATAGGATTTAGGAGAGGTTAAGTAAATGGACAGACATAATGTCCCAAAGTGTGAATCTTTAAAGTCATATCATAGTACAGTATATCTGCTCAGAATTCTGAGAAAAAAACATCTTTTCAGCATGACATGAATAAGCAAGACATTTCGGTAACACTTTATTTTAAGGGCCAATTCTCACTATTAACTAGCTGCTTATTAGCTTGCATATTAATAATATATTGGCTGTTTATTAGTACTTATAAAGCACATATGCCTTATTCTGCATGACCTTATTCTACATCCCTTAATCCTACCCAATACCTAAACTTAAACATTACAAAAACTACCTTGCTAACTATTAATAAGCAGTAAATTAGGAGTTTGAGACAATAAGTCGTAGTTAATAGTGAATATGTGTTCCCCATACTAAAGTGTTCCCGACATTTCATTAAAATGTTATACATAATTTGTAAGGCATGCTATAAGAAAGACTTTCCAGCTATAAGTTTAATGTCATCTTTAGAAGTGTGTATGAAGTCATAAAATGCAGCAGATAAACTATGAAATAAAAGTCTGTTAACAGTGGATAAAGCTGTTACTATATTCCTGCTATTTTGCAGGTTAAATGGGTCATTGGTTCCAGTGTCCTCAGCTTACCGTTGGAAGAGAGAGAAACGAAATTGTTGCTCTTAACAAGATAACTAAATGTTTTTCAGGAGAATAATAGGGTACTCCCCTGCACAGGGACCTTCTTGAAACCAGAGAGAAGTAACCGTTATGTGTAAAGAAAAAGCTTGTTCACTCATGACTATCTGTATATAATTACAGATACTAATCTACATCCGACTGGGCTGTTATAAAATACCAATATGAATCTCTCAACTGTATTAGGCCTACAATTCATGTAGCCATCCTCAACTGGAACCCATTGAAAATCCTTTATATAACAAACTGTTATATAAAGGTAAAAAATTATCAGAATACAGCTGAACGTTCTAGCAGCAAATTTTTCATATTTACAAATGTATCTATTCCATTGATTCACAGATTGCTCAGCTAACCAAAAACAATAGGTTTGTATTAGCACAAATATGACATCCTTTGCATTTAATGAATCATCGAAATATAAAAGTTCAACCTACAAGTTAACGAGAAGGCCACATTGAGTGCTTGCATGACCAGATGAATAAAGTAGCCTAGTGCAATACCGACTCATATTTTCAGATCTGTAGTTGGGATTTAGTTTGTCACGTTCAAGTGAGCCGGTAGTCCAACAAAGTGCCGATAGACGATTGTAATTGAAACCTATAGGGACACACCGAGACCCCAAAAGAACTTGAGTAATGGAGCGCAAGAACAAGCTGTATCTGTTCCAGTCGTGCACAAGAGGCCAACCTTTGATGGAAACATGTCTATTCCTGAGTAGGAACGGGGAACCGGCTTTATATTTAGAGAACCAGTGTCATGGAATCTTCCTACTGACAGATGTGTGAAAAATGTTAAAAGGGGGTTAAAAGTTTCACAAGGTTACTAACAATAGCAAGCAGCCAGTTAGAAGTTCATGGTCCATGTGTGTAGCTATGGTAGTCACTAGTAATGGAGAGAGCGAAAAATAAAACATGTGGATCATAGAGATCATGGAATATCATATTTCTGTATTCATTTCAAATTCATATTTTTGCATGAATGTACTGGTGTTACCAGAGAGGGAAGAAATAAGTGAGAGGCCTAAAGCCCTATTCGGACGGGATTAGTTTAACATGGAGAGGTGGGGTAAAGTAATTATTACCAGAGCTTCTCAGTGATTTTAGTCCCGTCCGAATGTGCCATCTCAGTAATCATTACGGAAAATGTCAGTAAAGATTACGGTGACTTTTACCTTCTGTAAAAATTACCTCAGGTAATACTAATCCCGCGCGAATAGACCTGCTGTAAATATGTACATAAATATTCTGTCATTTCCTGTTTAAAAGTAGTTTCCCCCGGTTTTTCAAATATGGAGGTGCTTGAAAAAGCATTCAGTTTGCGTTCTAGGCGGTGGGACAAGTCTGTGGCAACCTCAGATAAAAAAAAGCTTGAAAGCACTTGTCTGAGGCACGAAACTTCTTTAGCTTTAGGTAAGTGCCTATTATCAACAGAATCCAATCAGAATTTAATTTAATGAATAAATCGTTCGACTGGACCTAACTGTTATATATAGATTATATGTGTTTGCTCAGAATGCGCATGTGATATAAGGAAGCAACATAATACACACATGACGACATTGAGGTAACGGCGGTGCGTAAATCGAGTTACCCCTCCCACTTCTGCTAGTTTTACTGAGATTTCTTATCCTGTGCAAATTGGCCATTAATATTACAGACTTCCTGTGGTAAAATTACATTACTCCATCTACCCTTGTAAAACTAATCCCGTCCGAATAGGGCTTAAGACACAAATCCTGAAACAGAAGAACTCAACATTTTTCATTCAGAAAATAATCAATCAAAGAATAAACTAGAATGATAAAAAATAAAGAGATAACCATTACACATGCTCATGAGGCCAGACGGCAAAGTTACTGCCACCAGGGGACAATATTTTATGCAGCCAATTGGGTCATTTGAAATTTAAGAGCTCTCACTTAACTAACCTGCCAAATCTAGGTCACAGGGTCTCTCATATCAGACCAAGGCCCACTTTTGTGTGGTGGTCTACACTGACCACCCGCATGCTGACTTATGAGCTCTTATAGGCACATGACAGGAGTTAGCATGAAACCTCAGCAATATCAAGGATAGAACCTATTTATAAATGTTTTCACATAGATGCACGACCAATTGTATCTCAAAACACATTTGTTCACTATAGGGCCTTTCCTTTATATATATATATTTTTTTGTTGTATTTTGTTTTATTATCTTGTTTCTATTATGTGTCTATCTATGTTTTTCTTTTCTGTGAATGCACACATGTATTTCTCTTCTGTAAATCACTTTTTAAAAAGGTGCTGTATAAATAAAGCTTTACTTATTTACTTATGAGTGAAATTAATTTATGGCCAAATTTAATTACTTTTTGAATTTTGTTGTAATTTTGCAACTTTTAACCACCCTCATGTAATTCCAAACCCATACTCTGCAGAAGTAAGTCACACAGGTTTGGAACAATATGGGGGTGGGTAAATGACCACACAAATTTTGTGTGAACTATTAATTTAAGAATAGTCAATGTATGTGCATTATAACATACTCAGTGTGATAGCCAGTGAATAAACAATGTCCTCAACAGACAACACATCCCTCTGTTTTCCGAATTACACCCCTATGATATAGCGGGCAGAGTGTGTGAAGCAGGAATGTAGCCAGGCCCCATCGTGTAGTCAGAAATAGCCTTGCTCTAAAGATGTGCTTATTGATTCCTGCAAGCACAAGGGATCCAACCCTTTTGAAAAAAAGAAAGAAAGAAAATCACTCATCCCTGGCTGGTAACAGTCACTTGGGAACAGTGACACCTGTGAGACTTTGTGAAGCAGGGATTTGCTTTGTTGGGATTCTGAGTTATACTCAAATCCCTCAGACAGATCAGTAGTATCATATTACTGTTCCATTGAATGGGTGAATGTCCTGCCCCTGGTCATTTGGATGAACCTTTTGAACCCTTTTCACAGACATAGACATAAGCCAGCAGTGGACCAAATTAAGACAGTGGACAGACTGACCCTGATCTTCCTAGCTAATGAAGGGCTCTGATATTCTTGGTCTTTGGTCTTTAGAGCACTGTAAGTTTGTTAGAGATTGGCCTTTTGTCAATACTGTATATATAGGACACACTTTTCATTTCACCTTAGTTTTAAATTAATCCATTTTCATCTTAGGCCATGTTCAGACTGCCAGCAAAAATCAGTTTTTTTGCATATCCAGATTTTATCCAGATGGGTTTTTGAAAGTCTGGACAGAAAAAAAAAATCTGATTCTGAAAATTCTGATTTACACCGCATATGGAGGTGGTTTGAAATGCGATTCCAATCAAATTTTTACAGATGCATCTCAGTCTGGATGCTCTGGCTGCCCAAATCAAATTTATTGCACATGTGTAAACACAAAAATCCGCACAAGATCCGATTTTTCCACATCCGTTCTGAGCCACTTCCAAATGTGGTTTTAAATCAGATGCATATCTGATATCTGGACATCTAACCTATGTCTAAACATCTATATCCGATTCCCCTTGGTATTCCAAGCCACCACAAGGCGAGGGCGACATGTTTGGACACAAAGATAACTTTTTAATGGTGTATTATGAAGCAGACATGCCTGTATGCACTAAAACTCACAGCGTTTTTATTGAGGTGGAAACTTTATAAGAAATTGTGCACACAGAAACATTCAGAACTCAGAAGCATAGAAACTGCCATGTGAATTTTATAGGGCTGGTCCGAATACCATTTTTTGAGCTTCGAAGCTTTGGTAGTAATCAACACCGAACATTCGAAGCTTCAGAGTGAGGGGGGTGACATATTCTTCTCTCTAATAAAGGCAGGAATCTCAAGATTCATGCTTTCTAGAGCCGGAAGCTGCACGCCTCACGCGGGCAGGGCTTATATGCAGACACTGCATTAGTGATATAAAACACACACGTCTGTTACGTCTCAGTAAAATCTCACGTTTGAGTTTTAACACGCTCCTATATTTCGCAGTAGATTCATTTAGATTGATAATAACGGGAATTGATAATTCAGCCACAACACCGGTTACATCTTTTGCCCACCGCAGCACCGCCCCCACCGTCATTTTGATTTTGTTTATAGTAATAAAACGGCCGCGCACAGTGAACATGCATTTACGGCCGCACTGTCATTCACAGTGCGTGTCCACTCTGGTGCTTTTTCAGTTCATTCTTATGGAAGCTCAACTTGAGAGTATTGTATTTTGCCAGATTTTATAATGTAAACATATTCAAGCGTGAATGAGAACCGTTTCGAGGGGGATGCCAGGTGTGCGAAAAAAACTAAAAAAAAAACCTGAATATTCGAATCCTAAAATTGAAAATCGAATACCAACTCACCGAACGAATATCCGAATATTCGAATATTCTGGTCCAGCCCTAGAATTTT
The DNA here is from genome assembly GCA_039654105.1 of Coreius guichenoti. Taxonomy (NCBI): domain Eukaryota; kingdom Metazoa; phylum Chordata; class Actinopteri; order Cypriniformes; family Gobionidae; genus Coreius; species Coreius guichenoti. The sequence goes on along the minus strand of CM077182.1, from coordinate 12,221,401 downwards.
ATAAATAAAACTGCTTCGCTACTGAAAGCTACATTATATTTGTCAGCAACGAGGTAATGACTTCGCTGTTTTTGCAATTAAACTCACAAGCTTCACTGTTACATATAGAAATGCTGTACAGACACACGCAGGTAATTCACACACTCTCTATCTCGTTCGCTAATTCGTTCAAATAAATGTAATCTTACCATGCTACTTTATTTTACTTCAGAATTCTCTATCTAACGAGTCGTTGATAAAAAACAAACAAACGAAAATTACTATATCCGTTCAGCCAGATGCAAACATCTATAACAGCTTTTAACTTATCCATGCTTGCAAATAATCATGGTGCCACCCGATGTGAATTATAAAAATAATTTTAGTACAGCCATTCAAACCTGAGGGTCAACCATGTCACATATAAAGCGATCATCAACAGACTCATTTTTGGCAGGGATCAACAGATATCGGATACCAGTCATGTCTAAAATTAATGAAAAAAAAATCGGATATGGTCAAAAGATCTGGGGCTGTATTCACAAAACATTTTATCTTAGCACTAAGAGTTCTCCAAAATGACAGTAAAAGTTCTTAGTTAAGAGTTTTCTCTTAAAACCTATTCACGAAGCTGCTGAGACCAACTTTTACTAAGAAATAGAGAGAAGTCTTAAGTTAAGAGTAAGGGCGGGGTTGACCTCGTTGCTATGGATGATGTCAACACGCGTACTAACTATGACCGCAGTGATTGGCTGATAGGGGAGGGGTCTCTGTCAGTGATTTAATTATCGAAATATTGTAGAACAAGGTTTCATGTTGCCATATACAAATAAAGTTTTTAAAATAAAAATGTTGCCATATTCAAATATAGATTTTAAAATAAAAATGTTGCCATATTCAAATAAAGATTTTAAAAAGTAGGCCAAGTGTCACTAATTAAACTAGTATATGTTCAGCTAATTGTCAGACTCTTACATGTCTGCATCTCGAGAGATTGCAGAATTCAAGCGAAAATTATATTTCGCGAGAAGAGGTATATACACAGCCGAGAGCCGACTCACCCTTAGTTACCTCGACAGTTTTCTGCATCCCTCCAACACCCCGACATCTCACTCTTGGCTGGGGATGCGGGGCAGATCTCTGGGTTTGGGCTAAATTCCCAGCTTGGAGCCCTTGATCCCCTTGGACAGCACGCCAAGTACGCTTATATTCTTTTACTCTATTCGATTATTTGTAAGTGTGAACTCGTGAAAACAACTGCCACATGTAATCAGACATTTTTTGCAGTGTAAACGCAGCCACTGTCTTTTGTGTCACTCTTAACGCGAGAGATATGTAGACTTAACTAGAAATGTGAGCTTATAGTTTGAATTAAACCCTTTTCTTTGCATGGCACATTGACATTATAGTACAGAATGGCTCCTTGGACATTATCCTGAACATTGAATAAGCATTCATTTCATGTGTCTTTGAAGTGAAAAGAGGCTCTCTGGAGCATGCATAAACATCACATCCTTTTGATTTTCCCATCAAAATGTCCTGAGTCCTTCACATAAAAATCAGTCTACAGGCTTTCATAGGCAACATAGGAAGTTGGAGAAGGTTACAAGCTGTATTGTTACAAGCTGTTCACACATTGGCAAAGAAAAAAAAAGTGATTAATACATTTAATGTATTTAGTAATGTTAATAATGTAATTCCCTTGTGACTTTTTTCTTCATTCCTTGTTTTTATAAATGTCTCAGTAATTCTTTCCAAAACCTTACGAAATTTCACATCTCAAACAGATGTGGCTACTGTGCATTTTCATATACACCTTATATTTTTTAAATGAAAAATAACAAAATCAAATCTAATATGAAAATTTGTTATCCAAATGTTTGGATTTATAAATGCAGCTTTTTATTAACTAATGGATCAAATGTTTAAGTAAAAAGCATTTGAAAACTACCATGAATAACCACCTGAAAAAAGACAAATGGTCCAACCTGTCACTCCATGCCGGCATGAAAGACTCAAAGCGATAAGGCTCTAAGCATGACTGTAGGTTTAAATGCTGGCTCAACTGGTTTACAAGAGGGTAAACTTAAAGCTGTTTATGTGTCATGGAGAGAACTTGCAAGCTAAGAATGTTCAATGGAAAAAAGCAGAGGAAAACAAATAAGGTGAGAGTGGGGTCACAAATGTGCCTGAGTGGGAGTACTAGCTAGTATCTGTTTTCTTTTGCAGAATAGTTGTACCATGTCTGGATCAAGAAAACACAAGAAATTAAAGGTGAAGTTGTATAAGGGAACTTCTTCCATTAGCCACAGCTGCATACACTCTCAAAAAAGAGTACAAAAATTGACCTTTTAAGATACAAGTGGTCGTCACTGGGGTGGTACCCTTAAGGGTACATTTTTGTACCTCTAAGTAGAGGAAAATAATGGTATAATTGTACCCTAAGGACCAATTGTGTACCTTTAAAGGTACAGTTATGCGTTTTGATCCCCAAGGAACAAAACTGTACCTCCACTGTACCCTTTTTTCTGAGAGTGAGGGAAAAAGATCAAAGCTATCTTCAGTTTAAGGGCTATTGAATTGTTGTCACTAAAGTGGACAGGTTAAATAATCTTTCTAAAATGAATGTCTGCATGCAGAAACACTTACACACTCTTGGGACATTCTGCTAGATCAGCAATAGGCTGCACAATGCAACAGATTCTATTATGTAAAAAGACAAGAACAATGTCTTATGACAAGAAGAAATTGAAAACTCAGTGAGTAGACTGGGAGTTCCCTGCTTTTCAAACACTTTGCTGTGTGGCTCTCACTTGGTGTGACTGCAGTCCTCTCACTGGGGAGCATCAGGGGGCAAAGGGCGGTCAGTGGACAGCAGACGTGGCATTATTCTGGCTACTCATCAAGCCTGCTAAATATAACCTTGCTGTGCTATCCTGGGAGGACAGATATTTTTCTAGTAATCCCTGTGTTGAAACCTGATGCCATGTCAAGGATTGACAGCAGAGGTCTTGGTGTGCAAGGCTGACCTATGTGGGGCGAAGCCATTGCAGATATTGCCTTCAATGGCTATTTCACCTGCATTGCAGTTGAGTACTCGCCTCCATGTGCTGTAGAGCAAGAATGCAATACAGTAAATTAGGAAGGAACTGGAGAGGTTTTGCCTGTATTGTGTAGTATGCTTATTCAGTATATAGCATACATATATAGTTCCTAAAATTATATAGCTATGCCTGTGCATAGACATGACATGCATCATTTTACACATGTTCTTAGCACCCCTTCATCATCACTCATGACAAACAAAGAGATACCCAAGGTCAGCATGGTGCCTGCTTATGCAAATATAGACCATTATTTATTTGAAAGGACTAGGGCTACTTGATGTTTAACATGCCATACAAAATGATGTAGCAATACATGTTTTGGCATGAACCAGGCATGGGTAATACAGGATGTACACTAAGATATAAGCTTGAATATGCCAAACACAAGTTCTAGGCATTCAAAGCGACCCAAGTTTAGACCACCATCTAGTCTCTTCTACCTATCACTGGTCATGGTGGCTTGTGGAGTACTATACTTTTTTCTGATTTTATGATGCCACTGGTGACTGGTTACTAAACAAAAGCATTTAAATCATCTGCTCATCCCTCTCTTTTATTTATTCCTGAGGCTTTGATGACAGAACAATAGTAAAAAAATAATCTGACGTCAGTTAAAAATAAAATGTGCAATAACTTACAAAAAAAACATAAAGTTTCCTTTGCATTCGGATTATGAAGGCATCCACATTATCACCCAGTGCTGTGCCATCTGATCAGACCTATCCTGACAGATGACCCCTGTAGTAAACTGAAAATTCCAAATATGCAAAATATGCTAATGAAAGCAACTCACATTTAAGGATGATGGTCATTAACTATTACATTTCTGACAGTTACATGTCAAATAGACCTCAATATTTGCCCTGCTCTTGATATGTCTGGATAGTACAGTGTCAAAGATAAGAGATTTGCCTATGCCAGAGCCTCATGCACAGATTGGTGGTCAGTAGATGTCAGCTTTGGTGTCCCCCCTTTCTGACTGATTTGTTTAACATCAGACCTCAAAGGAAAAAGACAGCTTTAGAATGTTTACATGAAGGCAAGCAAGACTTTTGACAGGGAATTTAGGACAAATTAGATCACTTGGTGAAACTATCTATAAATGACTATACAGGATACAGTCTTTACCACAATATGAAGTATAAGTGACAACCTTTTTTCCAAACAATTTATTTGCTCTTTATTGCCTCTGGGCTATATGACAAATGTCAAGTTGAGCTAGCAAGAACTGAGTAGAACACACTACAGAGTAGTAAGGTGATAACCCTTCTTACCCCCACCCCAACAAATTTATCCTCCTAGATAGAACTTGTAAGGTGATCTGGGACAGATGCTACATGGATCACGTGCAAAACTTACAGCCATCAACACATTCTAATGTAGCTCAGTGTTAATGGAAAGACAAGAAAAAGCCTAGAAACCTGAGGCATCATGTTTTTAATCTACAGGTAAGAGATAGGAATGACAATCCCATGGCATACAGTACAAAAGAATTCAGATCTCTCTAACTGCCCCGGACCTGATTTTCAACTACCAGACATGTACAAATGGTGAGGTCATCATTTCTGTTGCTCTGATGAAATATACACACTGACTGGACAGAAAGTGCAATGATATTGATATGCCAACTCCCTTTGCAATCTTTAGAAGCGTGCTGCCCCAACTGAGGACAGTGATTGATTTTTTTTTTTTAGCATATATTATATGAAAACTACAACATTTATAATAACATATTATAAATTACATGTTAAATAGCATATTAACAATTGCAGGCCACAGGTACAAGGCGTCATCATTCCACATTTACCTCTTACACAATATGCTGCATATTTTTGCTTGTAGTGTTTCAGATGATGCATGTTTCCATGACGCATCATTTCTGAAGTCTCCTGGGATCCCAGGACAGTGTTATCCTGTACCTGATTAGAGGCTAGCTAATCAGATTAGCTAAATACGCAATACCTCACTTTGATTCTGCAATTACACTGCTAAAAATCACAGAGAAGGAGGACATGACTTAAAGGGGCATCTTTCTTCATCTTATTTAATCCAACGCTCCAATACTTGAATGTTGCTTTGATATAGAGAAATGGCTTGCTGTGAATGGGGCTAGTGTTTATTAGCATAATTAATGTTATCTGCCATTATTTACTCACCCTCATATTCACAAGATAAATAGGGATGAACAAATTATCATTTTGCATCAAATATTTTTAATGAAATGGTTAATCCAGTTCACAAATTCACTGTATTCCTTCTGATGTCATACAACAGGTTTGTGTGAGCAACAGACCCAAATTTAAGTTGTTTTCACTGAAAGTCTTTCCCTTCAGTTATCTGTGAACCCTTCTGAATTGATCGAGTTAGTGAGAACTGGAACAGTTTGATTTGTGAAATAATCATTCAGACTGTTTTGTGAAATGAATCAACTGATTCACTGAAAAGATTCATTGAAATAAAACACATAATTAAGGTTGAATATACTTCACAGATGGCATTAGTTCTGTCGCTCTGGCAAATCAAATGCCCTCTGACCTTTCACACATTGATACTGTGTGCCAATCTACGTGACCTTTCTGTGTTAGTACGACAGTCTTCATTCTGCCACTGTATCTTGGCCTTATACGCTTTGACACAAACATACAATTTACTGCCCTGGTTCTAATTGTGTAATGGAGTCACATTTCTCCAGAGAACGACGTGCTAGTAAAACTACACCAATAATATCCACACCCTCTAAAAGACAAGCAGCAATGAAAGACATATATTGTGTGATTAAAAAGTATGTGTGCCTCTCTAAGTACACTTGACCTGTGCATCCTCATAGGGCTTAAGTGTCCTGATGTATTAGCAGAAATACATCTCACAAAACAAAAGGATACATAGGATGAAATGCCACAATGATGCAAACCTGATGGCACTGATAAAATCTGATGGCCAGCAGGAAATTAACAACAGGTCAAAGCAATGATCTGTCAGAGCTGTGGTGTAGTGGATTATGCTGAGCTGTTAGCTCATGGAGACCCAGGTTTAAATCCAACCTGGGTCATGTCCTGACCAAAAGAGAAGTTACATATAGTGACTGGAGCAAGAAGTTTTCTGTATCAACCACTTGATGAAGATATAGGTTGTTTTGTGTTTAGATGCAGTCGTGGTGTGGTATTGGCTCAGGACGTGGCAGTCTGGGATGACTATGTCACCCCAGCTCACAGAGGAGGACCTTTCTTGGCAAGCTCATGGTTTGACAAGAAAAGCTTTTATCTCTGTTTGACAGCTGCCCGTTATGAGGCCTTAGCCCCCTCCAGTCCAACTATGTTCCCTGAGGGACCTGGGCAAAGACAAACAACGATGAGAGAACCAGTTGCATGAATAACCTGTCCATGCTATGGCTCGAGCGAAGATTTATGGGTGATGAAATTTAAATTTCAAACTCTGCCAATGGCCTAAATAGGACCCATGAGCTACAGGCCGAAGAAACTTGAACCAAAGGCTCCATGGTGCGTGCCATCTGCAAATATATCATAAAGTTCACTCCCCTATATAGACGCTGATAGCCAGGCCCAGGGACTAAAGGGCTATTTCAAAAGCTGTTCATTAACACTGACACCTGGGCCTCATCGGGCTCCTGGTGGCAAGCCATGTAGCTAGTGAAGTCTACATCTTTCAAAGACTCTGAGCATAGTAAGATAGAGAACAGCAACCCATTAAAACAGTACTGATAAACGTATGCAATAGAAGTGGAGCTTAAATTAAGTATAGGGTGCAAAAAAACTATTATGTAACATGCTATTATATAAACAGCCTTGATAGATATTCATGTGAGACAGCATTCCCATATTAGATACTGTAATTTCTATTTATGGCTATCCTAGGGAATAACACTGTCATGAAATTACAGTTTCAATAACTATGAGACTAATATTTACTGCAGTATATGTAATGGTACTGTAAAGATGGGGGAGCTGAAAAGCTTGCAATCAAAACAAGGAAGGAAGTGATGTTGATTGGTGAGTCTCTGAAGAGAGAATTGGTCTGGCTAATGGTGGCATTAACATGACAATGAATAGATTTTCCAGAGCTGACATGGAATTCTGCTGTCCTGAAAAGGCAAATAGTTTTCAGGAAAGTGCACTATTAGCAGCTCAGAACAACAGGGAATTGAGCCAACAGAATGGGAAGCTTTGGGAGCTGAGGCCGGCCAGGCAGAGGGAGAGAGACAGGCAGGTGCAAATGGAGATTGATATAGAGGTGAAATAAACAAACAGGGCTGAATGACATTAACCCGAGGACAAATCAGAAAGATAAAACGACAAGAGACCGGGCAAGGTGATAAAGGGAAAAACAAAATGAGAACAAGTATTGGAACTGCAGCACAGATGACCCATTGGTGTCCCCATCTATTACTAGTTTATCCAACCAGTACATTGTATATCCATGCACACAAACGTACAAATACACAGCTAAATTGACCAGTTATCCATTTTTGTCTACCTATTGTTTGAGTCATGTTGGCAGCACTGCTGTCCTCACATTATCCATTATGAAAGAACAAGAGAGTGGAGCTGGCAAGAAAATAAGGCCCTGTGCCATGCAGCTCTAACAAAAGGACCCTCACACCTGTGTAGTTTACTGGCTGAGATCCTTGGGCTGACAAATAACAGGTCCATGCAAAAGCAAGGTGGGATTTGTGGTTTTGTCCTAATTTTTAGTGTAATGGCTGACGCTACAACAGTAAACACAGTAGTCTCTATTTTTAATGACAACAAATATTGGCATGAAATATATTTATCTACTAAATATGATCCCGATCTGACCTGGAAAAGCACAGAGAAGTGGTAAGGACTGGTAAGACATTATGGCTAGCTAATGTGTTTGCTGGCTTCTGTGCCTGGCTTATCTCTGGTGCTGAAACATCTGCAAAGGCTTGAATCATTCATTAGACATCTCTAGTTTCAGCATCCACTTCAAAATCCAATAAAGCTCTGTAAACACTCACTTTTGGATGGTGAGTGCATTACAATGCTCTAATAAATGGATGTGGAGTTTCTCTGCTAAGTCATTAACAGCTATCTGCAGTTGAAGCTTCCATCACAGGAATGGATGTTCTCACTAGAAAGCAAGACATAATTGTCTGCTTACAAAGCATGACAGATGCTTATACTTTCTGAGTAAAAACACAATGTTTATAGCAGAGCTAATTTTTTACAAAAATCTTGACTATATATTATTTTATTACAACAGATTTTTATATCACAATTTTTATGTCAAATTTAAAATCACTGATCTCAAAAAGTCAGATATTTCTTGACAGTTAAACCTGATTTACAGCCCAGGGTTCCATTAACCTCAGTGCCAAGCATATAACTTTGCTAGGGACCCGATGTACCTGATCAAAATGGCACAGCTAGCAGGGCTGAGGCTAAATATAATGGGGTCATACAGTGCATGACCTTTGTACAGAAACAGCTGCTTGCTGTTTGTCTTTGAAGAGCAGGTAAACGCTAATTTAATTTCAAGTGACTGAGGGGGACAGAATCATTCACATTGGCAGGCCAAGTGTAGAAGAATGTAAATCCTGTGATGCCTGCGGGTGAGGAATCCAAACCTCGCTCACAGCACCCGCCCACCAAGTCTAGCCCCACAGGCCTATTAAGAGAACTGCACAACACATTCATACGCACAACAGATAATTTATAAAGTTAACACATAGTAGTCACATCACGCTAAGCCACTTGCAGGCTGGTGTCTCCTGCTTTCACTGCTTCATACGAGCCCTAAAGCCAATGGTTGGCTTATGACAGCCTGTGACCTTTCACCTGCCCACATTAATTACTGCTGATTGCATTAGGGATTTATTTACTGACTAAACTGTTGCTTTGCAACTGCAATGAAGGAAAAGACTACCAACTACAGACTAAAATGCTCCAAGGAAGCACTGAATTTTTGTTGGTTACAAAACTAACTTCAATGCATCTCATTTGCATATAACCTTTATGTGCTACTCAAAACTGATTTAAGCCAATAAAACACGCATAATTAAGAAGCCAACAAAATCATTACATCATTAAATAAAACTGAATCTGTCAGATTAGCACAGAATTTTAATTTAATGTTTATGTTCTGCCCAGCATGGTAAAACTAAATACAAAGCTGCTCCGTCACTTACAACTGAGGTACAAGGCAGGCTACTAATTTCTTCACAGCAAATAGAGCAGGTTTAAAATCATAATTAATTACCATCAATACACTTTCCCTTCACTTCAGATAACAGTAAAGTCAGCAGCAATGGGCACCTCTCAACACCCTTCCTGCCTTCTTTTCCTTTCCAGTCTCTCTCAAAAGGCTGCATGCTATGAACACATAAGCTGAGATCAAGATTATCTTAAGGTAGGACAGAACAAAACAAGTTTAACGGTACCTACATAAAGATATTGGCAAACTGCAGTGACTTCTACTAAAAACATGATGACTGTGATGTTACTTGTTAGTGCAGCATATAAGAGCCAAAGCGGTGCATCTTGGTTGAGACCTACAGAGCTGATAGGTCAACAATACACAATTTACAGTTTGCATTAGAAGGCAGATGTGAAGCTAAACTGCTTAAACATCATCTTCAGCCAGCTGATACAGCACATTTCTATCCATAAAGGATTTGATAGACTTCCAATGATACTGGAAAATGCATCCACACATTTATAAACCTTTCATCTCCTCTGTTATGAAATAGTCGATTGCAAAAAGCTCCCCCTTCTTCCAACCTTTCAATCGACTGCAGTGCTAAGCCATGAAAAAGCCTTTATGTCAATACAGTGAGATATTTAAGTATTAAAATGAAATAGAGCAAGTAATAGAGCAAGTGGAGATCATGGTAGTTTGTATCTATAGTTAAAGCAGTGTTTTAACAAATATCCAAATGCTTTGCCATAATATTTTAAATTATAACCATTGCTATTATTGCAGTCTAGAACAATAGAGAGACTGCTCAAAGCAAACATAGCATTCCCAGTATGCCCTATATCACAGGTCAAGATGGATGCACTTGTATGCAGGCACTCTGATCCCCTGATTCAAAGCTGCTCGTCTTCCCTCTCGTGGATTCTGATGGCTGAAAATAGCATGGCTTCAACTCGACTGACTTATCATGGCGGTCCCCTATTCTCAGTCTCTCACATTCCTAATATGGTGATGAAGATGGTCCAGGCTGCCAGCTTCTCCATTACTATCGAGAGTTAATTATCCTATCACCACTTAAAAGTATAGTTATTTGGAATGATGGCATCAACACAATCCTGAAAAACACATTCAGTTCAGTTCATTTAAGTCCGTTTCAATTTCATATCTCAAAAGGAAGTTTTTCAGGCAGTTTTGTTAAACATGGCAAAAACAATAACTTCTAAATCTAAATTATATAACACCCAAAATTAAATGCTGTATGATGTCTGCTGTATTTCCAAAAATCTTCATTAATACATTAAACCCAAACAAACTTGACCACCAAGTGTAAAGTCCAGGGAAAGCCCAGGATATGCAGTGCAGTCCTGTGAACTATATGGTTGTGAACTATAGAATCATTGTATGTGTGCTGCAACTAATATTCAAATGTATAATTCACTGAATGTAATATTTAAGTATAGAATTTATAAATGCAAGAGCTATTTAATTGTTTAGTTTTAAGGATTATAATGTACTAATAATATTAAAATATAGCCATTTCAGATATTTGTACATAACGGAAAACAGAGCTTAATATTTAACATTTACATAAATACAGAGGCAAAGCGAAGCTGCCATCTTCCACTAAGGGTCTCAGGCTCTCCCCGACCCTCAAATCAGCTGACATAATTACTGACGACAGCGCCTGCTGAGGAAGATTAGCTGCATTTACTGATCCAATGCCAGAAATTAAACCGTAAAACAGTAAGACTCAACAGAAAAAGGGCTTGCAGATTTAAAAACATTAAACCCATGTGGTATGGGAAACCTGGACTGAAAGCATAATATCACTTATTTTATGGTAGCTTTGTGTGTCCATATCTTATTTCTTGGTGCAAGAAAAACAATGCGTGGTGCATGAAAACACATCATGCTCAAGTTTACAGAAGGTGCAGTATGCGGGTGATGTTTTGAATGGCACTCTAAAGCTTTATGGCAGAGAATCCTTTTCCTCCCAGCAACGTTTGGCTTGTAGACACTGATCATTGTCATATCATCCAGTTGATGTGAAGGGTGGTATCAGGTGCTGTCTGGCTTCTAAGGGTGTTCATGTTCAAGCAGACGGGCTAACTTCAAAGGAGAGGAGCTGCACTCCCTCCAGCTCAAAGTTCTGCGAGACCCTCCCACAGAAGCCTCATTTACTCCGCTTCTTAGAAAACCTGCTCCTTGTGGCCCAATAGGGCAAAAAGCCATTTGTCTGGCAGCATGAACAGCATAATATTTACTTGTGCGTGAATGTCCATGGATAAGAACGCAGTCTAGACAAGGCCACTATGTTAGGAAATATAGAACATAAATCTGTAAATACTGTAAGGAGTCATATTTCTGTGTCTCATGGGACTGAATACGAAACACTGAAAGGTTAAACTTGGTTTCCTAGGTCATGCAAACAGTACACCCATGAATATTAACAAGCACATCCAGTGAGGGTAAAACCTTTTAAGAGAGTATGTCCCTGTGGATGCTGTCAATACAATAGTGAGTTGTTTACTCAGAGATTTGAGAAAGGCAATATCTGACAAGGCAGTTTACCTGAGGACTGCCTGAAGATGATTTACTTTTTTCAATGGGAAATGAAGATAAGTGGCTCATTATCAGTTCAAGATAGATTTTTTTTAGGAATTCTTTCTGATCCATCGAACATCTGAGCATTTATCTTCAGCTACAAACACAAGAATAATCTGTATGCAGAACCATTTTTTTTTTTTTTAATTAAAATGTCTGTTTAGTATATTAATTTCATTTTATACACTTAAAATTATTTACTTTAAAGAAATGTAATGGGTCATGATAAAACCAAGCATGTTATTGATCATTTTCCTTCTCTCTGGGGGAATACCCCAATTCACAGCACCCTCAGTCTGTAAAATGCATTCCTCTGCATTCCAGTGGTATGACATCACCAGCTCTGTTTGTTTACAGAGGTCTATCACATGGGCATTCTTCCCACACTCGCTTGCCCAGCAAAAACGAAGAAAGACCAATAAGCCAAAACAACAGAAAACTGCATGGAGACAGAAAATCCCTTCTGCCTCCTGTCTCTGAGTTATGCTGATGTACTTGACTCTGTTTTATTTCATGAGTCATTTAACTGGCCCGATATAAACTGGAAGGTTTGCTTTTGGTTACAGTCTTGTTGTAGTTTTTCTTGTTCAACTGTGCTTATATTCTGAAATCAAGGTTGCCAGCTTTAACCCATTTATGGACAGCATGAAAAAAAAATGTGTTACTAGATGGCGGTACAGATTGTTTCAAATCAAGGAAGATTCAAAACAGTATTTTTTAAAACTCTGATCTGAAGAACATATAATGCAACATTAAGAACTTTTTGAGTCTCCAAAGCACCTTCAAACTACCTAGATATTTTTCCATCCAAAGTATGAAGTAGTTGATTGTTGGCAGTATAGGGCAAAGTAATATTAACCTTAACTAACCTGAAAGGTCTTCAAAAGCTTCAAAGCTGTAAATGAAGGGCTTAGACGTTTATGCAAGACTATCTTAATTTCCTGATATCATGCACAGACTCAAAAATATGCATGGTTGTTATTATAACGTAGAAGAAGAAAAGGTAGCCTGTGGTCAGAACTGATCAATGCGCTAACAGCCCAATCTATCAGCAATGTAAAGAATTTGGAAAGCCTATTAATAGTCTTCCCTTAAACCATAATTGGCAAAGACAGCAACACAACCTCCTGCTAAAGTCTTATAAAAGACCCAGCACACCACAAATTGTCAGTGCTTTCCGAGAATTTTTTCCAAGAATCAACACTGAATTCGTTAGCGCTACAGACAACACATTTGCAGATGCCAAGACTTCCTCCAGAGAAACACTTTTATTAAAGTCAGTGAAATTAAGGATTTCTCTGCACAATGAAGTATTGATGACTGGTTGCTGGTATTAACCAAAAAACAAAGGACACATAACTGGGACATCAGACTATAGCTGAGGAGTCACAGACATTCTCCCAAATTTCAGTGCACATAGAATAAAATAATGAAGCACCTTTCAGTTCTCTCCACTTGCAATAACTCATTCATTTGCACTAACTATACTGTTGTCATCAGTTTTGTTTATTGCATCAGGATAGGACTCAAGAGCAGTAGCAGAAATGCAGTCAATAGGTGGTCTTACCACTTAAGTGGGAGTTCCTGAACTTCCTGTAAATAATAAATGCACCCATGCACACACTGTCCAAATCTCTAACATTTAGAACAGGCTGCTGCTCATTAGTGGTTTTGTGCTGCCTGTTACAAGTAAAACAACTTGGATTATAGTCCCTCAATATTTGAACGCTTTATTAATAGCACACACATGGAGCGTTTGCATGGTTGTTGCATGGACGACATCTCTCTCTGCCCCTAAAGGAAACCACAGCCGTGCACACAGCATTCTGCATTAATACAACATGATAAAGATGGCAAAGGCTGACTACACTGTCCTGAGATATTTCTGTATTACTGTAGATTTATCAATAATGCTGACATGCGCCGAAGTTCTTCTCCCCCAGTTTTATTAGCTATTAAGCCATTGCTAATATTCATCAAAAATTGATGAACATTATTATATTGAACTATCAAACTCAAATGTTGCCTGCAGATCAACTGTCAGTCTGAGTTTCCTAGGAGGAACAGCAACATTGCAAAATTCCCTTAATTTGTAAACTATGTATCTGAATGTGGACTAATGGATGCCCAGATCCGTTTACAGCCCTTTCAACAGATCTTCTTTAGACAACAATACAAAATGATGTGCAGTGTTGCCAACCATTTTCAATGGAAAGTAGCTAAAGCTTGCTTTAGTAGCTAAATGTATACTACATGTTTTCTCTGATAATCTGTGCTCACGTACTGTATTTTAATATATTCAATACATAGCCAAATATCCAATAAAGCTGTTCTTATTTACATATTTTCTGTCAGACAACGGAAATAGTATTATATAATGACTGACTACATTAACCAGCAGTCCAAAAATTCGCTAGATTTGTCGCTAGTCACTAAAGGGGTCTGAAAAGTAGCAACACTGATTGTATCTTTTTTCATGGCAAAGCAGGTCAAACCTGTACCTGACTTGATTGGACCAGGTGACTCCACCTTGGCGATATTACTTTGTAATGAAATTCACAAATTCGTGTTTTTGCAGTTCACACGGAGACCATAACGGTATCGTTTTCAAAACCTTGCACTTTGAAACCCGTTTTCAAAAGTTTGCGTTTTCAGGCCCCCTAAAACGCCGTTGATGTGTAAATGAACAGCCAAAACCCATAAAACGTTTTCTGTTTTTAGTTCAAAATGGTGTAGTATAAATGGCCCCTTAGTTAGCTTAGCTTTTAGTTCCTTCATATTGCTTAAAGACGTCACTACAAACCACATTTTGTAAAGATGGACATTAAAACTTTTATTATTAATATATTCCAGCCACACAATAAAATTTAACAAATGATCACTAGAAAAACCTCTTCTTCCATCAGCTGTACAATACATACAGTATCATTAAACTGGCCGCCAACATTAAACCCCCACTACAGCAATATATGTAGTGTTTTCAGCAGCATTTCACAAAATTAAAACATTATACATATGTACACATCCACATCGAATTGTCAACAAATTCACATATGTACAGTACATTTCTGTGGCTGAATATAAACAATGCCAACTTTGTTCCTCTGTTAAAGATTTGTTTTTTAAAAAACGAAGCTGACAGTGGGTAGCTAGATTCAAGAGTTAGGGCATACATTAAAAACTGTAAAAAGCATATCCTTTTAAAATGTAACTTTTAGCCATATGGTTTGATTTTCCCCAACAATGCTACCACTGTATTGCACACTAGGATGACAACTGACTCGCTGTATTTTATGGGGTTGCAGTTTTTACTGCTCAAAAGATACATCCAGCCATGTCAAGTAACAAGAGGTTTAGAGGTATGCTACATCTGTCAGACATTTTAACAGGTGATGTGACTGTCTAATAGAGCTCAAGCATCCTTCCCTCTCCACTGAAGATGATCATTCTCAAGACATGCTCTTGAAGGGCTTGAATGGCCTCTTGATCAGGTAAAAAGAGAAAATCTGGCTTCTTTTCCCACATAACCACTAACACAGAAAGGAATGCACTTTGGTATGTACCAAATGCCCTGGATTCGTAAAGTACAAGAATATTACAACAGTCTGAGGTAAAATATTAAAATGTGTTCTTATTTCTATTGTAATAAAATCAACCAAATGTATCTCCTTGAATACTTGTGATGTTAAGACAACATGAATGCAGTGGTGAAGACACTTGTTCTATGTCACTGTAGTGATTGTTGTCTCTTACTAAGACATCCCTGGTGGAAAAGGGCCCTAAAGTTATTCCTCCTCTCAAATCATAGAAAAAAGATTGAGTGTCTGAACTGTATGTACAACCACTTGTTCCCAAGTCCCATTTAACAAGGTTTGGGAAGTATCTTTGGGCAATGCTCAAACATGTGCAAGAGAATCACCATGAATATTTCAAAGTAAATGGAAGGGAGAACTGTTGTTTGAAATAAAATGAATGGCATCGATAACCAAAGGCACATTGTATTAAACCTAAGGGCACAATTATTCCACACTGCTGTCAATTCACAGAACAATAAAAACAGTGTAAAGTACATTGTGAAATGCCTGCTGATGTTGGCAGGTAACTTCTGCGTTTGTAAAGCACTATGGGTGTCCAAAAGGGCCTGAGCCCCTGTGCAGTGTGCAGTAGGCCTGGTGGGCACTGTGCCAGCCTCCAGTGGGGGAGGGTGGAGGGATCAACATGAGCATTACAGCTTTGCTGGTCTCCCTGACAGCCCATAGTTTTACCTCCTTCCACACCCCCCAATCCATGACTGGCTGAAAGTAAGCAGGACTACCTCCTGCTAGAGTAGTGGCAGATATATTTTTTGTGCATTACACCGTAAATCAATCCATTGATATACAAGCCACATTCAGGCCACTGGTTCCACCTATATTAGCTCTTCATTGACACAATAAAATGAAATAAATGTTAAAGTTACTAAGCTTTTACACCCATGTCAGTCAAATTATTCTTCCCATGTCACAAATGCTACAAAAATGGCCAGTCTTTGTGTTCTAAAGTGAAATATTCTTTTTCAAATCCAGCTGTTCTGGATTTGGGGGGAAAGTGTTATTAATAACTTATTTGTAACATTACTTATTATTAAAAAGGGAACAACCTTTAAGCATTTTAACTCTGGCCTGATATTAGCAAGTCCACACAATGATTATGTAACAATATGAGGGTTTGCAATGTTGCCATCTGTATTGTCTTGGTGGTTATAGAATTGATTGAGATTTGAATCGTGACATACTCTGCCATAATCTTGTCCATCTAAAATATTTATCTTGCATCATTACTTGCTTGTATTCAAGTAAATGCAATGTTCTGCTTTCCTATTCTTAAATTCTAGTCACTGCAAAAAAAGCATTCATTTTAGAGACAAGACCAAAACAAAAAAAAACATTCTAGAATGTTCTGCAAACTAAGTCTTCACTCAACTGATTACACAACACTGTTTTGTTCCATAAGCATTACATTTCAATATATAAAAAAACATCATAAATAAAAAAGGTAAAGCACCAAAGTTTTTTTTTCCTTCCAGGACAGTACAATGTCAAAAGCAACTCTTCCAGCGAATAGCTTATAATTACATGAATGTCAAGTACTGCTAAGTATCGTCTCCATTTAACCACATAAATTCCTTTAAACTTGCCATCAATCTAGACACTCTCTCTTTTCCTCATTTAATGTCTTTAAGGAATGTCAAGAGGCATATAGGCACATACCAAGTCTATCATGTAAACATTGTTTCCCTTTGCTACCTCATAACAGTCTGCAACATCCACTCTCCATTTTACCTTTCTCTTACATAGTCTCTTAGAGTGTTCGCTCTATTCTTGATATTGACAAGACATTTCTCTAGTCTTGATATTGACAACAATCAGGCTGCAATGCAACAGGTCTCAGATCGAATAGCTTTAGTAAAATGCATTTTTAACCTTCATCCGTTAACACACTATTTATCTGACATGGTGGTGATTAAAATTTTAGAAGCACACAAAACAATGTATCCTACAGTAACTTAATTGTGTCTAGGTCATTTACTTTTTATGCTACAATATGTAGGTATTAAACCAAAGTGGGACTTTTTGTTATTATAGACCAGATTGTATGAATGCTCCTTCAAAGCAGCATTCAGCAAAGCCCTGAGATAAAAACTTTAAAGTGTTGTTCCCCCTTTTCTTGGCCATTTGAGCTTTCCTAAAAAAAAAATTCAACTAAAGGTGCTACAGAGCAGTTCATTAATGGTGTATATGCATTAATGACTCTCATTCCTAAAAATCCCACGCTTCTGAATGCTCAGCTTTCCAATATCAATAACATCATTTAAACGGAAAAAAGTAGTGTTCAGCTGACTAATTTTGGCAACACTGTCCTTTGTTGTATATTCCCATTGGCATCAGTCATTTGTGCCAGGTTAGTCCTTAACTTTGTGGCTGAGCCAGAGGGGGGAGGTAATTTGGAGATTGAAGTTATAGCACCAGTACCCTCAGTGATCCGCTTTACGGTGGTTTTCTCCCCAGTGGGAGGTTTTGGCAAGCGTCTTCTGAGCCATGGGTGGCGAAGGGCTTGACTAGGGGTCATACGCAGGGACGGGTCCCACTCTAGACACTGTTTGAGAAAGTCCAAGAAGAGGGGGTCATCACAGCCTTTAAGTGCTGTCACCCAGTCCCTGCTGCCTGGTGGACCTCTGAGTTTGCCCCTACGTGACCTTCCCCCATTCAACACCACTGAGCCGTCAGGTAAGGTTGTGACTGTGCAATAACGGGGATATCCCTTCGAGCTGATAAAATTTTTTGCTCTTTTAGATGAATCCAGTAGCTTCTGGGAGGGCATACCCAACAGCTCTATGACACATGCTAGTTGGTCACCTTCATCTTCTCCAGGCAAGAGAGGGTACCCTGTAAGTAATTCCGCTAAGATACAACCTAAGCTCCACATATCAATTGGCATCCCATATCGAGCACCCAGAATGACCTCTGGGGCCCTGTAGAAGCGTGACTGGATGTAAGTGTAGACCCGTTGATGCTCATAACAGCTGGAGCCAAAGTCGATCACTTTTATTCCACTGCGACCCTGCTGCTTCAGAAGGATATTCTCAGGCTTAAGGTCGCAGTGAATAATTCTGTTCTTGTGCAGGGAGTCCAGACACTGCAAGATGGAGTGTGCAAACTTGCGCACTAGTGGCAAACTAAAGCCCTGAAACTTGTTTTTCTTGATGAGCTCATAGAGGTTCATGCTGAGCAACTCAAACGTCATGCAGATATGGTTGCGGAATGTAAAGTTCTCCAGCATGTGGATGACATTCATGGTGGAGTCCTTATCCTGCTTGCGCAAATGTTCCAGAATGCGAATTTCCTCAGCTGCTTGGCGATGGAATCGCTTTTCGTTACGCACCATTTTCAGGGCCACCTGCTGGTGGTTCTTGTGGTCATAGGCCTTCACCACCTGGCCAAAACTGCCTTTACCAATAACCTTTAGTACCTCATACCTATATGCTATATGGTCATGGGGCACATGAATGTAGGAGCCCTGATCATCGTCATAACCTCCATTGTTAGACCCCCCAACTACACCTTGTCTTTTCTTCGCATTTGGACCTATAAAATAGATCTCAGTGTAGCTGAAGATCTCTTGGTGCTCAAACACTGAAAGCTTAGACATGTACTGTTTCATGGCCTGCTCGGGAGTCAAAGGCGCTGGCTTAGGTTTGCTTTCAGTTGATTTGATGGAAGTTGAGCTGCCTTGTCGACACTGGCTGCTTTCTTGTTGCTTCTCCGGCATGGCCAGACCTGCTCTACCTACGGGTGTCAACCCGTTGGGTTGTGCAGTCAACACTGTCCGTTTGTTGCTGTTCTCCTCAAACAGCTGTTGAACGTGGATCTGCTGGTGATTCCCGGCGTGCAGATGGTCATTCATTGTGTGCTTATTGCCTCCAGCCTGGATAAGATAAAAACAAAAGCAAGAGGCATCCTTTCAGAATTGTTTCCCAAGTAAATGAAGGACACACAGCTGATAATACATAGCACATTCAGATTTGAGATAAAAAGAGAAAGCCATAGAACATTTTGAAGATACTGAATAGCCAAGCCATTCCAACTCTGTCGATCCTGGCAGAAGTATCCCAAGTCTAGTCTACTGTAGCAAACAAAATATTCAAACACCCTTTCAACATAGAGGTCACTTTAGGCCAAACTGTTGTAAGAATGACTAACAATTTTTTGCAAGGCTTGCAAAAATTTCATTCCATGTTTATTTGCATACATTATTAATTAACTTAGTATTGACTCTTTTACAATACAGTACAATAATTTAGTACAACTAAATCCACCTTGTCTATTGTTGGTGGATCAATAGAAATGAAGCCTCCTAAACTAAAGACCAGAGTTCAGGACATAATCTATAGAGGGAAAAGAATGGCTTGATAGACAAAATTTGCAGAATAAAAACAGACTGGGCACTTATGTGTATCCCTTGCTATGCATTGACTTCCGACTGAACATGATGGGTCCTGCTGGTTTGTATAATTTACTTCAGTATGTTACATAACTGGTCTAAGAGATTTGGTGTCCAATGTGTGTAGTGTAAATTCTTAACCTTTCCATTCAAATGCTATTTGATGTTAGACAATATCTTGTTTTTAGCATGTGGAATTCAGCTATGGGAGACTTGGAAGATTTTTGTTGTCTTCTTGTTTATTTAAGGACATTAGACATGAATTTCCTGCTTTCTCGAATCTCCTGCCCTGCAAGATGCTTACTTCCTTGATAATGTGATTACCTCTGGATCTTGTTTTTACAAGGACATCCTGTTGCCTGATGTTTGTGGTAGCCTTCTCATTTTATACAAAAACATAAACTCTTACACCTTTGAACATGACTGCCTTTGACATGACTGTTGTCCTGTTATTTTAGCCAGGTAGTTGTTTTAATGGTTTGGTGTTTATTTTTATGTTTTGAATGATGATGCTCATGATCCACTTAACTGTGCTTTATTGTCTAATCTCAGCCTTTCCGTATTCACATGCAGAGAATGATAATCTCCAAGTGTAAATAACATATCAGGGCAATACAAGACTTCAGATATTTACAGATCCTTTTTTTATCTCAACCTATCTCTAATACCCAGATGGCCAGATGTTTCTACACCTCTGACTGAAGATAAAGATAATACCCAGCTTGAACTCTAAATCCAAAGGCTCTGATACAATCTGCTCTAAAAACACTCAAAATACAGGCATATTTTTTCTCTCACACAAGATTAAAGCAGTGACAATGATGTCCTGTTTAAATGTAACCAATATCTAATCTTAAACCAATAAACCAATATTTAGTGTCATAAAATACATCATACCATTTTAAATAAACTTGATATTAAACATAGATTTATGGATTAGCTAAGGCAGGACATTCTTAATAATTTGCCAGCCATCATAAAGCCTAAATGCGTTCTACAGGAACAATGTCTGAAAATTTTGTACAGCTTCTGCAGACAGTGTCACACTGATTGACTTTTGAGCTCATGCACCATACACAAGATAAGATTTAAAATGAGCTTCTATAGGAACTAAAAATTCATCTGAATAAAGATTCATTTTCAACCTTTTGTTGTACTTGGTCACCCTGCTGGTTAATTCAAACAGATCTGAACAGGTGGGGGGGTCGTGGAAAATGCATGCTTGCTGACAGCTGTAGAGGACACAACTGGAGCTGAACAAAAGACACATTTGGTCTGAGAAATGTAGTGAGCATGGCAATCATTCTAACGCTCACCTACTCGGCTAAATACATATAGGGCTTGAGAGGAGTGCTAAAAGGCTGTGATTCAACTGCCCTTAATGATGTTAACTGGACTGAAAGGTATGAGACTCAAATTTAACTGGACTGATATTTTAACATACAGAAAAATAAAGACAGAATAAGTATTGCTGTCCTTGTAATTACTATAAAACTTGAAGACCAGAATGTCTTCTTACACGAGTGGCTGGCCGATCTAAAACTTTCAGCATATAATTAGACGTAACCTTCCAAATAGCTTCAAAGCCAAAATAAACACACAGTGTGTCCCTAAATGTCCTACTGAATGCCATACATAACTTGACTGTGAATTTAACATTTGAAAAGCTCATCAGAAATTAATTTTAAGATCTTGTACGTATATATACAATCAGCTCTAATTTGTTGATGTAAACTGTTATCTTTGAAATCATTACTGTTATTACTGTTAACTTTATCAAATCATAGCTCATCATGACACCTAATTATAAGTAATAAGCGAAAGCAAGGTGGAAGTTATAATTCCCAGCAAGCTTATTCCCATTTATTTTGCATCTGTAGAAACCTGAAAATGTTCTCATTCAAATCAATAAGCATATTTTTATTTTATTTATTTTTTATACACTGAAATAAGACATATTGACATTCATATATATTCATCTTAGCTTAGCAATTAAATGTCATTAACTGTAAATGTTGATTGAAGAGCTAGATTTGCAAATACAATGCTAAGATGTCATTTGATTCACTACATGTGGCAGGAATTCTGTCTTGTAAGATTATGCACACATACAAATGTGCCTACCATGCGAGTCTGTGTCTATATTTACCCCTATTAGAATGACAGCTAAATAAAGAACTCACAGCTACTTAGTCATAAATGCCATTAATCCAATTCTTTTATTTAATTCAGTGATGTGTCAAATACATTTACATAAACTGCAATTCTTTAAACATTACTAATAATCGAATTATTGACCAGCATTTAATTGTCTTGCATTGCATGGGTTTTAGCAAACTGAACAATTTTTTGCGTAAAACATCATGTTTTGTATTTCTAAACCATGCAAAACACTTTGCCATACAGGTTCAATGGATTAAAATTTTGGATGTATAGCTTTACCTAAGAAAATGCACTAGATGACAGATTTCAGCTGTGCCTGTTGGCGTCACACTGATGGCCTGAGAAATTCCCATCCCCCACCAATGGCAACATCTCCACACAATACATCTACCAATGACTCTGAGAAAGCCACTGATCATTACTACTGCTCATATCTAAATGTTTCTCACTATTTAAACTACATGTTCCATGCCTTTCCTAAAAATTATTTTTTTATTTATCAAAACATAGGTTTAAAAGATGCATTTTGGTTTCCAACATCTTGAAACTACTGTCAAAGTCTTCTTGCTACTGTCTCTTAAAAATGCATAGCTTCCAAATACAGTGCACTGTTTAATCATTACATTGTAAGTCTATATCCATATCCATATAAGGCTCAGAAAAGACCTTTTCTGTCATGCACTGCAAATGTAACATCTCACAAACTTGACATACAATCTGGTTATTTTGAACTCCACTAGCTGCATTCATTAAGTCACTTACAAGACTTAAAAGATGCGCATAATACCCTATGTCAAAATCAAGTAACAGGTTTGCATTCTGTATGAATCATGGACCATTACTTCAGGGTCCTTAATAACACATGCTATAAAAAAGGGTTCTGGGGTTTGGGGGACTCTCAGGAAGCCGCAAGGACACCCTAGGGGGGGTCCGTAGAAAATTTTAAAGAGAAAGAGGAAAAAAAGATTTTAATACATTTATTTTTGTAGGGCTGTCAAAGCTAATGCGTTAACTATATATCTTGCTCACTGTAATTGGTAAGGAACTATTCTTTGTAAAACTTCAGTGAAACATTTATTGTGAAAAGCACTAAATCAATTCAAATTAGACTGAAAATGGTTTTCTTCAGGTACATTTGCCTCTAATATTAATCTTAAAATGTAGGAAAACACACAGTAAACTAATACAAAGTAAATATTTTAATAATTTGGATTTAGTACATGTGACAGTATAAAAGCCAATTAATTGCTTAACTTTGAAAATATTATAATGTCATGCTTCAGACACAGTATTAATGGGTCTATCTACATTAAGAAACATAGCAACCTTTATTTTAGGAAGGGTATTATAATACCTTGTGGTCTTTGCCATTAATAAGTTTGAAAACCCTTGGTTCCTCAAACCATGCACTAGCCAAAATGTATGCTAACATCGTAGCAAAACTCCGATTATGAGAACAAAGGAGGAGGCATGCATTGTGGAAAGTGCAAGCAAGAAGGTTAATTTTACCGTGAGAGAGTTGCTGTTCCTGAGTGGTGGTAATGTGACGGGTGATGTGGCTTCAGTCCCTGCTCCAGCCCGGGGTCCCCCGATGCCCAGTCCGGGGGAAGATTGTAGCTGGCAAATCTCACCCCCTTTGCCTGTGGAAATTAGTAAACATGTATTCGGGAAATGTTTACACAATTGCTTTAACCTGTCAGTATTTTTAAAAGGCAAAAGAGATAATAAAAGACTAGTTCATCCAGAAAAAGGAACGTAGCCCCGTTACATGTAGACTATCGATACATCAGATGTATAAATCAATAAAAAAAAAAATGATGTGAACAGAATGATATTTACACCATTTTAACAAACGAAAACCAACATTAGCACAACGAAAACCTTTTATACAGACACACGAGCTATAAACCCCCCAATAAATCTAAGAGCCATTAATCCAAAGCGCTTGGTTTCTATAAATAGTCACTATAGCAACAGTAACAATTCACTAAATACAAAAACGGACGGTTTTTTTAATGGTGTTTCCGGGGATTATAGCTACTGTACTTAAACCTATAGCCACCACGAGCAATGAAACGAAACGCTGCGAGCCTTACACGCGTTATGGAGCATTTAAATCGGATAAATAATCCATCTCCACAATCCGATCCGGAGAATAAATGTGCCCGGCGTCGCCCTCTTAGATCCGGGAATTGGGTTCCTTACCAGTCGGGTAGACAGCGGTAGCAGCAGCGCAGGGTTTCTTGGTTAACATGGCCGCTGGAGAATCACACACACACGCAGAAAAGCCACTTCAGAGTCTCTCCCCTCCTCCCTGTGATCACCCACTCTGACTGCTGCTACTCCAATCAGCTACATCCAGACCTGAGCAAGCCAACTCTAGGGGCTGCTTCCTCAAACGCTAACCGAATTCGCGTTATCATCGCTTGGAAACGTGCAAAACAAACAAAGACGCACGCATGGCTCTGTACTGCGCCGCACTTTTGGGCCTAGGATATTCAGAACAGCCCGTGTCATTCTCTCACACACATACAGTAACTAGGAATATACTTTAAACCGGTTTAGGGTGTTGTCTGGACTTATCTATCACCCTCTTTCGCCTCCACCTTCTTTTCTCTCCCCTCCCCGTGAGGCAAGCCGTTTTTACATTTATATATGAATAGTAGCCTATCTATTAATGTAATAGTGACTGGTGTCTATTGCAAACAAGGGTGTAGATTTGGTTTAAACATTGATTTTTAGTGTATTAGATTTTTAATGTAGCATTTGTTGTGAAAAACAGCAGCCTGCACATTTAGAAGCATAACATGTCACCATTATAATAAAACTAACAGTGAAAAATATATTCCCTTAACAGGTTATTTATTATTAATTGTTTTACCAAACAAAATTTACCACAGTAGCCTAACTGTTAGTAAAATACAGCATGATGCATTCTAGTAAATCTTTTCTGCTCTTTTTCTCGCCGGGACTGTTGTAGATATTTCCTTACTCCATAGCATTTACATTTACATTCACACATTTTCTCATCGGCGTAGCGATGGGAGCGACTCGCACAAATCTCACGTTGGTGAACGAGCACACACTACTGTGATTCACGCGCCACTCATATTGGGCAGGGGGGGTGGGGGGTTGTACTTGCTAGTTTTGGTTATTGGGGAAGTGGGGGGTTACCTCCACCCATCCCCAGGAAACGACGCCCCTAATTACAGTCACCACTAACCATTAGGTACTTACTCAAATTGTGATTAGTAGGCCTATCTATTCAGTATTCTATTATTCCTTAACCATTAAATACTAGTACTTATCTTAGTTAGTTGTAATAACGCTTTTATAGTATATATTTCTGTTAATTGTTAAAAAGTTACAAAATTGGTTAAGTCTACTACCAAAATAAAAACAGATAGGCCTACATGTTAAAATAGCTTGCCATACTTCCAGAGGACTCCCAGAGTCCACCGACCACATCCAAATGAACAAATAGAGCACAAGTACACACCTGATGCCACAGAGTTTGTTTATATATGCATACTAGGCTATATTTCACAAGATAGTTTTTTCATGCTTTCAATCCTGTTCACAGAGTTGTCAATAAATTAAAG
Source organism: Coreius guichenoti (assembly GCA_039654105.1). Classification (NCBI taxonomy): domain Eukaryota; kingdom Metazoa; phylum Chordata; class Actinopteri; order Cypriniformes; family Gobionidae; genus Coreius; species Coreius guichenoti. Next base: position 12,195,792 of record CM077182.1, on the reverse strand, counting down.
TGCAGACTTTCTTGATTTCATGTGAACATTCTTACCTGGGTGCGGTAATTAATCACATGAACAGAGCTGTTTAATTCTAGTTTGCCCCTCTGAAAGATGATGTCTGTGTCAAATCTCTTTAAAAGGCAACGCCCAGAAATTTCCTTAAATAATATTAAATTACGTTGACTTATCATTTGTAACTATTGGGTCTTATTGACCAACTGACTATACCCCCCCCCCCCCCCCCCCCCCCAAAACTTTCACTTATACCTAATCATTTTTCCAGCCTTTCGTGTTGATACTGAAGAATGTTTTTTGTGTCCGTACATAAATGCATATAACATTTTAAATTATTAATTTCCTTTTACACTATCAGCACCTGTTATTTTGGCATGACAAATGAAATTACTGTCCACTAGAGGGTGGAGTGAGTGCAGCAACATTAGAGCCTCCACTTGTACTGTACATTTAGTTCCCAAACAAGGGCCATGTAAATATTAGATTATGTTCTATACACAAAAATTATGTCCACTAATACTGCTGGTGAATCATTATAAATGACTACAGATTAAAAAAAAAATCATATGCGGCCTACATACCAAAGCACATTCTACAGTGATTAGGTTATATGTGATGTGATTGAATCTGTATTATTATCTGTTCTTAAGAGTCTTTAACAAGCTATTCATTAATAAAGCACAACAATGATTGATCTTTTGGAGTAGGTGGAGTTTCAACACAATCCAGATCATCCTACTTCAGTCTTTAAATAGTGGTATCTGACATCCCAAAAGATATGATTCTGTTAATGATTATGCACCCCTAACCTTGAATGTTGTAGATGTCGTCAGTTTTAGGCTCAGTATTTAAAGGCATAGTTCACCCAAAAATGAAAATTAGCCCATGATTTACTCACCCTCAAGTCATTCTAGGTGTATATGACATTCTTCTTTAAGACAAATACAATCGGAGTTATATTAAAAAATGTCCTGGCTCTTCCAAGCTTTATAATGGCAGTGAATGGCTGTTTCTGTTTTGAAGTCCATAAAAGTGCATCTATCCATCATAAACGTAATCCATATCCCTCCGGGGGGTTAATAAAGGCCTTCTGAAGCGAAGCGTTTGTGTAAGAAAAATATCCATATTTAAAACTACACAAACTGTAATCTCTAACTTCCGCTAGCTGTCGTTCGCGCATTCACGAGAGACTGGCGTTCCAGCGTATGATGGACGCAGGCGTAGCGTAAATTCCGATGACGAACGTGGAAGCGCAGAGGATAGAGCAAAACAAAACTTGGTTCCGGAGCGTCCTATGTCATACGCTGGAACGCCAGTCTCTCGTGAACGCGCGTACGACAGTTAGCGGAAGTTAGAGATGGATAATCTGTATGGATTACGTTTATGATGGATAGATGCACTTTTATGGACTTCAAAACAGAAACAGCCATTCACTGCCATTATAAAGCTTGGAAGAGCCAGGACATTTTTTAATATAACTCTGATTGTATTCGTCTGAAAGAAGAATGTCATATACACCTAGGATGACTTTAGGGTGAGTAAATCATGGGCTAATTTTCATTTTTGGGTGAACTATCCCTTTAAAGTTTCAGGCTCAGTTTCATCCAGCTAGGCCTGACAGGAAAAAAAAAGATTCTTGCACAGCACTGAATATGAGGCAGTTCTTTTAGAGAATTTACTATCAAATCTGGCTTAATTTACAGTCTCTAAAACAAACAAGAAAGCAAGGTGCAGCGTAAAGAGTGTACTAGTACACACATTAAAAAGTAAACTGCAAAATAAAATGCAAAATAAATACAAGCCACAACCATCTCCCCTCTCCATCCCCCCAGGAAGCAAGCTAATATAGTGGCACATGTCAGGCTGTGGTCAGAGGGGAGCAGGGTATGCTGGGATGGCTGTCATGGCATTTGTCACTGTGGTTACTGGGAAACCTCAGTAAGCACTATGTAAGGAATCGGGCCTTTGATAACAGCATTGGGTCATTTTAAGTGGGAAGCGTAAGAAGGGCTGATCTTGGGGTTGTATTAACTCTCACATCATTGCCTTAGTAGTTTCTGATAGTGAGAAATCAAAGGGCTGACAGAACCCATTTGCTGAGACATAGAACCCAATCACTGAGGCATGGCACTTGAGACTAAAAGCTGTTAAAGGACCTGCAGAAGTGTGATAGCAATGGAATCATAGGTGTTATTTGAAGTTCAGCTTCTTTAGACAGTCTGACTGACATGTAGTGCATGCGACCAACCAAAATTCCTTATGTTTTTATCTGAAATATCTGGAATATACCATAACAGACAACCATGAAAATAAAAATACAAATGAATAAATAATTAAATGAATAAATAAAGGTGAAACAATCCAGAAACAGTTATACAGAAAACCCTAGAAAAATGTTGGGAAAATATGCAAAAGTAAAAAACTATTTCACAGACATAACTCTGTAAAACAAAGCAGAATATACAGTTCTGCTCCCGGATATCTAGTTAACTTACTAAGTGCCACAAACAAAACTCTAAAAAATTTTCAAATATTTGATGTCACTAACCTGGCAAACGTTTGGCAAATCCAGTGATTATTTCATCCTTAAAAGCACTCCTTGCATCAGCCCAGTACCTTGTAAACATTACTTTGTTTCAGGTGGACTGCTCCCCTTTGCTCCCGGAAGTTGTGTAAAGCCAGCCAATCAGATTAGAACTGTCCAGACTGACAAAGCACTTCCTTGTTTTGTGAGCAATATGCATCAGATGGTTAGCAAACAGATTGTGGGCAGGCTGTCTGAAGCACAGACTACGGATATGATAATGGATTGATAAAATGGTAGTCCCTTGCTTAGTACCATGATGTCTTGTACATACGCCATCAGCTTAGGGGGAGGATGCAAGCCTTGGTCTATATTTAACTGCTTTGCTTTTAGAACTACTGGAGCATCCAGGCATTAGAATGGTGCTCTGGGAATGTGTGGTGATTCCAGACTGAGCTTTCTCCACTTGGCAGCATGCTCACTGAGGTACATGGATGCAGTAAAAAGCTTCAGAATATGTGGATAAATATGCAGCAAACATGGATAGATGGTTCTCACACCATCACCCAACACAGTTTAATGTTAAATTGTAGTATGTGTTAATCAGCTTGCTTTTATACATATAAGTCTCTCTGTCAACCTAAAATCGGAGAACAGTATAGCTTATAGACAGACCATAAAATACCCAGGTTCACCATATAAAGCACTTTTCTGTACTAGTCATCTTGCTAAAATGACAAGAAAAAAAATAAACACAAAAGCTGTCTGCTAAAAGCCCCAATGAAAAAAAGATCCAAGTATATGTTCCCCCTGGTGACTAATTAAAGCATGTATAACCTCACCTGCTCTGCTGTAACAATAATGAACTCTGCAGACAAAACACCTCTTCGTAATATCCAGTCCTGGGGACAGATAGTATATACCTGAGAGCTTTTCAAAAGCACCCACACACACCTGAGAGTTTTTACTGTTTCCATCATGTTCCATCACTTAACAATAGACTATAAAAAGCACATCCTCAGTTCTGTACACTCTTGCTTTGTTCTAAAACCAAGTAAATGCATTGAGACAAATAATTAATACAAGATAGCGGATGAGGCAAAAGATAAAGTAAAACATTAAGATAAACTAGATTATCTTACATAGTATTTTTATGAGCTTATTATAACTCTTATTAGAGTATTGTGCCGTTAGCTTAGCAACATGCTGACACCAAACTCTATTGGAATCAATTTTCAGGAGTCAAGTATTTGTGTGGCACGTGGTTGGTGCCTATGTAAAGCACTTATAAACGGTTTACAAGGCTGCTGTCTTTATAGACAGTAGACAGCTAGAGATCTCACTAGATTTTGGAATAGAGCTACAATATCCTTGTATTGACAACAGACAAAAACCTCTCATCAGTTATTGTATGACTCACCAGTACAGCAATTAATTCAACCCCAAACTCATTAGCTCCATCCTATTATATATAAACATATAATGAATTACCCACCAACATCAAAACCATTTCACTCAGGTACCAGTGCAGACATGCTTAATACAAACTATTATATTCACTCTATTTGCATAAAGCTCAAAACAGGTGGCAGGTGTATCTCAGGACCTACAAACTCCTTTTGGTCAATTAGGATTTTGGGCCAAAACAAAAGCGCAGATGGCTGAAGTACCATTGCCATCTGGTTAATAATACAGTCAGGTTTATGAAATGAGTCTGTGTGGTGTTTAGTGATTCGATCTGTTGTCATCCCCTCACATCAATGGAAAAAAAAATCAATAGATACTGAGGCTGGAGAGCTGTCTTGCAAATCAACACTCCTGACACACAGCTTGACTGATAAGAGACTCAAAATAAATGGTGGATGGTTACGCAATAAATGAGTCATGTTCACACGTTAGACTATATTTGCATGAAGACTCCCTGCCCATGCAGACTGTCTGAGCAAATATAAACATGCGTTCGCACGAAAAGACAGGAATTATATATACCTTTGAAAATAGTCTTAGACAGAGACTTCAGTACTGTTTGTAAGCTATTTATAATGCCACAAAGAGTGTAAATGAATATGACTTGCAAGTGAAAAAAAAGAAAAAATGTCAGTAGCTGAAATATGAAAAATATGTCACCTTGTGACCAGATAATTCCAATTTTCAGGATAAAATCTCAACACTGACATGTACAAAAACATGCTTACATTCTGTACTCACATTGTGTTCCTTTCTTTCTCTGTGTACAAGAAAGTTGCCTGAGGCAATGGAGCATATTTTTGTCAGCTCCGCTGTCATATATTCACCCACACTGCACATATTTAGCAGGGTTTATTTTTACAGCCATCTGGTGGATTCTTATAGAAAAGCTCAGAAACGCCTCTGAAAACCATCAGCTTTGGCTATTCACAGCAGCAGTGAATCAAATATGATACATACTGTATATAAGATGAGAGGCAGTGACTCAAACAGACTTATGCTACAAAATGTAACAGTGCTATAAATCACACAATTTTCACATGCTACTTCACACTGTTTTCTCATTATTTACTTACATATATGTCAAAGTTTTACAAGAATGTATTCATGGCCAGAACTAAAATTATTTCTCTGCACTTTAATGAGACATTATAGCTTTCAAATATGAGGATTGTTATAAATTCCATTGTGTTTTGCATGAATGGGTTATGGTTTGTCACTGCTCAGTGAGGGGTTTGATGCATCTTCATTTGTGCATTGGATTCAAAGCTCACAGGCAACATTAGCCACACTTGAATGGTTTAGTGCCTTGAGCTAAGGGTAAAAGCATCTCTCATTCCCAGTATTCATTCCCAGTATTTCCTGCCTTTGGGATACCCTTCTGGCCAGGGGCATGGTTTTGCATGCAGATGCAAGGCTATTCACAGCACAGTGCTGAAGAAGGGGGTGTTTATTATTGCACTTGTTGCCACATTGGAAACCCTGGCTGTATTCAGAGTCTTCTCTCATCTTAAATTCAGTCAAACTGCCTCTAGCATTCTAAGCATTGTCACCATGACTGCTGGAGTAACATCTGGCCAGTATAAAGTGTCCAAACGGATTGATTACAGAGGGAACTAACTAACAAAGCACACATTTGTCCTACTCTGTTCCAGTAATCCAGTTTGAGCCATTTTCAGAGACTTTGTACAGAACGATAGATTTCAGCACAACGCTGCACATATGTTCTCTGGGCACACGATAACATTGTGCTTGTTTAAAAAACCATCATTGAGCCCATCTGTAATCTTGTGTACACCAAGTAGCCCTTACACAAACTACAGAGACCAGTCCAGGACTGTGCAAATAATGTGTTGCCTGGCAACAATGAATCTCGATTATCAACCTGAATATCAGAAGCCTTGTTTACATCCCACAAAAGCCAGAGATTACAAGGCAGGAACAGGTGTAGTTCAAGTTACAATTTGTTTTTGATATTTAAATTCACAGCTATTGTTTAAAAGCTGATGGCTGGTAACATGCCACCATCTTTGGCATAGCTAACACAAAAAGAAGCCCAAGCTGAAATGGCTCTTGGCACATCCATTTGATTGATGATGCTGAAGGCTCAATTACCCAAAGTGTTGTTCTTACAAACAAGGTTAACTACAGACCTGTGGACCAATGAGCTCATTAGAAGAGTGATGAATAGAGTATAACATCCAATCACATGATCTCTCACTGCGGGGGTGGAACTAGCATGAGAGATCCATCTGCACAAATGAAAAGAGATACCAGACCTCCAACCTGAGATGCAGCATCACTTTTTAAAACTGTCACTTCACTGATGTTTACCGTACAGTGGCTATTGGGAATACAAAAAGTCAGTGTAATGTGAATTAATGTGTGTATTAACCAAATTGATGAAGATTTTTTAATATATATATATATATCCCAGAGAGGCAGGAGTTACATGCTATCTTGGTACACACCAAAAACTGCATGCACTACACAGAGCTTTGTATGAATCCATTCATTCATATAAAAAAAAAAAATCCTTTAGCCTGAGAGCAGAAAGTGGCATCCATCACACTAACTTGCCTCGGCACCAAAGCAACAGAACAACCCAGCTGACTACAAACTCTGTACTTCAGTGTCAGGTGGGAAGCTGCTGAAATGTTTCAATGAAGCAAATGAATTGACGCTGCAAGGATATGAAGTACCACAGCCTTTCCTGCTAGGGTAAAAAAAAAGCTTTGAATTTCCTGCAGCTGTGTTTACACTTTCATTCACTCCACCAGAGTAACCATGATGGAGTGTAATGTGCAGTTTTGGTTATCACAGTATAATCAACCGGAGATAAACATGAGGTGTGGCGCCCTTTTGCTCTTTTGTCATCTCATTATTTGTCTTTCAGTCTGAAGGATGGACATTGTCTTATCTGATGCTCATTTTTTATTGATATTTAAATACAATGACTGGAGACTCACTCACCAAAACGCCTCTTTATAGCATTTGCAAGCATCAAACAGTAGCTTTGCTCCCAGTACGAAGGTTGGTCCAAAAGTGAATCAATTCAGATACCAATTCAATCCTCATCAGATACCTTGTTTTCACTAAATTCTAAGGAAGCATTACATGTATCCTCCCAGAATGCACAGCAACAAACTGAAAAAATAAATCCAAGATAGAAAATAAAGGAAGAGAAAGAACTAAATTAAATTCATTCAGTACTGAAATGGGTAACACTTTATTTTACAGTAATAACAGTAAATTATGCATAATTACATGCAACTAACCCTAAACCAAACCCTAATCCTACCCTAACTCTATAGTAAGCACATGTAGTTACTAAATATTACTCAGTACTTACATATATAATTACACTGTAACAATGACACCTTAAAATAAAGTGTAACCATGAAATGTTACTAAAATGATAAAAATGGACTTTTAACCCCACATTTGTTTGTGCTATTCATTTTTATGTTTATTAGAGTATCAAACGGTTCTCATGCCACCTGTATTAAACTCAGTTATCAGTGCAATCTCCTAAAGCATTTTTTGTATGATCCCTGTAGTTGTTGCCTATATGTAGATTGTCCAAAATCAGTTAGGATACTGCTCCATAATGCTATGTGGACAGCTAGAAAGCTCACTATAGGTTTTCTAGTATAGCTAATCACACTTAGCAGTAATACAACTTTAGATTATTTTTTATCTTTATCACAGAAACATACTTTGTGTCTCTCTGATAGCCAGTGCAGTTAAAGGTTTCTGCTTTTGTGAGTTCCAGTGTGACAGAGTTCTCAATCTTAATGGTTAATCTTAGTGGTTCTAATAAAGCAGCATTTCTAATCTTCTGCTCTTGCTTTTTCCCAAGAGAGTCATATTGATTTCTTTTTCAGTGCTGCCTAATTTGAAATTCACAAATTGACACCAAGTCTATTTATTAAAACCACCTCTGTTATGCTCCACTTCTGTTTAAAACTGCCCTCTGCTTACCTTAAAATATGTGCCTCCGATGCAATATTGTTAGTGATGGCTTTAAACACAGCTCATCACATTCTTCACTGATAGACATTGATCGTCTCCATCTGGCAAACAATCCAACCAGTTTCCTGTTCATTCTTCACTTCTGTTGGTTAAAATGTGTCATTACGTGGAAGAGAAGACAATAAAAGACACATTTGCAGCAGCTGATGCGGTTTGGGCCCCATTGGCTTTTAGATCCCTGTAATTATGAGGCGCTTGAGACTTGTTACCTCACGTATGATCACCCAAGCCTTCTGTTAGCCAAGCTCACAAGGCCAGCAGTAGATGTGTGACAAAGTAAAATTACACTGTTTAATAATTGATGGGGTTGAAAACGAAATTGTGTGTGTGCTAGAAAGAGAAAGACGCTCTGCTTGGCTCCTCCTTCCAAAGTAATGAGTACTGTCACTCTGTAATTGATCCGCTGTATGAACCGCCCTTTTCTGTGTTTGATCTTCTACTACTCAACTCTACAGCTATATTTTCACAGTGCACGAAGAGACCTATACTCTGTATCACACTGGTTAAACAACAGGATTAACAGTCTCTCCATCAGCACTCATTCAGTCAAGAGAAACGTAACTGTTTACTTACAAATGACAGCAAAGCTTCTGTAGAAAAACACTAGGCTACACATAGAATGGTATTTTCCATTATTATCATATTGTGTGAATCTCTAACATACAATTTATGTTAGCATTATTATATTCTAGAAGGGTTTAAGTCTTATTAAGTCTCCCTTATTCAGAGCGACTTACAAAAACTAGTATGCACAACCTAAGTCAACACCAATTTTTGTAATTGGTTGAAGGGGACAGTTTGTGTGTGTGTGTGTGTGTGTGTGTGGGTGTGGGTGGGGGGGGGGGTATTTTGCAAGTGTTCTTAAAAGAATTGTTCAATCAAAATTCTTTCATCTTCGCTCAGCTCAAAACTCATGATAGAATTTTAATTTTGTCTGGTGTTGAAACATACACTATATTGCCAAAAGTTTTGGGACGTCTGCCTTTACATGCACATGACATCCCATTCTTAATCCGTAGGGTTTAATATGGAGTTGGCCCACCCTTTGCAGCTTTAACAGCTTCTCTTCTGGGAAGGCTTTCCACAAGGTTTAGGAGTGTGTTTATGGGACTTTTTGACCATTCTTCTAGAAGCGCATTTGTGAGGTCAGGCACTGATGTTGGACGAGAAGGCCTGGCTCACAGTCTTCCGCTCTAATTCATCCCAAAGGTTCTATCAGGTTGAGGTCAGGAGTCTGTGCAGGCCAGTTGAGTTCCTCCACACCAAACTCACTCCAGAGAACATGTCTCCACTGTTCTAGAGTCCAGTGGTGGCATGCTTTACACCACTGCATCCAAAGCTTTGCATTGCACTTGTTGATGTAAGGCTTGGATGCAGCTGATCGGCCATGGAAACATATTCCATGAAGCTCTCTACGCACTGTTCTGGAAATAATAAGGCCAAACGTAGTTTGGAGGTCGGTAGCTATTGACTCTGAAGAAAGTTGGTGACTTCTAAGCACTGTGCGCCTCAGCATGTACTGACCCCGCTCTGTGATTTTACGTGGCCTACCACTTCGTGGCTGAGTTGCTGTTGTTCCAAATTGCTTCCACTTTGTTATAATACCACTAACAGTTGACCGTGGAATATTTAGTAGTGAGGAAATTTCATAATTTGATTTATTGCACAGGTGGCAACCTATCACGGTACCACTCTTGAATTTACTGAGCTCCTGAGAGTGACCCATTCTTTCACAAATGTTTGTAGAAGCAGTCTGCATGCCTAGGTGCTTGATTTTATACACCTGTGGCCATGGAATTGATTGGAACACCTGAATTCAATTATTTGGAGGGGTGTCCCAATACTTTTGGCAATATAGTGTATTTCAAAACAAAAACTGACTAACAAAAATTTAATCAAAAAGTAGAATCATAAAAATAGCTAGTATCTGTCACGGTTGGGGATGGGTGAAAGGAGTGAGGACTCAAGTGCAGGAGAATATGGGCTTTATTAATAATAAAATATAAACAAAAACTACCCACAAGGGGGAAAACTTGACAATACCAGACACAAGGAATCAGGAAACATGAAACATGAAGCACAATGAGTAACAGACGATAACGTTCCAACCAGGACTGCAAACACCAGGAGAATAAATAGGGAGCAAACAAGGGAAAACAGGTGGGGCAAATGAATCAATAATCAGGTAACAAGAGGGGCGGGGTCAAGACAATAGACAGGAGAGCACATGGCACAAGGAACACGTGACAAGCCATGTGCTCACACCAAACATGACAAACACAAGCACATGGCCAGCAAAGACAAATACAAGCCATGTGCTCACACAAAGACAAGACCAAACAGGAGTGTCAGGGCTCTGTCACAAAACCAAGAATAAGCTAAACTGAAGTGACAGAACCCTGACAGTATCATACTCCACTACAGTACCTCAAACACCAGCCATTGATCACCATATCAGTCACTAAAACCAAGTTTATGTTGCTGGTCACTCCTTATAATTCCAATAAATACTGCCTTCCCATGATGCTTTTCAGCTTCTGTAGACTGTTGTCTTATTCTTTATCACTACAATAATTATACAGATCGCAGATAATTTGTTATCAGACTTTCCCACATCACATTGCTCCAAGAAGAGGTTCACACTAGCTTATATAAACAAGCAGATACAGTTAAAAAATTGTGTTGCCATCAGTGAAAAAATTTTAAACCCAAACAACTTGTCTAACTATATAATTTATTATTCTTCTCACTGCCTCATAAAACAAACATTGGATCAGTTTAAAATGACATAACCTGATGAAAAGTTCAGAGTGTTCTACCGCCTCTAATTATTAATGTCTTTGTAGATTATTTTCTTTTCATTCTTTTCAGTCTATACCAAATAGACAGCAGAACTGTCAGATAGACCAGAGTCTTATTCATGCATGGGAGTTTGTTTTTCTGGCTGATCCTGGAGCAACTTTGAGAAGAAATAAAAAATAAGCAGAGCTTTAGGACCCTCTTGACTTTCTCTGACACTTTCAACAACATGAGAGCCAAAAGAAACATCAAGTATTTTGGAGAAATGTGATTTACCTAAATTATGAAAGCTCCCCATGGAGATGGTACTGATGCTCCTTCACACGAAATGAACATAAATCTATAATCAGGTGGTCTACACTGCCTGGTGGTCATTTTGTGGTGGAAAACTTATCACTTCCACATTGTGGACACTTTATTCACCAGAGCAAATTTAGTGACTACAGAAATCCCATGAGAGGAATGGCGGGTTTTCATACATGCCACCCGAGCTGCTCTCTGCTTCTCAAGTTACGCTATTAAATGTTGGAGGGTTGCTCATATAAGAGCATCATGTTCAAACCGAAGACATTTGTTTTGTAAAGTTCATAAAAGTGCACAAACTGCCTATAAATTATTACCCAGTGATCCTTACCCAATTGTCGTTCCAAACAAAATAAGATATTTTGAAGAACGTTGGGATTCAAACAACTTTGACTTAATCGTATGGACATTAAAAAACACAATGTGGTGGCTATGGTGTTCTGGGCAGATACTTACTGGCCAAAGAGCCTACTCCCAAGTGTACCTATATATGGCTTAGAATCTTTTGTTCAATTCAGTCTTTGTGATTTTTACCTGCTTGCCAGAGAAAATAAGCCACAAAATGTAAAGTTTCATTGATATCTATAGCACAGTTCATAACAAGCAGCTCTAAAAAACAATACTGGTTACTGAAATAATCTCCAATTAGTCTGACATTCAGAATTATTCTCCTTTACAACAAAACTACAAAAGGCAACCAAGAGAATATGTGCACATATGTAGTGTGCAAGGTCCAATGCTAAAATAATCAGAAAGTTGGTAGGGTCTGCGTCTTTCCATGCCACCCTGCCATCTGTGACCATCTGTGCTGTCGTTACTACGAAATCATAAAGGATGATGGTCTCTATCTTGATGGCACAGTGTGATTATGGGGGCATGGTGTCTGTACAACAGTGCGTATATAGTAGCATGTCATCCTCACGGCACAGATGGATACCCACCGTGATCCTAAGGCCAAAGTTTTCCCCATGGACACAAGTGTATACCCTGCACAGCGAGGAGTCCAGTAATTCAGCTTAAAACTAATCCACCTCACTTTGCCCTAACCACGTGTTAACCTTACAGTATCATGAAGTACACTTACTGACATATGAGCTGTCACAGTAACCTCAGGTGTGTCCCTAGCCTTAATATAACTCAAGTCACACAGAGCAATTATACAATTACACTCATTACACTGATCACAAACTGCACTATGTAGTCAAATGAAAAGTGGCTCACATTTAAAGATTACGTAACATATTTTCACCAATCCGTTCTCCATGTTTTCCCATGAGCAACAACTGTTTTGTTGCTTAGTTACATGTAAAGTATACGGTCTGCCCCCTCTTAATGCGTAGCTTTGTTTGTTCATTGTGTTTTGTTTATTTATTTAGGAGTTCTTTGTTTAAGATTCAGGGGTGTGCTGTTGCCTATTTGAGTGACAGGTTGGGTGTCCACCCTTGTGAGGTCAGAGGTTGTAACTGTGACCTGTTTCCCAGACAGTACAGATCAGCTGAGAAATACCTCCAATACCCGCCGGGTACATTGTACTGTCCCCTTCCACGCCCTGCCCCATGCTGCCCTACAAATACCATGCAATTCCCAGAAACCCTTTATATTTGTCCCCCTTGCTTCGGAAAGCTAGAGGGAGAATTTAAAAAAGAAGACCTTTTTCACCTGCCTTTTTAGCCAACAGCTAACCTTCTGCTCCACTGGACATCTATTAACAGCCTTAAAGGAGCAAGCGAGCTAACTTAACCTCCAGAAACAAATAATTTTATTTTTGGCAGCCATTTCATGGCATGGCGAGACACTAACTAACCCTATCCAGCTGTCCCCTCTGCTCTTTACTCTGGGTGCAAGGCTTTCTTTAGGGCAGGATTAGTTTACCTCTGCAGGAGTGATCTCTCTCTCTTTCACACACACACGCACACACACACACGCACACACACACACACACACACACACATAAGGAGAGTGACAGGTTGAGAGGCTGTACGGGGCTCCTTACTGGCCTTTATAAAGCTGACTCACAGTAGATGCAGGTGAATCAACAGTGCAGCCATTCTTTGAATACTGCGCGTCCTGAAATAGCCCTTCAGGGCAAACACCTTTTGTTGTTGAAGCAACAGCCCTGTGGTCATTTACGACTCTTTGAATTGCTCAAAGAACTCACTGACCCACAAAGTAAGGCAGTTTTAAAGTTGCCAAGTGTTTCAGTTGGACTTAAATTAGCATGCATTATCATGATGTTTTCCATCATGAAATTATTTCAAGGTGCTATAAGCAACTTTTTAATGGAAATACACACTTCAATTTTCTCTACTCCCTAACAGATATCCCTGAAATAGGTTTCTTTTTGATGACACTGGTTTTGTAAATAAAAAATAATCCAGGGGGATGGGGCCAGACTTTTTATCCAGATATAGAAACACTCTCTGCTTGTCTATCATTTTTTTTTTGTGTTCAGGGTTCTCATTTATCTCAATGGCGGTTTCTCGGCTGGCACAGGATGAAAGATTTGCCGTCTTTGCTCATAAACCACATAATTTTTAGTCCGATCACTCTGTGTCTGCAGTGATGATGTCATGACAACACTGGTTATCTGATGTAACTATCAGGCAGTTAGTTACATTACGTTTCTAATCATGATGTTCACGGAGTGGTGACAAGACCTTCTGTGTCTCCTTTTAAATAGCAGGCTTTACCTAGTAGGAGGCTAATCTGTATTCTACTCTCTTTCCCACTCCTTCTATCACTGTTCTTTAATGTTTGTTTATCCCGAGGCTTGAAGAATAATTTCATTAGTTACGCTGACTCTCAAGGGGCTTTGAGAATGCAGTGCAATGACTTCATACGTGAGCTGATGATTAACTGTCATAGCAAAATCGGTTGCATTCGAATTATGTCAGAAAGAAGTTCTGCAGATAGATTCAACAGATCTTATGATTTGTAGAATACATTTGGTTGGAAATCAATACATGAAACATAAGGGAATTTACAGGGGGATTTATTTTCGATAATGTCTTTATTAGTATGTAGCATACTACAGTCAATAGATCTTTTATAGCCAGTGATGTACATAAAATCAAGTCATTTGTTTAAGAGAGGTTGTAAAGGACATCTGCTGTAAATTATTGCTGTTTGTTTTGCCAAGTCCATGTGATTTCTCACCTGCCTCTGATTAGACATCCACTGCAGTCAACAACTCAATCTTGTCCAAAATACCCTCCCAGTTATTTAAGCAGAGTATTTTGGATCAGTGCTAAGTTAAATTCATATGGTGAAAATTAACTACCATGCGCACTTGGAGATGTGTTTTAACAGAGTCCTTAAATAAATGGCTTGGTCAGCTCTCTCTGGCCCACGGTGCACCAGGCCCTTGTGGAAGTCATAGAGGACGCAGCCGTTTAAAGACAAGGGCCTAGCATGTGCTGACGGACATGGGGGGATCTGCTCTGGCAGTCTTGGCAAAGGCTTTTATGAAACTTATTGAATGCTGCGATTCCAAAAACAGGCCCCATGCACAGCGCGATCTAAATGAACCCATTCACCCAGACTTGCACTCTCTAAGACACCACAGTGATCCTGTGCGTGTCAAAACATGAACGGTGAACCAGCCGTATACATTTATGACCTCACTTTATGATGCAAACAAACCTTATCAGCAATGATAAGACTGATATAGAAAGAACACTTTTCTTAGGAATAGGAATCACTTTTCCCAGTGCCAAGCTTTGATGAGCTCGGACTTTATATGGTTTTACTACAGGTAACATAATACAATGTTTGCTAAATAACTACAAATGCATCCACATTACTACCCATAATTCCTCTGCCAATTGCTGTGAAGTATAATGATGCCAGAAGTTCTCTGGTTCCATGTATTTGTTCTGTAGCCCATAAAATATTCAAAGCTCCACACATTTATATATATTGACAATGTAGTTTAATAAATTATGTTGTAAAAGATGTTGTTTATTGTTACCTGTAGCCTATGTCATGATACCTGATGCATTAACAATGTTAACCAATTGCACCTTATTGTAAATTCTTACTGGTTGTTTTATGTGGTATGAAATGTACCCAAATAACTAGATACAGCCTTCTATCAGTTGGATAGGCTTTGATTTTAATAGTTCTTGTTCAAGTATAAAACTATAAATCAAGTATTTTTGATGAGCAGTTTTGTGGCTATCATTTCAATAAGTAAATCAATTCAGAAGATAATTGATTAAAAGAAGAACAGCTACTTTTAGAAACATATGCAACCCTTACATCGGTCTTCTGGTTACAGATTTGACACTGTCGTAATCTTCACGAATTGATACCGACTGCTGAGGTGGTAATTTGTGGCACTGCTGTGCTTGCAGTCAAATATAGAAAGTTACATGGACACATTGGCACAGTGCAAAATCTCACTATGCACAAAAAAAGGGTGCTGGTCCCTCTGAGAGATAAAGATCGCATGATGCAGTATTCTGTGAACAGGTGTTGTTCCAGCACGCGGGTGCATGTCACTTTAGTGTGGAACAGAGGAGGAGCTCAAACTATAGATTACAAACAGCAGAGCAAAAACGGACTAGTGGTGAAAGCTTCACAATGGCCTTAGATAATCTTAGATAGGCAATAATCTAGGAGTAATGCTTTGGTAGAGATCATATGACATTGCGCATACGGCTTACATATGCACAGGATTGACACCTCATTGTAAGTGATTTGGAGCGTGTGCCCTAGTGACCATAATGGTGGCCTTCCAGTTTTAAAGGCAGGTCTGATACTGAAGTAGCAACTGCTGCTGTAAGCCTAACATTTCACTAGAAATCTGATAGGCAGATGAATGACCTCCACATAGGAGAGCTGTCTGTAAATGTACTGCAGCTGTTGCCCATACACGTATGTTTCTTTCTTACAGTATAATTCAAACCAGAGGAATTTTACTATTTCACCAGATGCTCACAATGTTTGTTTAATAGAGAAATAAGGCACTTGAGGGCCTTCGTTACAGTGATTTTACCATGGGTAAACAGTTGATAAAATACACCAAATAATAATCATTTCAAAAAGTAATGTAGAGAGTTTGTGGCTACTAAGCAATGTAGCAAGTTTATACAGTCTAAATTTAGAGTTACTTCTGTCTGTTTTTTATAAGATAAGCTACAAAATAAACATCAGACAATTTGTTTTAGTTTAACTTAAGTGTTCTTAGGACAGAAAGAAATAGGTTATCTCTTACACATTTTTTTCTTTTCTTCCCACAGAATACTTTAGAGGAACTCAAACGCCTTTGTGCTTCCTTCATAGGCCTTATCTCTACATAAACTTTTAACGTTAACTGAGGACTGTTGTTTGCCCTTTCTGTTTGTTTCAAGTGAACTTTCAGGTAGCTTATCAAATTATTGAGGCAAGCTGTCGTTTGCGTCAGAAGTAACAAGCATGGATAATCTCTTAGGGTTGTCTCTTGGGTTGTGTCCTAAAAAAGGGCTTATTCAGGGTTGTTTAATGCTCATCTAAGGGTGCAAAGGCAGTTTTTCTGACTGTTGAACATGTCTTACAAATATCAGAATATATTGGCTAATTAAATTGCTTATGAAAGATTATGAAAAAAATTAAGATCCCAATGTGTTATCAGAATTTACTTTTCCCTAAAGTGGAATCCTTAAACTTCCCCAAAGTAATTGTTAATAGTTAATGTTAAAGGCACAATATGTAAGATTTTTGGATTAAAATATCCCCCAAAAAAACACTAGAACAATGTTATATATTTTGTTGACTTGTGTACTTACATTATCCCAAATGTTTCCAAGAATGTTTAAATCCAGAGAAATAAGCAATTTTAACCAGAACACGGACCGTGTCCATGCGTCGCCTATCAATGACATCATATCCACGTTACCCTTGTTTTCCGGTTTTATTTTGTAGAAACCATGGAAACACCAAAGACGCTTTAGTATATTATGTGTTTTATTAGACAGGTGAGCAACTGTTTGGATACATTCATCGACAGAAAACTAATCATTGTTATATAGCTCAGCACAGTTAGTCTTATTGTTTAAATCTCGTTTTCATGATTTACCGCGAGTACCATGTTTTACCATGCCTAATATCAATCTAGCTTACTGCAGTGTGCAACAAGTGTCTCATAGTAGCCGCCAAACGAACGCACAGAGTAGCATTACAACATAACTTTCAACACACTCAAATAATGTATCAAATATGATAAAGCAGCGCTGCGTATGCATGACCGGAAAAAGCAGAAGCGGTCGTCTGCGGCATAATAAAAGCTCTGCGAAATCCAGGCGTCATCAAGCTACGCCTTTATTTTGAATAAGCGACCTCTAGCTGCGAAAAATTACATATTGTGGCTTTAATGAACTACTCAATATTGCAGAGCTTAGTTAAAACTACTAAATGTATTTAAGTTTATTATTTAATGTACTTTACAATAAGGTTCAATTAATTAACTTTATGCATTAGGGGCCAGATTTACTGAACAGGGCAAATAAGCGTGAGAGCGCAATTCCATAAAAGTGCTGATGGGAGTGGAAAGTTCTGCGTGTGATCTACTGACGACACGCAAATTAAAGAACATAGACGCAGCCGGATCATTTCCATAATGACCAGCGCAATCTATCCGTTAGCATCTGGTTTAAGAGTCAAGACGTGCTTTTTTTTGGGCGGTAAATAAACTCCTACAAATGCATATGCAATAAGTTCAGCCACAAAAATAACCCTGTCCACTCCTTTTCAGCGCTAATTCATCACTGTGTGTCTTTAGTAAATCCCGACAGTAGTTTTTTAACGCCAAAAGAGGGTTTGCGCTGGCGCAAACTGTTAGTAAATCTGGCCCTAGGTATCATGAACTAAAACGGACAATACTTCACTAATTTCTAGATATACTAATACAAGTTGTATAAATTAACAATGAACAATAGTATATTTATAAATCAACCTAAGAAATGCTGTAAAATGTTCATTGTTCAAATATTCATGATACCTAATGCATTAACTTCCTTATTGTAATGTGTTACCAGTTACCCTAGAAACTAACCTACAATATAGACAATTCAGAAAAAATCATGAGTAGTTTCTTTGAAGGTCCAGCAACATGGTCCTTAACATGAAATCGTAGACCCGTTAACATGTGTAACAAGTGAGACATAAACCCCTCAACTGAAAAATAAGGATTTGTCTCAGGCACAACAGAGAGCCCTCTTTTCATAATGTAAATCAGTCTAGTTCAGTTGTGGCACTGACATGCACTACATTTTTTTTTTTAAAATCACAATATAACCCTTGAGGTTTGCCAGGAAAGGGCTTGTTATGCCCTCTAGTGGTAAATCCATTCTAGTACATGTTGGCTAACAGCTTTATTTGGTTACACATATTTTCCCTAGTGAGACTTTCAAACAGGGGTAGACTTACTATATTTGCTTATAGATTTCCTGAGAAAGTTTTATTATTATGCAAATGTACAATAATCTGACAACTTTTGTAATGGCCATTTGGCAGTTCGGTCAGTGCGTTCAACATGGGGCCCATCCTGACGTTATTCTCTATAGGAATTTGAGGAATGCTTGTCAGTTGGAGAGAAAAGGGTCAGGCAGTGCTGGGACAAGGCTGTGGGGGGAATGCAGCCATGGGTAATGCCTGACCAGATAATCGAAGCATGAAACCAGGGAGCTGTTACACCCATACACAAGCACAGCAGGAGGAACAGGCCCTGAGAAACAGGCCACATGCTCATACACACACAAACACACACATACACACACACACACACACTGACTCAGCAATTAAGCTAAGCCTGGGCTACTGAAGACCCAGGTTGTGACATGTTTGCTTAGTGCTGGAAAAAGAGATTGTTACATATGTCCCTGCCTTAAGGCGGGCATAAACTGTGCGATTTCTGTGCGATTTCAGCAAGGTTACCTACTCACACTGTATGAGTAGATCGCATACGATGTAAAGCCAAAGCTTACGAAGCACTGTAAAGCAAAGATGTGAAGCACTTCTGTCATCTTCAATATCAAAGTCCCATTCCTCGTGAAACCTCCGAGACACTCTATTTCATGTGCTATGACTGAAGAATGAAGAATGTGAAAATTCTGCTCTGACCTCATTGGTGAAACAGCAGTGGTGATCACAGGCATGCTTTGCAATTTGTGAATTGTGTGTATAACTTGAATTGTTTGGTACCTTCTTTAAAGAAAATGCCAAATGCTAAAGTGATCTAAACTGCTAAACTTTACATTCAATAACAGCAATTACATTCATTATTCATAACTGTAACTTGTAGATAACGTTATAATCCCACCCCTGGTGTCCAGTCCTCATTGGAATTTGTAACTCACCGTACATGTTTGAGCCACGCCTGCTGTAAAAGCAGATAAATCAATGATTAACCGAAATACTGCCACTTACCGTTTTAATTGAGTGTCCTTCAAATGACTTTGAACAGCAATGATTAGTTGGAAATATAATTATTGAGCTTTTTTATTGACATGTTGTTATTGACATGAGTTGTGGCTGTGTATGCAGTGTAAATATGCAAATATCCACTTTAAAAAATTATTTAGATGCTGTGTGATGTGGTTTATATTTAATTTATCTGTCTATTACTTAAAGATAATCATTATTTTCATTGGCATGAACAACAAGGACAATGACAACAATATATAAAAAACACACTTTAACTTCAATTTTTTATTTCTACACTGTGATTTCCACAATGCTAGGTCAAAAACTGATGCCGGTCATGGGACCATTGTTTTAATTTTAGCAATAATGTGAACAAGTGAAGTTCCCATGCCCCTTTAATCATGAAACGCACAATTAGAATTTATCCTCCAAAATTAGAAGTTGTCACTGAAAGATAATCATTAGCAATAACTTGCATGCTCTCCTCTTTAACAGTCTAGATAAAAGTAAATTTTAGAATCATGATAGCGTTCTGGTTAGAACTGACTTTTAAATGACATGACAGCTTTATATGGTAAATAATTAGAAGGTTGGGCCAAGGGCAATTGTAACACACAAAATGTCTCTTTATGCCTTAGAAAAAGTGGAAAACGATTCACTGCATGAAAAAAAAACAAAAAACTGATTTCTTTCTCTCTCTTTTATAGTCACTACAATATTTCCTCATGGCAGTGAGGTTAGGGGCAGTGGTAACACTGCATTGAAAGATCAAATCAAAATGTTCAATGAACATTATTTCATTAAAGTATGAACTTCCTGACTATCAGAATTTAACTTCATGTTATAATGTATGTACCACTTTTGCTTTAAAGGGTTAGTTCACCCAAAAATTTAAATTCTGTCATTAATTACTCGCCCTCATGTCGTTTTAAACCCGTAAGACCTTTGTTCATCATCGGAACACAAATTAAGATATTTTTGATGAAATCCGAGAGCTCTCTGACCCCTCCATAGACAGCAATTTAATTACCACTTTCAAGGTCCAGAAAGGTAGAAAACATCGTTAAAATAGTCCATATGACTCCAGTGGTTCAACCCTAATTTTATGACGCGACAAGAATACTCTTTGTGCACAAAAAACAAACAAAAATAACAACTTTATTCAACAATTTCTTCTCATCTGTGTCAGTCTCCTATGCAGTTTATGTTGGTCAGCTCCTGTGTCAGCATCACACACATGCGTCGTGGTGCTCACATGAACAGCATCGGCCAATGGTAAGCCGGCGTTCTGGTGTAGCTCTGACGTAAATCGGAAGCGCTGCACTCTATTTACTACATCAACATCTTAGGAGACTGACACAGACGTGAAGAAATTTTTGAATAAAGTCGTTATTTTTGTTTGTTTTTTTGCGTACAAAAAGTATTCTCGACGCTTCATAAAATTGAGGTTGAACCACTGGAGTCACATGGACTATTTTAACGATGTCTTTACTTCCTTTCTGGGCCTTGAAAGTGGTAATTAAATTGCTGTCTATGGATGGTTCAGAAACCTCTCGGATTTCATCAAAAATATCTTAATTTGTGTTCCGAAGATGAACGAAGGTCTTACAGGTTTGGAACGACATGAGGGCGAGTAATTAATGACAGAATTTTCATTTTTTGGTGAACTAACCCTTTAAACACATATTCCTGACAGATTACCATAAGAATCTGATACCAGTACTGAAAGATGTTAATTAAGGATGTTAAGTGTAGTAATTAGTCCCAACCAATGGTACAATCAGTGCTGTAATGAGGGCGATGACTTCTAAGTTCTATATTACAGCCTAGTCTTTCTCATAGGTCTTTTAAATGGTACAGTTCATTTTAGCAAATACACATGTACACATACACATTCTTATACCAAAAGATGGCAGATACATCTGTAGTAGGCTATGAAGGAAAATGTAAAAATTGCCCCCTGCCCTATATCTCACTGTAGATTCAGCTCAACTGAGAAAATTGTATTGATTTTAAAAAGAAAAGAAAGGCCCTGAAAAGTAGGGAGAGGAAAAATGATTACATTTCTCCTCAGTAAGACAAACTTATGATTCATACCTCCAGAGATCTTAACACCCAGGAAAATGTATGGCACGACTTTATATAGCTCCTCGGAGGCACTTCCTGTGCAATAGTGCAGCCCCCAGGGTCCAGTTCTGATATGGTTTAATGATCCTTAGGGCTTCCAAGGAAAAAATGAAAGATGATTTGTGATACAGCAATAACTTGAGCTTTGCACAGGAGAGGGTTATGATCATAAGTCCAGTAATCACTGAGCAATCAGGAAAAGTGCCAAGAGAATGCACAATTGTCTCTGTTTTGGCTTTATTGTCTCTTAACGTGAACAAAATGAATTTGTGATCTTGGTGAACTTCATGTGATCCTTTGTGCACAGAGCAGTATTAACTTTGAGTTCCCTTTAAGCATGTTACACGGCAGCAATCTTGGTTTGTCTTTCAAGCCGCATACCGCATCTCTGTGCGGCACAGGTGTTTTGGAGAAGGTGTCGGGCAGGTCATGGTGATTTTGGGAAGCTTCTGTCCTTGGTAGTTGCAGAGCTCCACGGTGCGTTCCATCAGGGAACTGTATGGCCCCCTACGTGCAGGGAACAGATCTACCTGGTCCCGGTGACAAGGAATGCGGAGCTGTGGCAGAGCTGTGCGATAAGGCAGTGGAGAGTGTAGGATCTGACGGCACAGATGCTCCTGGAACTCAGAAAATGGCTCCAGCAGGTGGGCCGCCAGTGGGCAGTCAAACACTCTTCCGTTTGGTGCTTTTTTCAGCACAGACCTTGGGGGCTGGCACGCTCTGTCAGTCTGTCTCATCTGTTGCATGGTGTCAGGACTGATAGGGTACACTGCCTGCACTACAGGACTTTGGAAAGTAAGTCGAGATCTCGGGGACACTCCAGAGGCTTTGGCAGGAAGCAAGCAGGGCCCATTTCCTTGAACAGTGTGCACCTTGACAGACAGAGATGTCTGCCCGACAGGTACAATTTTTGGATGCATCAATGCATGAGCAGGTTTAGCTGAAATGAATTCCGTTTTGTCCGGCCTTTATCATAAGAGAATGAGAATAATTAGATGCTGAAATACTACAATCTTTTAAAAACTTTGCATAGTTGTTTGCATAAAACTAACAAGTATGCACACTTTGATGCACCAGATGCTTGCTTAGGCTAGGGTTAGTGGTTTGTAAACTTTGTTGCACAACTTAAAGTATGTTGCATGTGTTCAATGTCTACAAAAACGATACCTCAAATTGAGCTGCCACTGAGTTATGCTATTACTTTTCAAAGAAAACAGACTTAAAGGGATAGTTCACCCAAAAATGAAAATTCTGTCATCATTTACTCACCCTCAAGCCGTTCCAAACCTGTATGACTTTCTTTCTTCTGCTAAACACAAAAGAAGATATTTTGAAGAATGTCAGTAACCAAATAGTTGATGGTTGATTTTTTTGTCCTACTATGGAGGTCAATGGGGTCCATCAACTGTTTGGTTAACCATAATCTTCAAAATATCTTCTTTTGTGTTCAGCAGAAGAAAGAACGTCATACAGGTTTGGAATAACTTGAGGGTGAGTAAATGATGAAACAAAATAATTTGGGTGAACTATCCCTTTAAGTAAAACGGGGAGGGGGGGGGGACTTGCATTGAAGGAGGGACCCAATTATATCTAGTGACCAGAGTATCTTGATGGATCAGTAACAAACACAACTACCCAGAACACTTCAACAACCTTGTAGCAATGCACTAAAAACGATTAGACATTTACTGATTAAACAGAGAAAGGTTTAGCAGCAGAGTTTGCTTTTGAATATAAGAATGAAAGAAACAGGTTCAAGCAACCACAATTAGATAAAGCCTATAGCTGCAAGAGAAATCAATGAAAATTGTCCAGGATTGTTTATCACATATTTATTTAGCTAAAGCTTTCTTTTTTTCTGAATCTATGTCACTATATTGTCACTATACTGTTATACTATTCCAAAGCCTTGTCTGCTTAGTTGGCTATGGGTATACTGCCAAAAGTTCCACTACAGGAAAGGTTATCAGGTTTTCAATCACATTAAGATTCAATTACCATTTCTGTTACTAATCGTAATCATCAGAAATGGTCCTGGCAAGCGAAGACATATCTGAAACTCATTGCAAGCGGAGACAAATCTAAAACTCGTTGCTCTTAATTCACATAAGTGCCGTGTCTACCAGAGAGAGGCGTTTAAACATACTCTCTGCGCTACAAGCAGAACTGACTGTGTAGTTGTTTGCACTGTGTAATTCCACTTTATTAGGACACTTTAATTTCAGTTTATTAGCCCAGCTGTGGGGGCTGATAGTAAGTGAATAGAAATCTACATGCCCTCACAGTTCTCTGCGCTGATCTCCGCTCTCTCTCTCCCTCGCACCTCACAGCCTCAAATAAATGAGGGAAGCAGAAAAATACTTGCCCACATGAAGCCGAGACTAACCAGGCTTTAAATCATTAATAAGCTGAAAATGACTCTGCATATATCTGCCGGGCGAGATATCGACTGTGCCTTTTCATTTTTGTTCTGTGAATTTAACAGCGCCCTAAATGCAGAACGAAGTCAAGCCATGCAAAAAAATAGTCGCCTGCCTACACTGACAAGTATGAAAGAATTTAAATTTCCTCTAGCCTAAAAGCTAAGAGCATTGAATGATTTGATCTGAGCTGATGGATTTAAGTTAACAGTGGCATGACTTTTATATGAAATAAGATACAATGTACATGAAATGTACTTGCAAAGGCTGGTTGTTTACAGAAAAATGGGAGGCAATACCTGCATCCAGACCTACAAGGTGGTCTCGGGGGGTCTGTTTCCTTCCAATTATTTCTGGATTTGGTGATTGGTGGGAGTTTGGAGACTGTTTTGCATCCAGTGCCTTTCACAATCAAACTGCACCTGGAAATCATGTTTATACCAGCATTGAACATATTATGCCATTGAATAGCAATTAGCCATTGGTGAACAATTAGTGGTGTATTAAGTCTGTATTAAAGGAATAGTTCAGATTTGAGGGTGATTAAATGACAACATTTTCATCGTGTGAATTATTCCTTTAAAGGCACCATATGTAATAAGGCTGTAGAGGTGAAGACAACAAACTCCCATGATTCCGTGAAATCAAGGCGTCACCAAGCTACGCCTTTGTTTTGAATAAGTGACCTCTAACAGAGAAAATTACATTTTGTGCCTTTAAAGCATGCTGCTTACAAAGGGAACCACTTATATTGCTTATGGCTACCAGGGCTGCATTTAGCTCCACTTTTAGACATACACTCGCAAATTTACCTAAGCACTTCCCCCTCGGGTGAATCCCTGCCACAATTCTGAAGCGCGTTCAACTTCGTTAAGTGGACGAGGGAAGTTGACCCCTCAGACTCTTGACTCCTCGATTTTGACAGAGGGAGCGAGTCTACTCATTTGTTCACTTAGGCAGATCCATAGAACACAATGCACCACGACTGTGACGTCACAACAGCAACTCACAGTCCTTGCACTTAATTTACTCACAAGTGATCAAGGGCTTAGGGCAAGGGTGTCTAAACTCGGTCCTGAAAGGACACTGCTCTACAGAGTTTAGCTCCAACTTGCCTCAACACACCTGCCTAGTAAGACCTTGACTAGCTAGTTCAGGTGTGTTAAATTGGGGTTGGAGCTAAACTCTGCAGGACAGTGGCCCTCCAGGAGCAGGATTGGACTCCCCTGGCTTAGGGTGTTCTATTTAAACCTATTACAAGGGTTCTGCCAATAGTGGTCACACTTGCAATGTAAGCAATGATGTGCATTCGAGTGAACAAGACAGAGGGAAGTTAGCAAGGGAAGGGCATAAAAAAGCAGATTTAAATGCAGCCCTGGGATGATTTGTATTTAATACCTGGTGCTTATGAGAGGGGGTAAACCAGATATGATGCGACTCTCAGAATGTCTGTATGACCTCTTGTCTCTGGGTTGGAGGTTTAATTTAGTCATCACCGCTGGCAAGCTCTTGTGACTCCTAACATCATCGTCGTCCTCTTCATCCCTGAGTGGCCCCCTTACACCAGGGAGACGGGGAAGGTTGGCAGTTACATCCTATGTAAAACAAGCAGGGTTGGTGCGTACATACATGGGATGTTCTAGCTGCCATATAATGTGTGATAATGTACAATTAGCCAGTAATTATTGCAAAATAAACAGGGCGATTAGGACCATGTTGTATCAAGGGGTGTACTTTGCAGCTGAATATTATCCCACTTAGCCTACATTCCTAAATTCATTCCTACATTCCTACATTCCAAATTAATAGACGTTAGTTGAAATTGCTTTATTATGGGAGAAAAATAAAAAGAGCGAGGAGTGATACGAGGTACTAATGTAGGAGATTGGGTACCAGATACAATTGGTCAGTGGTCTTAATAATTCTGCAGTGTTACCCCATGTTGCAGGAATGAGACCGGCTCAGAGAAATGTGATGGTACAGGTGAAACATCACGAAAAGGAGACTGGCTTCTGTGTTTCCTGGTTTTGTTGGAGGGCCTGTTGACACAGCAAGTGATTTAGATATATCTATGCACAATAAGAGATACAAATAAGATTGATACATTTACACTGTTACACTGGTACAGTAATGAGTTACTCTTGTAGATTAACCTCAAACATGCTATAAAAGCTGTAAATGTTTTTAGTTTGTTTGCTTGTTCTTGTTATTTACAGCCATATATGTGTGTGTATAAAGTGTATTCCAACAAAAATATAATTTTTTTTAAATATTTGCATTCTTGTTGCACATTAACAGCATGGAAAATATTACCAGTCTCCATTCCCATCCATGGGAAGGCCTTTGCCAGAAAAGCCCATCCTGATTCTTATTTACCCTTAAAGAGAACAAGTTGTTAGAACACAAGCACATAGATATTTATAAATACCAAATAAACGTTAACTAATTATCAAACCTCTCCCTCCTATAAATAGTTGTTTAATTAGAGATATTCTTGAGCAATGATTCTGCTTTTATCTTTACCAACAGGATTTCAAGAATTGCATTAGTCTTCAAGAAGTCCATTAACATATAAATAGGTGTTTCATTGCATAAATTCAATGCATGTGCACTGAAAATATATTTTCAGCCACAGTGGAGATAATTCGCCTACTGATACATCAGGATTGTTTTAAATCAATCTCATGCTTTCAGATATTAATCAAAAACAAAATCTACCATGAAATATAAAGCATGTTGCCTACCCATTTCCCTCCGCATAAACCTCATATTTACTTTTTCTCCCTTTGAAATTTGTCAGTGCCAGATTAAAGATCATTTAGAATGGAAACTAAAGAAATTAGTCTATTCCAACATTGCAGACAACAACCGATAAAACAATATAATATTGTAATAAAATCTTTCAGTTCTGATAACACATTTCATTGAATACAACTTCTTGAAGTGCAACATAAGTACTTAAGACTGAGACAAATATCCTGTTTGGAAAAACATATCTGATAAAGATAAAACTTACCATGGGAATGCAGAATATCAACAAGACCGCTCAGTGGAAAGGCTGGCCACCGCCTCACAGTGAGGACAATCCAAAGCACTGCAAGTCGGGACATTACCATGACCACCCTAACAGACCAGTCAAAATCCAAGACAACAAAGTTCTCCACTGCTGATTGGGTGGTTGTGTCCCAGAACCCCACACAGAGTTGAGAACAACCACTTTCTCTGAAATGATTTGTAAAGGGTCATTAATATCAGAACAGAAGCGAACAAAGAACCATGACTCAAATTAATACAGATCATTTTATGGTATTTGCATAACATTATATAATACAGTAAAAGAGCCACACTCACTTATCTTACTCACTTATCTTACCTGGCCACAAAATGAGCTCACGTCATTTTTATCCACTCTAAACCAACAACTAGTTCATAACCGTGCTCCAGTTCAGAGAAACTAAATACAGACATTTGTCAGTGCATAGACTTTACTCTGGCACGTAGCTAGTGTAAGCGTCATTAGTGAGATGATATGAGTTATAGTCCCCTGTAGGGGGTGAGGACTCCTTGCATTGTTTAAATCCGGCTTAGAGGTGAAACATTAAGCTTCAGGCTTTAAAGCAGCTACAAGCAGCTGCTCAGTGGGCCATGGAGGATCTGTCAGCAGTAGGGAAGCATTAATCTGCAGTGTGCTTTTTACAGCCTCCTGCTGCGTTCTCCCATAGGGCAGTACAGACAAACACTTCGTCATCATTATAAAACACATTTCATCTATAATGATGATTAGCCCTTTTTTTTTGGCTTGCTCACACTGATATGATCACATATATTCAGTTTGGAAGGGAAGTCTGTGCCATAGGCTTTCTGTTGTCTTTTGTAAGTGACAAAAGCATTGTTTAAAATGTTGACAACTTATCCATTGATTGTCAGATCATTCTTTCTATATATCCATCCATCCATCCATCCATGTCTAAAATTAGGAAGACACCTTGAAAGGTGACGTTGCCGGCCTACATCTGTCCTTATGAGTGAACAATCACATCTGTGCATTAGCCCTCACACCTCAGATGCAAATCAGGCCACTGAAAATTGGGCTTTAATAGCGTTTGCGTGACTCATAAGCGTGCAAATGGAAAGTGGGTTCATTTAAGCAACGACAAACTGCTAATGTACTTTCATGCTTCCAGCAGCCTAGAAGCAGATCAAAACCGGTTAGAATTCTTCTGCCCTCATATTTGCCTGTTTGTGTCCTCTGTGGCATGTTGACACAATGATATTTTAAAGTGTTTGTTAGCTTATAAAAATGGATTGCCATGGCTTGTTCGCCATGCACGAGTTGAGTCGATGACCTTTACAGTGTTGCTTTGTTTTTCTAATGATCAACTACTGAGGACAGACGTCAGAGCTGACCACGTCCTCGCATTATCGTTAATCATAAAATAATTTCCGGTTTGCACTAAGTGAATTCCAGCATGCTTCAAAGCTATACTTTGAATGCCTGGAATGATGAAAGCAAAGTTAACCTAAACACAACTGATAATTCCACAATTAAACCAATTTTGATTTCACGTTAACTTTACAATTACTCGTTCCTGAAAACAAAGTGAAAATTCTAAGCAGTTTGATACAAGATGATGAAATCTCGGACTGCGATGCAAAAATGTATCGCAGTGTCGAACAGGCAGACTTCTAACTTGCAGTGCAATATCTGCTCCATACTGCAGATTATTCTGTCCAATGAATTCAAATAATGGTGCAGCAGTTTCCATGAACAGCCATATATAAAACCGAAAAATGGAAAACATGTATGGACCTTATGTTTGTCCTCAAGTATTATTTCAGACTGAGGAAATAGAAATCAGCTACTAGGAGACTAAAAACAAATGTGGTGCTACTAACCTTTTAATCAAATCCAGAGTAGTAATTCCTCAAAAGGGCAAATAAAAAAAATCTGTGCCCTCATGTCCAGAAGTCGCATTAAGTCAGCCAAGCAGATTGGAACTGGCAATTTCAGCCAGCTCTTGCCATGTTTGAGCAATATGCATCAGTCGTTATGACGGTTCTAACTGTACTGGAAGGGCCATAAAATGACATTTGGATGCAGGCAGCAATGAACCTTTATTGATTTCTTACGGAGGAACATTGCCATATACTGTCACACTTCAATGAATGTAAACGCTGTGCATACATGACTACACAAATAAACCTAGATTGTGCATTCTACACACTGTGATTTCCAGGGTATCGGATTCAAACTTCAGTCACCCGTTGGTCAGCTATATGGTGAGATGTATGATGGTGTTCCTTCGCCCAGCTTGCAGATATCCTCAAAGAGAGACCTGCACATTAAACGCAGTACTCAGAGTATTGCGGCAAGTTAAACTAGCTCTATTTAAAAAATAATAATAATTCATATTCCCAACCAATTTTACAGGTGAGCAGTTCAAAACAAGGCAGAATCTCAATAGTGGCTCTAAATAGCGAGAGCAACACCCTTACGGTTTCAGAATACAGTCGAGCACCTGAGAAAATATTCTCCACTCATTTTATTCACAATATGTGCGTTCCATACAGGGCAATATTTTCTCATAACAATGTTCAATGTCATATTTTACCTCTATATGCTGGAGCCAAACAAAACCTCAAAGAAAAATATGCAAATCGTGTGCAGCTGAATTCTCATTTCTCTGGATGTGACATGCTGATGACTCTCAATTCTGCGGACAGTGGGAATGTAATGAAATGCAAAGAAAGAAAAATAAGCAGCCACTCATCCAATGAAATACCCTAACTATGCCACACCTCTTCGGGATAATATTTCTAAGACTTATCTCGCTCTGTACTTAAGCTGTCAACAGTAAAAAGAGGAGAGATGACATTCAAATCGTACAAAAACCTAATAAAACTTGTCTGATAAGAAACATGACAGAAAAAGAACATGGTTCTGAATCGATTTAAATTCACTGAGTGCTATCGTTTACCCCTGTAGATCCCGATTGAGTCGTCAGCAGCCTAGAATGTAAAGAACAAATCTCCCATGGTAACACAAATACTGTGGTCAAATCATTTTCAGGTGACCGAGTCTCAGAAACTATGAAAATGAACAGGAAAAAATTAATAAAAAATGGTGGGGGAGGAATGGAGAACAAAGTACAATTGAAGCAATTTCCTGTTGTTTATAGAAAAAAAAGAATGTGGTAATAAGCTTTGAAGCTTGAGATAAAGAATGTCTGTCCTTTCATTAGTTTTTTTTTTCTTTTCTTTTTTTCCTTAATGTTAGATTTTTGTTTTCCTCCTATTTTTGATTCAGTGCAATGCATGGAACAATACAAGGGTCCCCCAGGGTTGGTTTTCTTTGTGGATTTTGGAGTGGGAACAACGGGCACGTTGTTGTGGTCGTTTAACTGGTGTCCATGGATTCCATATTAGCGCTGGAGGAGTCCCTCTGGATGCTGTCAAAGATGGCGGCCAGCTCAGGGTTGGAGCTGATTTGAGATTGGAACTCGCTCATTAGGGGGCTCTTCTCTGCCTCTGGGATGGTTAGCAAGGCCACTACGGCCCGCATCGCAGATCGTTTCAGCTCATCCTGCTTCTCAAACTCCTGCTTTACAGAGTTGGCTTTTACCTGGGAAAGAAAAGATGTTATGAGCCATTCCATAATTAGAAATCAAAGGGCTCTCACACTATTTGACCAACTAATTGCCATGACTGTTTCATGACCTTTCCAGTTGTTTGTGATTACTGAGAAATACAGAGAAAGAGAGGAATTGATGAGAAGAGGGAATAGGATCTGTAAATATTGCAAACCGTATTCAAGCTTTCGCTCCCCTAAGAAAACCACAGATGTCTCAGATTTCCTCTTTCAATACACACAGAAACTGCTTTATGTCTGATTTTGGTGTTTGATGAAAATTTTGTGTACCTTTGTGGTGCATGTTGCCCTGAGCGGCTCCACAAGTCTGTCCAACCTCTGTAACACTGCACTTGGACACAAACTAGATAATCTGGCCAGCATGAGGAACGTCAGCATCTGTAAGGACATTCATAGAGCAAAAAGAACATTAGGAATTACAAACCTTCATTGTGATTCATGATTCTATGCACATATTTTGGTCCCACTGTATCTTTGAAGTCCCTAGTAACTGTCAAAATACACATAGCTAGCTAGGTAATTACATAACTTGATAATTCCTGTTTAAAGTGTGTAGGTAAATTTAAACAAAAGTACTACATTTTCTAGTACAAAGCACTCCCTTCTATTAAAATGGTAGTTAAGGCTTCTACTTCATTATCATGAAAGCACACCTGGTAATAAGTACATTTAAAATAAAGTTGGATCACGTTTCTTGTCAGTGCATTATGCATTTATGCCTTTGATGGCCGCACACTGAATCTTTGTTAATCAATTCACTCTTTCATCTTCTGTGGTCGCTAAGTGATCTGCATGGCAAAAAGCCTATCTCATGAAAGATTCATGGATTAGAGTTTGATGGCTTACCTTGATATCGTAATGGTCCTTAAGTCCATCTTCAACATGGTTTAAGAATTCAAAGATGTCAAGTCTATCAAGGCAGCTGTCTAATAGAGTGTACATGCATTCAAATGCAGCCTTCCGGATATCCAGACCATCGTCCACTGTGTGTTTGAACGGACCCATCTCAACCTAGAAAGAGGCAATTACACTGAGCTTTGAGGGTTTTAAAAAAAGACAGTAAAGCATTAGGCATTGGACAGAGCAGATTACCTCTCTGATTAATTCTTTGCGCACTTTGGTCTCATTGTACAAATGAGGGAGAACTGTATCTAACAGGTCTCGAATAAGTGAAGGTTTGTTATGGGCTGCAGAGTTGAAGGTAACTAGAGCCACTCTTCGTACGTTGAGATCTGGATCTTCCAATGTTTTCAAGAAATCACCTAGAAGTATTTCAATAATATTATAATAAAAACCAGTTCTAAAAAGTGTTAGACAAAATTCACAATGCAACTTTGCACTTACCTATGCAGTTTTTAAGAAGGGGGTCAATTGTCTGTGGGTGATCAGAAATCGTGAATTTAACAGCTGTAACTACTGAGCTCCTGGCATAAGATGAGCCTGGGGAGAGAAAGAGAACACCGATTAAAAAAAAAAAAAAAAAAAAAAAAAAAAAGAGTTTAAGATATAACATTTATAGAACTTAGATTTATCAGAGTGTTTTGATACAGATTTTACAGGCAGAGTTTGACAATCACCTGATAAGAGATAGCCTTTTAGCCTGGGCAGAAGAGTCTCTGGGTCGATAAGTGTTAACTTTCCCAGACATTCAGCTACCACGTTCCTTGTGCCTTCTTCTGTACACTCGCAGTGTTTAAGCAACAGTGCCCACACATTTTCTACATAGGGTTTGAGCCCTGCAACCGAGGCAGAGCTGATTATTTCCTTGAGAGAGTGCAACAGCAGGTACTGTCTCTTGGGCTGGCCAGAGATCTCTTGCAGGACAAAGGGCAGGTACTCCGGGAGGTTCCCTACACTTATGCTGCCTAACGCATATGAAGCTGCTGACTTGACCTCTTCGCTGGCTGAAGAGAAGGCATCCAGGATGACCGTTTTAAGCTCAGGCTGGCCACTCAGATCAACGTGATGGCCGACTTCTCCCAGGGAAAGCAGAGCCAGCAATCGGATGGAGTCGGTGGAGCGTGAGTTCTTCACATCTTGAATGAACTGTCCCACCACTGCAGGGCCCTCTTTAGGACAAGCACGCGTGAGAGCGGCCACACACTTTGCAATAGAGTAGTAGGATTGCTTATGGGTGAGCGCTGCACTCTGGGCATACACAGGACCTGTTAGCATACGTAGCAGGTCCATGTAGCCCAAGCTGGCAGTTCCCGTAGCTACAAGAGCCTGGAAGAATTCCAGCATGGCACTAAGAGCACCACCTTGCAGCAACGGCGAACGAACCAAAGCTATGAGTTCAGCCAAAATAGAGCCACTTATCTTAGACAGTGAGTCAGGGTGGACTCGTGCAAGCGTGGTGAGGAAGCTGATAGCCATCTGGGAGACATGCATATCGCTTTCATTGATAAGAGGCGGCAGCTCAGCCAGTACAGCGTCGATCATGGCCGGTGTTACACTATCGCTGTAGTTTTTGACCAGAATGTCCAGTGCAGCCAGTGTGCTTAGTTTCAATGCTCGTTGGTTCTTACGCAGGAAGGAGGCAAGAATGGGAACAGCCTCACCCAAGATGGGCCTCAGGTTGATCTTCAGCGGCGAACCTGCGATGAGCGTGAGAGCTTTGACAGTGGTCAGCCTTGTTATCTCATTCTTCAGTCGCTCTAAGAAGATGAGGAGAGTGCCTGGTAGGTCCGCACCAAGGCTATCACCAAGGTTGCAGATAATTTGCCCCATACAAGAAATAGCTCGCTCCTTGACTTCCTGGTCGATATCGGCTGCCTTCAGCCTTTTAATGGTGCAAGCAAAAAGGTCAGCGATGTAGGGCGAGGCATCAAAAGCATCTGTTTGATCCAGGGGCCTAATGACTTTGACCAACTGCTGGGTGACCAGCAGTGCTTCAGAGGTGATCTTATAAAAGGGATCCCCTACACATGCAACTACAGGAGGCACTATAGCCTGAACATGGGGGTGGAAGACTTGAGGTTGATGGTTGCACAGGATCACATACAAGCAAGACAGGGCATCGATCTTCAGGTTTGAGGAGCTTGACTTATCGTTGAGAGAAAATATGATTCCTAGAGGAATAAAATTCACAAATGTCACTCCAAATGCTAAAAAAAGCAAATACTGAGAAACTTAACATAATGGCTGCATAAGATTTCCAACCTAAAAAGACCTAACATTTCATGGTTTACCCCAGTGCTTTTATAAATGTCACAGGTAAAATACTGATCACACTTGTCAAGAATTAAGCATATGATGATGGAAGAAATGACTCTACTCGCTTTAACATGTAGTAGCTTGCCTGCGGCACATACCTGGGATGAGAACAGGAATGTGCTGTGTCAGGGCCCCTGGCAGCACGTTTACTAATTCTGTCAGCATGTTAAAGCAGCACTGCCGGGTCTTAACACTTTTCTCCTTCATCTGTTTGTGCAATGCTTTCACTATCATGGACACCTGCAAAGGCACACAATACATCACTCTCATGAATAAACTTAAATGATTAGGAATCCCAAGTGTATGGAGTAGTGTTGTTATTGTCTCCAAATAGTCTTCACAGTATATTACAATTTGAGCATCAGTTGAGTATCAAATCATTTATGTGCAAATGTACATCAAATCACCAACCAGGAATGTGCATGTGTATATGTATGAACTAGAAGTCCTATGTTTAAAAAAATAATAATAATAAAATAAAAAAAATTAAAAATTACATCTTTCTCTACCTGGATTTGAAGCATAGTGAGGGGAGTCTCTCCCTGTTCCATGGCATCTGGGTCACAGAGCCAGCTCTGGGCAGGGCGTGTCTGCTTGAGTAGGGACAAGTAGGCATGGAACACATCCGCCTTAACGTTTTCTTCTCGCTCTTTAAAGCGGGCAATGAGTGCCGGTGAAACAGTTCGGTAGAACTCGGGTAACATCTCATGTCGTGTGCTCACCACGGCGTCCAAGCACTTTGCTGCTGCTCTCCTCACTTTCCAGCTCATGTCGTCATCATCACTGTACTCATCATCACTTCCTGTTTGGAGTTAGATGGTATCATAATCACAGCCACTAATTTGAATAACTCCATCTGTTGCAACTGCTACAATCTGTATCGTTCATATTTTATTCCATATTTGCCAAAACAGTTGGCATTTTATGTAGTGTATGTAGGCATTTCTAGCAAGAAGCCCCAAAAAGGATTTCTTTGTAAACACTCAGACAGTGTGGAACATACAGGGCTACAAGTTCAAGTCCCCTGAA
Organism: Coreius guichenoti; assembly: GCA_039654105.1. Classification (NCBI taxonomy): domain Eukaryota; kingdom Metazoa; phylum Chordata; class Actinopteri; order Cypriniformes; family Gobionidae; genus Coreius; species Coreius guichenoti. Next base: position 12,160,820 of record CM077182.1, on the reverse strand, counting down.
CCACAAAACACAAAAAGCATAGACTTCTGAAGTGTGGAGAAAAACAAACATACCCTCAAATCTGCTGCCAAACTGTACAAGCCTCCTAAGGCAGCTTACAAGCTAGTGCACAGTCAGCACAATAAATTATTTAAAAGAAAACAACAAATAGGTAGGAATATGATTCATGGATGAAAACAACGCTTCAATAGGGGCCGAAAATAAAAATCCCTGACGCCAGAAAAGATCGAGCAGAACAAAGGCAGTCATGAATGCAGTGAATGTCTAACTCAAGCTTTCGGACAGGGGCTTGTCATTATAGTCTGCTCCTGTCAAATTCTGGGGTGCAACAACCCATATTTCTTCAACCATGCTTCCACTTCATTCCAACATGCAACGCTGAGCACATCCACATTCAGTTGTGCTTCAGACATGCTCGGCACATGCATTAAGGAGGGTGAAAAGGTGCCTGCTCGACAATCTCTAAGGTGCCAGAGAAATGGTGGCAAATGTTTAAGCCTGTCTGGACATTACAGGTCAATCAGTATCCCCAAACCAATCTCTGAGCCAATTTTATCAGCTGTGAAAGCATAGGCATTATTTTAAGCTGCTAGACCGGACCAGTAGCCACCATCCATTCATTCCAATAATAAGGTGATTTCTGATGGTCTTGCAAAGAGTCTTTGCAGAGGTCCAACTTTTTTGTCTTCAAACATGGACAGACTGCCTCTCCGACTGCTGTATTACCAATACAGTGCTTTCACAGAAGCTATGTTTTCCCCCAAAACGTGGCTCAATAAACCTTAGGGTTGTTACTACTGTTATGCATCAAGCAGAGGCTATCACACACCAGAACTAACAAACTGAGCTGGTAACTTACAGCTAAACAGACTCTTTTGGTTTAGGAGAGAGAATAAATCCTTCTTCCCTCAGAGAGAGAGGAGAAATGAGCCCCGCCTCGTACCTTGATAATCTTCGTCTACACCATCGGCATCCATTGCATTCTCATCTTCATCCTCGTCGTCATAGTTGTAGTTGGGGTCATAGGTCAGATACTTAAGACAGATGCTAATGACTGTTGGGACATGTGGGTAGACTTCCTTTGGACACCTGGGAATCAAAAGCAATAAGGTTTTTATTAATCAAGTCATGCAACAGGGAAACTTCAAGATTACAGTTTTTCAATGGCTACATTTTTGTTGGTAATATTCTTATCTATACTATTACTCACAGGAAACAGCAGAAAAAGTCACAAAAATTAAGATATAACCTATATTTCTGGTCCAACTCATCTATTATAATACCATGAGAAACAATTACAAATGTCAGCATTAAGATGGAGATGTAGACTAACCTCCTTACGAAAGACTCAAAAGCTTGTATGCAGTATTCCCTCAGTTCATCATCATCAACATTGCAGAACTTCACCACCAATGGGATGATCTTCTCTAAGTACTCACCTGTAGGATAAAACCAGCATGTTGCCATTTACCATCATTACACACATCAGACAGTTGCAAAACCTAACATCAAACTGTAATTCATTAAGAAATAAAAATGAGTTTGGAGAGCTGCAAGATAAAGGCCTTGCTGTTTTCAGCACAATCAAAGAAACAATCTTAAGATGACAAAAAGACTTAATTAAAACAGTAGCGCCAAGAGATAGCTACAAAACAACTTTGAGTGCATTCCACTGAAGTAATCTTGTGCATCTTAATCGCAGCTGTCTTTGTTTCATCAAACGTAGGCGGTAATTGGCTGATGGGGAACGGCGCACCACAGAAGCAAACCTAAATGACTTTTCACTTCATTTCATTTGTGCCAAATGGCCTGCCTTAGCAGCGCAGCAATGGAACAATGTTGATGACAAGGTGACGGGTAATAACGACCGTACTGGAGATTGTTCTATCTCCTGTCACACAATAACACTCTGGCAATTTGTTCGGTCAAATTCCAAAGAGAGTTGACTTCAAGCTTATACCCCCTTATATATAATCGTGCTTTGGGGGTGGAAATGTAGAAAACAGTAAATGTTGTGAATAATTAAGGACAATTTCAAAGTGTTTTATTATTTTGTCAATTATTAAAAATTGTGGAAAAGAGTGATAAACAAAATATCTTTGAATGACGTCAATTATTCTTTAACTGATGGGGGGAAAAGATGGCACACCTCGACCTGAATAACTTCTACTGCTCATCAACCTGAGCAATCATAAAGTGAAATGTAATCAAAATTCAATGTCAATGCTGGTGACCTCAATCTTGAGTGAAACATTTTCTATCATAAGAAAGGACTTCAAGATCAAGCCATGGAGAACTACGGTAAAAAGGCAATGCATAGGAGGGGAGGATATCATTACACAAATGTATTTACACTACACTTTCAGCAAAAAACAGCTATTGTAATAATTGGATCATTTTCATTAAAAGACCTTTGAAGATGGCTTTGGTTTGCTTTAGCTCATTCCAACAAAGGCTAAATTACAGCATCAGTGGTGAAACTAATAGCTGTATGAGAAGATCACAGTTGATGGCTTCAATAAGAGCACACTAAAATTGCTTTCAGCACTTAAAGAGTAACTGAGATGAGGTCTTGAACCCCAAAGACATTAAGTTAACTGAGGTCTTTAACAATGGGGGAGCCTCACCGATTCTGTGGCCAGCTTGTCTGCTGATGGCAGCAATACACTGGATGTAAGTGCGCGTGGTTGACATGGACTCGTTCCGTGAGAGCTCAGATAGTAAGTGCTCGATGAGGTCCACAAAGACCAAGTTTCCGCAGCTCATGACCAGGTGTCCCAGGGCAATGATGGTCCTCTTCCTTACTGCCAGGCGAGGGCTTGTCAGTTGAGGCAGCAGACAGCTCAGAATGGAAGGGTGGAAATTCACTAAGAGGCCTCCTTGTCTGGATGAATGAACAAACAAATGTTAGACATTTAAAAGTAGAGTTTGTTGCAAAGACCACATAATGACCACAAATTTGGTGGTTTATCCTCTTTATTAGATAGGAAATATAACATACATAATACTCCTATTTCTGCAGTATACAGCATGTATAGCAAATTTACTTTATTTTCACACTATAAAGTTAGAATAAACATATCGTTATCATCCGTTGGCGTGGATGCTAATATAGTAACTTTAGTTTTCATTCTTAGTGTTAACAGGCTTTAAATCCTAATCGTTGAAAAATACATGCCCTTTTTTACAAGATGTAAAATATGTCTCTGATGTCCCCAGAGTGTGTATGTGAAGTTTTAGCTCAAAATACCCCACAGATGCATGTTAAAATTGTCACTTTTTGAGGGTGAGCAAAAACACGCCGTTTTTGTGTGTGTCCCTTTAAATGCAAATGAAATGGTGCTCCCAGCCCCCTTTCTAGAAGAGGGCGGAGCTTCAAGTGCTCAAGTTAGCAGCTCCGATTACCTCACACAGACACGCACTGAAAATGTCTGAAACTGTTGAGCCTTTTAAGTTCAAACCGGAGTCGGACAATGAAGGAGAGACTCACTAAGAAGTGACAACACGTAGAATACAACAGGACGTTTCTGAATGGTTAGTTGATGAATTTATGTAGCTGATGTGGAGTTAACTATCTTCAAGTCATTGATTAGCATATTCTGTCATGATAATCTATAAATTGCTCATGTGGGAACTGTTGTAAAATGCCTACAGAGCCAGAGAATATATGCTGCATGAAGATAGGACAGGTATAGTTTAGTTTAATTACGGTTATAACTGTTGTCATGTTGTCATCTTGGGGGGGGTGTAATTGGCACAAATATTGATTTCGATCTTGATTCAGTATCAATTCATATGTATATAGCCTCCTGTACATATAAGGAAAATTAAGTTTGCCTTTTTAGCACTATTTTAAACGTTTCTTGGGTTAAATTATATTTGCTCACATTCATTAATATTCACTTTTGTGTGCTTATATAAGTATCATTAAAAATATTAGGATGTAAGTTATTAACGTTTTAAAATTTCACATTTAAAGAAATCTAGTGTTTGATCATGTCTAAATATGTATTCAGATGCAAAACCTAAAAATAAGTAAGCAGTTATGATCTACAATACTTTTTTGAGCAACTAGACTAGATAGGCCTACATGTATATTTATTTAAGAGCCATACAGGCACCTAGTGGGTAATGGCAATACAAATGAAAATTATTATTTTTCCAGCCACAAAATGACTCTAATTTGCCTCTTTGCATTGGAATTCTCTATTTTAACCTTAATTACTACACTAATTGTAATATAAATAATACAAATATTAGAAGAAAAAATATTTTAAGTGGTCATTAATGGACCATAATTATTGCACAAAAAAAGTATTTAGTACCAAAAGATCTCCTCAAAATATTAAATAAATATTATTAAACATTTATTTAATTGAAAAATAGTTAAGGTGTATGGTCACATTTGATCACCAATGAGTGTGACCAATTAGTAAGGAATACCTGAGGGGTAAATACAAGAAAAACATTAATGTTAACAATGTTGCATCTCCATCACTCTCCATAATAAAATGATACTGTAAATGTGGTTGACGTAATACTCAATGCACACTATGCTGTACCGTTTATCAAAAATTGCTGCAAATGCCTGTATAGTGAAGCTGTTGTCTATCCTGCTTAAGCCATTCTAATGTATTGACAGCACTGGTTTGTTTAGAACTATTGAGAGCTCCATGAACCACATGACCGCATGCGTCGCCGGGAGATGAAAGCAGGTCGCAACTCTGTTTTTCAACGGCTCTGGCTTTAACTGTTATTTGCCACATTAAGTGCGCCAAAACGCTATTTATTGTTTGAATTTCGTATTAAAAATTTAAAAGCTTAGACTATGTTTCATATCAAAAGCAGGTTTGGCAATTTGCCGTGAGATTTACTTGGGCAGAGTGAGAGCGTGAGACAGAGCCTGAAAGCGTGTGTCTCACGCCAAATGCGTGAGAGTTGGCAACCCTGAGACTTACGGTTGAATGGAACGCACCTTGTGTGTGTGTGTGTGTGTGTGTGTGTGTGTGTGTGAGAGAGACGCGTGAGTGACAGAGAGACGGAGGAAGAGCAGGGAAAGGAAATGCAGCTGAACGAATACACTGCGTGTTTTAAATAGCGTTAAAAAAAAAATTTATGAATAACGAAACGCAGTATGTGGCGGCCGGTGTTGATTCTGTGGAGCACCGCAACGAATTAGTCTATGTGTGGGAAACACTGCTCCTAAATGTGCTCTACTACAACAACAACTCTTCCTCTTCTTAACATGGCCTTTGTTTTTGCGTATTCCCGGAGTCAGGGTTTATGTAAATTTTAGGGTTAGTGATGTCACTAACCCATGAAGAAGCTTGTTGTAGTCCCTACCAGCCATTTGTTGTAGTCCTTAAAAAGTTAAAAAAAATTCTTTAAAAGAAAATATCTCCGTTTGCTTTGAACTTTGAGAGTCGTAAATTTGCAGATGTTGTTCATGCTAAAACAGCAACATTACACACTAACTTAAATTAAAAAAGTGAAATCATAATCAACCACCCCTTTAAATGATTTCGTGTAGCTCAACTAGTAGAGCACAACCTTAGTAATGGCACGGTTGTGGATTCAATTCTCAAGGCACACAGATGCTGGCAAAAAAAATCTCAGTCGCCTAATGCATAAGTGTACGTATAAATGCAAAATGCATTCACCCAAGTCGGCCATTAGTTACCACACAACAGAGCTGAGCGTCAGCATCTAAACTGAAAGACCTACAAGTATATTCAGCTCAGTGAACTGAGGAAAAAGACAACTGAGAACTGTCACAGAGGGGAGATTGTGCGCACAAACACATCAAGAAATTACCTGGCAGGAGCCCATGTGCACTCAAAAGCACAATTGGTCTAAACAAAAGCAGCAGTCATCACATGGCTTGTCTGACATACCTGCACAGCATGTCTGCCATGATGTCCAATGCTTCCAGCTGAACTGAGACGTCCTCCTGCTTGGCAATGGCACTTGTGAGGCGGCCCGTAATCTTTTTGCAAACGCTAGCAGCAAGAGCAGAGCCTAAAGTAAAAAGAAATGGACTTAACGGGCAAGATGGCACACGAAAACAACTAAATACAGCCATAGACGTGAATGAATTCTCTATCCTTTTAGCACAAGAGAAAAAAAAACAGTTGTGGAATACAACTATTACGCTGGGAAAACTTGTTTTACCGCTGGACGCTGGCGGGAGCTCTCCAATCACCGTTTTGAGGCCGATGCTAGAAATATCTCGAAGCTGCTCCTTATCTGATAACATGTTTGTACACAATGTATCAACAATGGTTTCAACCTGGTACTCCTTCACTTTGCTGACAAGTGGGCCCAAACTGCAAGAAATAACAAGGACTTTTAGGGCAACCTGTGAAATGCTTCCTATTTGTCTATTACAATGCAATGTATGAATTTGGATTGCTTGCAAAAATGTCTGTACTGCAAAGTGGTACATTACAAATTATTTCTGTTCAGCATTCAAGTCTGTTAATCCATTAGCAAGATGGCTTTAACTGCCATAAGGTTTAGAAAGAGTTGCTGTATACTTGTATTTCAGCACAAAGAACGAATGAAATGAACAGAGATTACTGTGACTTATTTATGCAATCCTTTCTAAACTATCTAGGGGAAAAATAGGGGTTAATCTTAGAGGCTAATAACCTAGATAAATCAAAGTAAGAACAGCAATACCTCTCACTAAATCACTGTGGCATGAATCAATTTCACATTAAAACATTTTCAGAGGACAAACTGAACCCAGTAATAGAAGCTTTCAAGTTCATGTAAACACAGAAGAGCTGAAAGAAATGAGCAATGGCAAAAATCTTACCATTTTACAGCCAGATTCTGAACTTCTCCGTTCTTGTCCTCCAGGAGCTTTAAGATCATTTTGACCACCTTCCGTTCACTATCATCATCCAGCTTTATGGAGTCCTTCTGCAACTCGGACATCAAATCATTGGTGGCCATGAATCTGTGGGAATAAACAAGGACTTGTTAAGAATCATTTATCAGTTTACTTTTTTTCTGAAGAAAGTGTTTCTTCCACCAAAATGTAATAACTTGTGCCACCCCTGAAATGACTTTGACTAACGTTAGCAATCCCTACCCGCCATTTGAAGACAATTTTTCATTATCCAACCATTTCCCAATGGATAAAAATCAAGCATCAGCATTTTCTTACACTGTATATCCTGCTTCACTCATAAAAACATAATTTTGCAAAAGCAATGACAAGCAGTTGCAAGGCGTTTTCCCCCAAAGGTGTTCCCAATGGTCCAGACACACTGACACACTTAAAGAAGGTTTCATGTGACTTCAGCACTAACATAATGGCTACTGTAAAGACACCCACATGGCCCTAAGGTGAGAACCACCTGAATAGCGGGGGCTGCTGGCATTATGTCAAAGCAAATGGACTGACTGAAGCATTTTCACCTTTTCATCTCACTTGTCATGGTTTGCTAAATGCATAATCCACTTCTGAGCTGAAACTGGAGTGGATTAAAATTAAATCTTGTCTTTGGGTGCCAACATCAAAGCCTCAGCACAAAACCTCATATGTGAGCGACTGCTTTGGCATATATTTGAAGGCATGGAATCTCTTATTCCAGCGAGAGCCTAAGTAAGAATGAATAATGCATGAGACGCACACGCTCCTACAGCAGGGAAAAAGAGGGAACGCCAGCACGCACCAACAGAAGAGACCTAGAATGGTGTGTAAGCAAAATGTTCCCAGGGGTAAAATCTTGTGAAATTCAGAAAGAGCTGGAATGAGAACAGCAAGTGGTTTGACATGGATGACAGGCAGAGAAGACTATGGATATATGATCCGAAGACTGCATTAGTATTCATTTGACAACTCCTGTCAGATATGTATAAAACTCGGAAACCATTAACCTCCTGGTGGCTGCTGCTGAATATACTGACATCATTAAAGGGAATCCCCCAACAGAAAGAAAAGCATGGCAGCACAAAATACAAATTGTAACTGTATAGACCATTTAGATTATGAACTACAATTTCATGATGCTTTTAATCTGTTATCAACATGTTTACATGTGCTTCTGGCCTTGACAGCATTTCAAACCAGACAAGTATTCTCAGAACAAAGTCAAATGAGGAGGGAAATATCTATCATTACTATTTAAAAAAAATAATTTCTCCTTGTTCAAATGTTGCAATCATTTGTATTAAACCATTTCACACAGTCTGTGTGTGACAAGAGTCAACCTCTGCCTTTACAAATAAGTGTCATCAGCACAAGATAAATACAGTTTATTAACTGAATAAAATAAGGAAATGATAAAAGAATGACCTGTCAAACCTGTTAATACTTGAATGTATAAATGACGTAAGGTTTTCTTAAACACTGAATGCAGAGATCCTAATAAAAGAAAAAACCTGAATTCAATATCTATTCTACACACTACAAACTTCTCAAAAAAGTAGCTTATGTAGTTTAAATCTATGCACATTTAATGGACGTGCACTTGTGCTAAAATTAGCCAACTTATATGAACATGAGGAAAGTAAATTACATCAAACACTGCATTGACTCAACAACTCTCTAATTTTGTCAATTGTTTATTATGAATGATTGTACTCGTTACAAATGATATGACAGTTCGAGTGCAGTGCCAGCAAAACGAAATGCTAAGGCTAATCGGCTAACACTAGCTACTAGCTGGCTAACATCTACACTAAAACACACACTTTTGACAGCTTATATTCCAACATGAGAGGGGAAATGAACAAGTTAAAGCCTTGAATACATAGCCCATGCACAATTTTAAACAGCAAAAAATCCAAATGAAGCCCCGTACAGTATGAGTTAGCTTGTTAGCTTAGCATGTCAATCTAAACAACAGGGGCGCGATTCAGGGCCTAAAACTTTCTGCGATCGCTTCATTATTTATTAAAACATTTAAACGCCATCACAAGCCCTGAAAATAAGTGTGCATGCTCTTTAACACTCGATCTAGACATGTGCATCACGACTGACCTGAAATCCTTGTCGCTGGATGTCATTTTCTCCAAAAGATTAGAGATGTGGTACGAGGCACTCGCCATGTTTGCAGTCAGGAAAACCACTTGTGTGTGTGTTTAGGGCCAGAATGATTTAGTTCGCCTCTTTTTGGTCTGAAGCGGTGTAAAGTACAAGACGAATATCCAGAGTTTGTTGTGCAGGTAGGTGATCAGCAGCAGCTGTGCGGGGAAGAGCAGACGCTCATGCCTTGAGTTTGGATGGGTTTGAATGGAGGTGCTGCTCGCTTCTGCAGGAGGGAGGAGCTCAGACTAGACAGACACTGCTGTCTATGAGAAGGCAGAGTGAGGGTTGGGGCCGTGTTGCAAAACCTAGTGAGCTGCCTACTTGGATAGCATGAGTACTATCTTTTGGACATCATTTTTTGGTGATGACCGGATAACATGATCCTTTACTGTTTTGTATGGATTTTATTATTCACTCATGTGCTGTTATCTGTCCCAGAACTGTGTAGGTTAGTGGGTAAATGCATAGATTAAGTCAATCTAATCTTGTTGTCCAAATGTTTACTTTCTTTGTGAAGGGTTGTTTTATATGGAAACCTGGTATATCTTTTTTAATTTTAATATTTCACATTTGTACATTTGTTTGCATTTTGTTTTTGAATAGGATAGTTTATATATATTTATATCTCTTTGCGGGAGAGATATAAATATTTTCTTTCAGTATTTTACAGTATAATATTAAGGCCAATTCACACCGGACAGACAAACACCAACAAAGTTAGCCGTTGGATTTAGAATTTTATGAAAAATTGGTCTTGTTCTTACTGTCCAACAGACAAACAAACACTGACTGAACGTTTAGTCAGGTAAGACACTGGGCAAGACAAGGGCTAACACACTGACACTGAGTCCGAAATCGAATACTCTCTTGAGTTGGTACTTATTTTGAAGAAGTAATTACTTCACGAGCATTAACTTCTTGAGCAATCTGAGCTACAGTAGCTCGTCTGTTTGATCGGACCACACGGGCCAGCCTTAGCTCCCCACGTGCATCATTGAGCCTAGGCCGCCCATGACCCTGTTGCCGGTTCACCACTGATCCTTCCTGGGACCACTTTTGATAGATACTGATCACTGCAGACCGGGAACACCCCACAAGAGCTGCAGTTTTGGAGATGCTCTGACCCAGTCGTGTAGCCATCACAATTTGGCCCATGTCAAACTCGTTCAAATCCTTACGCTTGCCCATTTTTCCTGCTTCTAACACATCAACTTTGAGGACAAAATGTTCACTTGCTGCCTAATATATCCCACCCACTAACAGGTGCCGTGATGAAGAGATAATCAGTGTTATTCACTTCACCTGTCAGTGATCATAATGTTATGTCTGATCGGTGTATTATGAGTGTGTGTAGTATGAATGTAGTCCAGACGTACTATATTCGCCATTTTGTCATTACCATGTGACCTACCAGCGTTAGTTACGTCGCTTCACTGCCATTCACAAATCTTATCCCGTGGCCTCATGGGATAGTAAACTGTCCATCATATGCACACTTCAGAATCTCGTCGGAAGTAGTATGTCATCTGGGTACTGTTTGCCTACTCTTTTATGAGTACTGTGAATTCTGACATACTTCTTTTGCCACTTACTGTTTTCCGCCTACTATATAGTAGGGAAGTATGGGATTTCAGATTCAGCCACAGATCCGCCAAAACCCAACAAATGTGTTTGTTGGCATTTGTCTGTGCGTTGTGAATTGGCCTTTAATTTTTTACAATATGTGGTAAAGTAATTTTCTATTAAACAACAATTTTCTATGAAAATTATGAATATTTTGTTCTTAATTTTTTATATTTTGCCCTGTTCATGGAAACAACGGAGATCAGATCCATCCTGACTATTTGGATCACTAATGAGAGGTCGCTTGATGACTAGGCACTCCAAAAAGCTTGCAAATGATATATTATCTGGAACTCTATTATGAAATGGGTGTCTATTATTTCATTGAAATCACTGAAATGACCTGGCCTGGTGCATGAAAGTGAGAAAGAGAGAAAAAAAAGAACTAGCAATTATCCTTTACAGAGCACTTCCTAAGACAGGTTTGACTTCTGGACCAACTGTTAGGTGGTGAGCCCTCTATCATACATTCATCCTGTCCTTTAGCGTGTCTTCATTCAAAGTCTCTGTTCAGTGCATACCCTGTTCCCAGAGAGGAATGCAACACATCTCCCTCATCTTCTCCTCTGAAACGCTCTTAGCAAGACTGAAAAATAGGGAGGAATAGATTGAATAGATGTAGGTATTTTTCGTTCCACTTTATTATGTTTGTATGTCTTTCTATAACATATAAATTCATACTTTATTATACATAGAGTGAGAGTCCATTTGTCATTATAACAACAGAGGGACACACAAAATACTGTAAAGCATTCTGAAATTAATGTAAATGGCTTCAGTTCAACCTTTTAACTACATTATTATGGTGATTTTTTTTTTGTTTTGTTTTGTTTTTTTGAGTGTCTTAGATTTTGTCTTAGACTTTTGGGCCCTAATGTATATTTAACACTCACAAGACATTCTCTTATTTCTTAGTTTGGTGGATAAGGGGTTGAATGTCATACAAAGATATGTGTTTTTCTGTAATGCATTTTGTCTATTAGCATGACTTTTTTGTAGAAGACTGCCTTCCAGCATTGTCTGACCCACTCTCACAGTCCCAAAATCTGCATGCAGTATTGCAATGTCTTTTCTAATTTGTCTTTGAGATCGAATAGATGCACTACACATTGTTTTTGACTCAGTAGGCGACAGGAGGTCAAATATAATTAGGATTACAATCATCGCACTGTTGGCAGTGCAGAGCGCGGTCATGCAGTGAAATACATCCTTGCGCATCCACGCACACAAATATATGAATCACAGAATAGCTAACTGAAGATAAAAAGCAGTAGAAATAGTCATTGTGTGTAATGTAAATGTAATGATGTAAATAAAATAAAGGTTTTCACTTAATAAAGGTAATTTAGGCTATATATAAATATTTGCCTTTAATTTCATACTTGTCAATCTGTTGTTTTATTTTGAAGCACAACTGCAAATCAATTTACCATGATATCAGTTATGATTTCTCAACAGCTGTGTGGAAAATGGCTTTTGGATGGACACCAGGTGACAAAGGCATAGAAAGGAAATAAAAAAGAAGATGGCAAGTGTGTGTCTGCATGCAAAAGCAAAGATGAGAGGCGAAATAAAGGTATTTCATTCAAGACTCATTAAATGAGTGAATTTCTTTTTCATCTCTTTTAAATAGCCCAATAGATTGAGATTTTAAACATGCCAGTGATACATAATTACTATGCAGAAAACTGAATTCTATGAGAAACCTGTCATGTCCAGATGTCGAATTTGATGTTAGTTTTCTTTATGAATGATACGCTTTTAGGAGCATCGTTTTTTCAAACTGACATTTGATTAGTCTCTGTTGCAGTGGGACAAGGCTCCAGTAGGTGTCATGAGAGTGGGAGTATGAGCATGCCTGTCTCTGTGTGTGTGTGTGTGTGTGTGTGTGTGTGTGTGTGTGTGTGTGTGTGTGTGTGTGTGTGTGTGTGTGTGTGTTTTGGAAAGACATTGAACTGAAGTGATAGAGAGAGACCTCCTGTCATTGCAGAGAAACATCTCCTCCCACTGAAATAAATCTTGATGCTATTGCCTAAGATTATCCCAGGCTTTTTCATGAAATGATGTTCCAATTATGTTACCTCATGGAGGCATTGATGTGTGATGGAAGCGGAAAAGCATGCCCGTAGCTGTCCCACAATGGCATGCCTCCTTCTGTAGGCATTAACACTCAGATGCTTCAGCAAAACAGGGGCAAGGGGAAGAAAAGACTGATGTGGCCTCTTTTCCAAGCCTGTGTAAGTTTCTATTGTGGCATAAAATGGATTACATAAAGCAAATAGGTTGATGAAAATGTGACTTTTTCATCTATGCTAAAGACCACATAAAATCCTTTCACAAACACAGAGCCCTGTGTTGATGTGTTTTCTATTGAAACAGGAAGTTGGGACAGGGAATATTCACTCTGTTGGTGCCGTGTGTAAAGGGAGCTGCCTGTGTAGGTAGCAAGACAGCTCACTAGATTAAAGGGCACATATTATGCCCCTTTTTACAAGATGTAAAATAAGTCTCTGATGTCCCCAGAGTGTGTATGTGAAGTTTTAGCTCAAAATACCCCACAGATAATTTTTTATAGCATGTTAAAATATCAAATAGCAAAAACACGTCGTTTTTGTTTGTATCCCTTTAAATGCAAATGAGCTGATGCCTCCAGCCCCCTTTCAAGAAGAGGGCGGAGCTTCAAGAGCTCGTGCTCTGGTGTCAGGACAATCTCATCTCACGGAATGAAAGTGTAAGAACAGAAACTTTCGATAGCAGTGTTCAGCTCAAACCGGAGTCTGACAATAATGCCTACAGAGCCAGAGAATATGCTGTATGGAGTTTTGTTAATTACGGTTATAACTTAGTTGTCATCTTGCTTTTATCCACTATTAGTACAAGCCAGTTGTAGAGGACCCCGTCCGAATGATGGCCAAAACTTTACTGATGAGTTTTATGAAGTTTATTGTACTTCACACAAAAGATGAAGCGTTCATTTTCACTCAAGAAAATCACCGTAAGAGCTGAATAAAACACATTACAAGAAGTGCGCATTAAAAGTGTTATCCATAAACTATCTACCTTGCATTATCATCAACATACACAGCAAATTACACAAAACACTCATTACAACTAACAATAAACAATATACAGATCTTTTCAGGGGGTTCTTAATAAACTGGTAAACTTTATATCCATAAAACAACTCAGATGAACTGTAATAAAATGCGTGCTCTCCCTTTCATTACTGCCGGGACCAGTATCGCTCCGGAGATTATAAGATGGATCACAAACAGTTGGTGCAGATCCATCCATGAGTAACAACTTTTTAGCAAAGCCTGCCTTGTATTGCCCCTCGTTCACATGCAGTCTGGAGTGAAATTATTTGCGCAGACATAAACAAATTTAGGTATATTTTGGGGCACATTACCTTCAAAAATAAAACGAATCCACTGCGTCCTCAGTGGCTCAGATGTTGGGAGAAAATGAAGACTCTTATGTTCACTCTTACATCCAACAACAGAACACCCGGATTGCTTACGAGACATGTTGTTGCTACAGCTGCTCGAATGCGGAGAAAATGGCAGATAGCATCAATAATTTTAACCTGACTTCTCGGAAAATTAAAAACTGTACATTTCAAATGTATTTGCTAATAATGTATTTTTAAATACAGTGGGGAGAACAAGTATTTGATACACTGCCGATTTTGCAGGTTTGCCCACTTACAAAGCATGTAGAAGCATGTAATTTTTATCGTAGGTACACTTCAACTGTGAGAGACGGAATCCAGAAAATCACATTGTATGATTTTTAAGTAATTAATTTGCATTTTATTGCATGACATAAGTATTTGATACATCAGAAAAGCAGAACTTAATATTTGGTACAGAAACCTTTGTTTGCAATTACAGAGATCATACGTTTCCTGTAGTTCTTGACCAGGTTTGCACACACTGCAGCAGGGATTTTGGCCCATTCCTCCATACAGACCTTCTCCAGATCCTTCAGGTTTCGGGGCTGTCGCTGGGCAATACGGACTTTCAGCTCCCTCCAAAGATTTTCTATTGGGTTCAGGTCTGGAGACTGGCTAGGCCACTCCAGGACCTTAAGATGCTTCTTACGGAGCCACTCCTTAGTTGCCCTGGCTGTGTGTTTCAGGTCGTTGTCATGCTGGAAGACCCAGCCACGACCTATCTTCAATGCTCTTACTGAGGGAAGGAGGTTGTTGGCCAAGATCTCGCGATACATGGCCCCATCCATCCTCCCCTCAATACGGTGCAGTCGTCCTGTCCCCTTTGCAGAAAAGCATCCCCAAAGAATGATGTTTCCACCTCCTTGCTTCACGGTTGGGATGGTATTCTTGGGGTTGTACTCATCCTTCTTCTTCCTCCAAACACGGCGAGTGGAGTTTAGACCAAAAAGCTCTATTTTTGTCTCATCAGACCACATGACCGTCTCCCATTCCTCCTCTGAATCATCCAGATGGTCATTGGCAAACTTCAGACGGGCCTGGACATGCGCTGGCTTGAGCAGGGGGACCTTGCGTGCGCTGCAGGATTTTAATCCATGACGGCGTAGTGTGTTACTAATGGTTTTCTTTGCGACTGTGGTCCCAGCTCTCTTCAGGTCATTGACCAGGTCCTGCCGTGTAGTTCTGGGCTGATCCCTCACCTTCCTCATGATCACTGATGCCCCACGAGGTGAGATCTTGCATGGTGCCCCAGACCGAGGGAGATTGACCGTCATCTTGAACTTCTTCCATTTTCTAATAATTGCGCCAACAGTTGTTGCCTTCTCACCAAGTTGCTTGCCTATTGTCCTGTAGCCCATCCCAGCCTTGTGCAGGTCTACAATTTTATCCCTGATGTCCTTACAAAGCTCTCTGGTCTTGGCCATTGTGGAGAGGTTGGAGTCTGTTTGATTGAGTGTGTGGACAGGTGTCTTTTATACAGGTAACGAGTTCAAACAGGTGCAGTTAATACAGGTAATGAGTGGAGAACAGGAGGGCTTCTTAAAGAAAAACTAACAGGTCTGTGAGAGCCGGAATTCTTACTGGTTGGTAGGTGATCAAATACTTATGTCATGCAATAAAATGCAAATTAATTATTTAAAAATCATACAATGTGATTTTCTGGAGTGTACCTATTATAAAAATTACAGACCTCTACATGCTTTGTAAGTAGGAAAACCTGCAAAATCGGCAGTGTATCAAATACTTGTTCTCCCCACTGTATGCATCATCAAAGCTAACACATAAGGACTAAAAGCCACAAAAAACGAATGTGGTTTTTAATAAAAATGGAGCTTAGATAAAATATGCCCTTAAAATTGGGTTAATTGCAATTCGAGGCTCAAAAATAATTTAATTACACAGACAGCAATGGCCCTATGGAGCTGAATGACAACAAGGGGGAATAGGCATAAATGGAGTTTAATGATGCACCTTCTGTTTACAATGAACCCAGGGGAACCGTAATCGATTATCAAGTTGTAATTGTCCTTTCCTCTGATTTTCAGTATTAAAAAAGTCAGCCAGTATATTGTCCTATAACATGCACTCTCTTCCCTTTTCTCAAACTTTTGCCCCAATTTTCTGCTACATGCAATTTGGAAATGACAAAAGACCTCTTGTTTTGGAACTGCTGCAATCTATAGACCATTAATGACTTATTGAATTGAGGTAACTGCGTTCTACTCAAGCGCTTGTTGCACTTAACATTAAAATTACATTTAATTTCCTGGTCCAACACTCAACATAAATTGCAAGTCAAGTAACAGACGCATTAACCATGAGAAAAATTCATGGGCCACATTGGATGTCAGTCGTGAATACATGGCAATAGCAAAGATATTATTTGCTCAATGTAAAGAGCCTCAGTTAAGAAAAAGTCACTTCATTACTACAGACTCCTATACATACATTATCTTCTATTTCATCTTCACTATTTCAAACAAGCACATGACTGTGTGAAATAGCAACATGGCTCATTTCATCATCCCCTACTATATTTTATAAATGTGCAGTGTGTAATTTCACACTGAGGAAGAAACTGAAATTTAAGTTATTTTCATCATTTTTGTTGAATTGCTCCTTTAAGCTAAGATAAAGAGATAATGTATAACATCCAAAATATAGCCTTTGTCAGAATGTTTACTGAGGCTGGCTTCAGACATAAAGAGAGACAGCAGGAGAGAGAGTGAGAGAGAGATGAGTCACGCTGTTCTATATGGACTCATCAGAAGACTTTGTCTGCACAATTTCCTCCACAGTTTCAAGTAAAATTACACCCAGCCTCAAACTCTGCTTTTTAATATGTACACCATGTTGCTTCCGACAGCTGCTTAGTCAAAGTATTTTATATCCGCATCTGAATTACTACCATTATTAGAGTCAATGTTTCAGCAGCATTAATCAAACTGATATACGGCGGCGCTAACCTAAAATGCTCATTCTGACAGCATGTACAAGGCCAATACAAATGTTGGTATGGCATTAACTCAGTATGTTCTCAGTGTTTGACCCATCACCACGTACTTGTCAAGCCTCTCAATTTCTGATTGGTCAACAGCAGCTAAATGAAATGCAAAGGGCATGTATACAAGGTCATGTATTCTTAGACACAGTGTCTCTTCACTCCCCCATCATCCTCCTTGAGTCTGTCTATCACAATATCTGATCTAACTCTTTATCACCAGTGCTCTCTCTCTCTGCCTCCTGAGTCACAGTGAGAAATAGCTCAGAGCCCTCAAGGGAGGTTGCCCGCAGGAGCGAGTGCAAGTGTATAGGTGTATGAGCGTGTGGCCTCATTGCTGGTGTGCTCTCTGATTAATCAATGCCGTAAACACAGATCACAGCGGAATAGCCCAAGGGCTCCCAAAGGGGATGTAACGCAAGGTATAAAGCACCTTCCAGCGCAACCTCTTTGACCTCGACACCTGCTCAGAGACCTCAGGTTGATGGAGAACATATACATGTTACTGATTAACAGATTCCAACAAGTAAAGGCCTACGAAAATAGGTTAGTTACCTAAATATACACTCATCCTCAGTTTACCATATGATATATCAGTTACATGACAAGTGAAACCACCGTTGAAATGGAGGGAGACATGTTCTTCCCAATATTTGGATTAGCTGGGTTTTTTAAGGGTCTTAAATAATTACATTTGGTTCCCCACATTCAAAATCTCCGGGTGTGGTGTTTGTGTGCAGGAAACAGGTACTATACCCTATCCAATGTATCCTATTCCCTCTATCTCTCCCCAATACTTACTTTTATTCAACTGTTGCTATATAAATAAGGCTAAAAATAATAATGGCAAAGATTTCTTGGCATTCCTGAATTTGTTATGTTGGATAAATCGGACTGAAAACGCAAACTTTTGAAAACGAGATTCAAAGCGCAAATTTTTGAAAATGATACCGTTTTTGTGTCCGTGTAAACTACAAAAAAAATTTATTTGTGAAAACGGTGACGTCATGCACATGCGTATTATGTGTTCAGTCTATAGGCGCGTAGTGTTTCTTTACAAAGTGACACTGCCAACTACTGCCCTGGCAGCAGAATACAGCGTTTTTAATCATTTTCGGGGATCCGAATGGGGGTCGTTTTGTATGTGAATAACGCAAAGAAAAAATCTTTTCGTTTTTAGTACATCGTTGACGTGTAAACGTACCCTACGAGACTTTAGATATACAAAGACAGTGGACTCATATTAGCTACTATGAATGGGAGAAAGTGCAACGCGCAAGATGGCGGAAATAGTCCCGCCTTGTAAATAAAAGAGCCAATTGCCAATTGGTAAAGTCATTACTCAGTGCAGCTGCCTTGAGAAGCTCCAGTTGCTACAGAAATGTCAGTGTTGAGACACGCGCTTATGACTGCATATGCACATTGGTTGGTCCAGCCTGAAAAATGCAGTTTTTTTGTCATGATTTGAGCGTTTAGAAACAACATTTATGAGACAGTTTTTGCCAGATTTCATAGGTGATTTCAAATATGAAATTTAATCGTAAGCTTGGTGAACATCTTTGGAGAATTTAATGTTTCCCCATTCAAAGAAATAGGAGGTGTCCTTACATAACTGAAATAGCTCCCTGAGAGGCGTTTCAAAGATGGCCACCGAAATTACTTGCCTTATGCCCGGTATACATTGTACAATTTTGGGCTGTCCCAGATGAAAGATCACCAATCGTGGCAATTTCTGTGGTCGTGGCTCCTAAACGGTGGTCCTACGTCGTATAGTGAGAGAGGTTTAAAGATGGCTATTGTCACGGTTTTGCAACCAAAGAAAGCCTGCGATAATTTTCTGACAGTATCAGAACTTTGGCATGATCATCTCACAGTGTGTTTGCTGCTACAACCTACGTCTACTGACTAGCCAATAAAAATGCAACACGAAATGGCGTATTGATCAACGCGACATGCCGCTAAAACTACTTACCTCGAGCTCCTCTTTTCCCTAACCTTGACCGCGTCCATATTGTCATCTTTCGCTTCCTCCTCTTTTTTTCAGTGCACATAAAAACCACAGTTGCCAAAGTGCGATTCATCTTGCTCTATTTGTTTACCACTAGCACATGCTGATGAAGTTTTATTCTTCTATACTAACTTGCGTCGTACACTACGATTGTTGCGTTTATAAGTGACTCTTTCTGCAGGTTACATTGTTACGCCAGTAGGTGGCAGCAAGTGAGTTTTTAAAAGTGAGAAGTTGAATCATTAATTCAAGCAATTCGTTCTGCTCTTTGTTTGGGACTATTTTCGTTGGATGCACAAAAAAAGTAACTGGCAATATGTTGTGTCTAAAATGTAAGTTCCTCAATATTAACTTCTTGTTTATTGAACTGTTGAAAAAAAATCTTGCTGTTTCATTTACTGCAAAAACTTATTCGAAAGCTGTTTTTGCTATTCTAACACAATTGTTTTTAATTTTAATTATTAATGAGGCTTGGTTAAAACTATCAAGAGCAGATCCCGAATCCATAGTGTAAGAATATCACACTCGGAAGAATCACAGTCGTGTTGATATACAGCCACAACTCTTGCTCATGTGATATTGCTTTATCATATCCTCCTGAGAACCAGAAAAAAAAAGTTTTGTGAATTTAGTATTTTTTCGTGTCATTACATTGTTTAGAGCATAAGGGGAAAAAATGGAAAAACAACATTTTTGCAAAATGATATTTTATTCATATGTTATGCTATGTCCTCTGTAGAGGACACCAGGACTCAATTTTTTAAAAATAAAATAAAAAGACATTAATAGACATGAATAGGCGAAAACATTTTTTTAAAAAATCACCAATAATTTTTTAGGTTTCAGGATTTTTTATACCAAACTTTGTATAAAGATGATTCTCAACTATGCTATGAAAGCTATAACAGAATGATTTGATATATCATTTTGCTTTGTGCAATATGTGTGTAAAATGGCCATAAGCAGGTTTTCCCATTATATACAATGTATCTATACATTGTATCTAATTTGCATATTAATGTGTTCTTGGGGCAACATGTAATGATAAAATAAGTGTAATAATGGGAGTAATAATTGGCAAGACTTTCATACTAATATTTCATAAGAATATTGAAATATAATTTCTTTCCCTATTCACTTGTTGTGTCACCCAAAATGCCTGATAAACATGATTTAAGTCCTGGTGTCCTCTACAGTGGACATGCATTCAGTGGACAGTGGACAAAAATTACAAAATATTATCATATTTCCATAAGAGTGTTAAATTTGATAATGTCGAAGGAGAGGCAGTTGTTATTGTGAAACTTCCAAATCTCTGAAATCCCTGAATGTGCTCTTTACAGGACATCCAGACTTAAAACTGACATGTACGGTGCCAGAGAAATCCATGAAAAAAATATGATGTCCACTACAGAGGACAAAAGTCTATTTCTGGGTCCCAGGATATGAAGGCAATATCTGTTTTGATATTTGTTAAGAAATTGTCTTTTTCACCAAACTGCTGCAATGCAGCTCTAATGTGTCAAGTCACATTTAGTGTATTTGTGTAGCACTTTTCACAATACACATTGTTTCAAAGAAGCTTGGATATACTGTAACAGTAATACTTTAGTGCCTAAAAGGAAAGAAAGGTCTGTGGCTAGGACACAGAGAATGCTAAGCATAATGGAGAAACGAACAAAACATCTCCTTTAATAATTTATGTTTCCTGATTTAAGATACCTCCAAGAATTTAGTGTCACGCAATAAACAGAGGTGGTAGAAAATCATGTTCTCTGTAATTCGTCACTTGATGTTGTCATGTCCTTTCCAGCAGATTTTGGCCTTGCCTAATTAGACTCGTTTTTGGCCAACCCACTCTTGTTCTCAACACATTTAGCTAATTAAAGAGCTTAATCTAACTCACATTTGATTAACCAAGTAAACCAATGAAACCTCAATGTTGATGGCAAGACCTCCGAGAAAGCTGTTTTCCAAAGCTAATGATTTAATTGGGATTGAAATTTAAGGACCACAGGCCATGTGCGATCATATTTTATTTCATCATTTGTCTCCAAAACGGATAGCAATATCTCTGTTGGCTAACAGCTATTTGAGTTGGAAATATGCGTACAAGTTCAAAGTAAATGCAGTGGAAATTTATTCTGCATGTGAGGCTAGATGAACAAGCTCAGTTTCATAATAAAATATCTAAGAATCAAAGCAATATGCGATAGTACCATTTTTAAATTTAACTTATTCCGAAGAACAAACTTATTATTTAAACTATAAAGAAGGATCTGTTTGTCACAGGGACACAAACAAGCATTTTTGTATTAAGGTCTTCTGAGAATTGATGTTTGTAGTGCTTGCATAACCATGTCTTATTAAAAAGTGCTCTTTCTGTATCCCTTGTTTGTTAAAACAAGCACATACTCACACAAAGTCACATGGAGCATGTAAAGAATTCATCTGTAAAGAATATCAAAGAGAATCCACTGTGTGGGTTTGTGTGAGCAGTAATTTCTAAAATGAGGGCTATTAAGGTACTTATAAGTGTGGTAGGGTTTATTTGAAAGGTCTAACAGATCTGAAGCCACAAAGATCAAAAGACAATAATTTTTTTTCAGTGTTCTCAATATAAAGAGTCATTTAAATCAGAGTGAGATTATAAATGCATTGATAATTGAACAAGTAATGTGTACTTGCCTTGATAAGTATTTATTGGCTGAACTAGGCTTTTTTAAAATTGGCAAAAAATTAAGGTCAGATACTAAGACAGACTCCATGTATAATTTTTTTCTTCTTTCTCAACAATTACTTTTTTCGTCAACAATTGCTTATTCAGTGAACAAAATGCTGCTCTGTTCTTGCATAACATCAGGCCTTTGTCTCCTCTCTTTCAGAGGTTGTACTGGTACATTTATTGATCTCACAGTCTAGCAATTCAAATGCTTGGGGCCTTTGTGCTTTTTACTTCATTGTCAATTTCAGCACAGAAGCAAACATTGCAAGGAGCCCCTTATCTGAGCTTATGATTATGTGGACTATGGCTTTCAAGCTCCAAGATGACAAAACACTCATTCTAATTTCAACCACAAATCTCCTTGAATCCAGTAAATATTTTGTGTGTATTCGTGGTTCAAGTATGACAAAAGTCATAGGGTCTTGGACCACTCCGATAAACAATCAATTTAAAAAAAAAAATAAAATAAAATTAATATGAGTTTTGGGTCAAAATGACCTGAGGGAAGGATGAGGGTTAAATTAGATCTTGATGATCAGACTGATTTGTTGAACTGGTCCACTTCTCATGCTCAGTGACTCAATGATTTTGGTCTGTTCTTCACAAAATGCTGTCATAAGACTCGTGCATGAGTCTTTTACAATACTATTATGGTGTTTAGTTTTAAGGTTTTAGTCACATTTCATTGTAACTGCATGAAAAGACCCAACAGCACAGCTGGGTTTCCATCCAAATGTGAAGTGAATCTTTTCAAAGTTCGCAAAAAACAACAAAAAAACAAACAAATGTGAATTAGGTGCGTTTCCATCAAGTTGTTCGAGCGGATGACAGTGGTATTGGTAACCTAGTAACCAACAGTAAATAAAACACCATTAGCGGAAACAGCCGATTAGTCGTGTGGGTTTAATGTTTGCTACAAAAAAAACTTTGGGTGCATCTCAATCAGCTCCCTAGTTCAGTAGTCAGGGCACTGATCAGGGAATCAGTCAATGGGCTGACTCCCTGATCAGTGCCCTGACTACTGAACTAGGGAGCTGATCGAGACACACCCAACATGAACCTGAACTTAAAAGTTGTCAACCCTGGACACGGTCCATGTCCTGGTTAAAATTTCTCTGGATTTAAACATTCTTGGAAACATTTGAGATAATGTAAGTACACAAGTCAACAAAATATATAACATTGTTCTAGTGTTTTTTTGGGGGGGATATTTTAATCCAAAAATCTTACATATTGTGCCTTTATTATCTAAAATTTCTCTTTCTGTGTTCCACAAAATAAATTAAGTCAGTCTTGGAATGAAATGAGGGTGAGTAAATGATTTCATCCTTCCAAACATGATTCATATGGAACATTCATTAATGAATTTAAGGCCTTGGGGAAATTGCTTCGAGTCATCACAGACCGCACATTTAAAACTTTCAAAGGTTTCAAGGTACAAAAGCACACGATGATGTCATGAGTTGTCATGATGCGTTTGGATTAGTGGCTGACTATGCAGTGGACTTTGCTAGACCTTACAGCAGAACACAAAACCCTGCTG
Source organism: Coreius guichenoti (assembly GCA_039654105.1). Taxonomy (NCBI): domain Eukaryota; kingdom Metazoa; phylum Chordata; class Actinopteri; order Cypriniformes; family Gobionidae; genus Coreius; species Coreius guichenoti. Next base: position 12,137,423 of record CM077182.1, on the reverse strand, counting down.
TGCCTCCAAGTTTCACAGTTGCCGCTAGCTGTTATTTTGATTCATTGACCATCAGGATACTTGACAAGCCTTAGACAGGGAAGCCAAATAAAGACAAAAATAAAATAAAGGCCATTTCTGAGGACTCGTGACTACACTGTCTAGAGCGGGACTGTTACTCCAGCAATGCCACACAAGAGTGGAAATAGTATCGACTATCTCACATGTCCTTGTGAACATGTCTCTATTGACAGAACTACTCTCATTACAAAATTTGTTAGTATACCTCTGGTCATAATTTACTAACCGGGACCCGGGACATAATTTACTACCCCCCCGACCCCCCCCCCTACCCCCCCCCCATTCATTTTTTTAAAAGTTTGACATCAACCTTTTCAGTATTCCTCAATCTATTCATTATAAACAATATAACAAGAAAAAAAAGGATATAAAAATGTCTATTTTCTAATAAATTTTTTGTAAAAAGTGGAAAGGGTCACTAGCGACCCGAGGTATGTAATAGTGTAAGTAGATATTTTTTCTGCACAACAATAATTGAATCTCTGATGACTCAATAAGTGCAATTCACCTTTATTCTTCAAGGTGGCAATGTCTGATACACAATGATGATGTGATGTTTCACTCATAATTACTGCAGGCATAAAACAAAAGAATATGCAAGTACTGAAATGGCTCAGCAATTTACTGCAGAGTAAGTACTGTACACAATTAAATATTAGTGTCACTTTCACTTGATGGTGGATCTGGTGAAGAAGCTCTCAGAAATCAAAGTACTAATTTGGAAGACGATGAAAACAAAAGTTTATGAATATGTTTAAGATCGTGAATATGATCTTAATATGAGATGCTGAATGTATGAAATGAGCTCTGACGATGACAGTGACGATGGTAAAAAGCATCTGCTCAAATTGAACCCTTCCATTTTCCAAAAGGTAAGAAATATGCTTTATTTTATTCCTTTGTAATTTTTATTATAATATCAGGAGAGTGTTTATACTATTGTGGCAGTTAGAGATCCATCAGTGTTAGATATAGATCCGAAATCTGAAATCTGAAAATGTAATAATGACTGGCAAAACATTCATGCATTTAAAGGGATAGTTCACCAAAAAAAGCAGATCTCGGCAGCCATTGACTACCATAGTGGGGGGAAAAAACATTGTAGTCAATGGCTGCCGAGATCTGCTTGGTTACAGACATTCTTCCAAATATCTTCCTTTATGTTCAGCAGAAGAAAGAAATTCATACAGGTTTGGAACAACTTGAAGGTGAGTAAATGATGACAGAATTAACATTTTTGAGTGAACTATCCCTTTAAGGGTCAATGCTTTTTTTAAATATTGTCATGTCATAATTAACTTCTACTTAGAAGCTTTTTTGAAAGGGTCTATGCTAAAAAAAACCCACATTAAATAAAGCGTGATGGAAAGAGCTTCAGAAAGCACAAGATTGAATCTGTTTGTTAGGGCATAGAACGTCCTTGAGCTTCTTTGCCTTTGTTCCAAATAAGACAGAAATGCCGCACAAGGCAGGGATGTCTTCAAGGAGCTGCAACACTGTTCATAAAACACTCCAAGGACCATCACAATAAGTAAATAGCCTTGTCTAGTCATGGTGATCCTGACATTCTTTTAAATAGCTTGTCCTTCATTTCTCCCTGAGTAATTGTGCACATGTCCCTTTTGTTGTTTTTCACTTTCTCTCGATTTTCTCCTTGGCTTCATCTTGGCTTTTCAGTATCTGTCCCACAGCAGCTTATTGGCTGCTAAGAGGAAGTACACCGCCACTGGATTTCTATTTGGCCACGCATACAAGAAGTGTAATGGGCACTAAAGCGTTCTGATTGAAGCAGAAATCATATTGCCTTTGATTGCCCCATGAGACTTGAAGCGCTGCCACAGGGCCGTGAATTAAATTGTGCACAGGCGACGTGCTGTGTGAAGCCTGGCCTTTCTCAGCAGCAGTGGGAGTTGGTGTCTTCTGCAAGAACTGCATGTGAATTTGCGAATTTTAGCTCCCTTGAAAGACCCTTGGGTACCTCCTCAAGAGCAAAGAAATTCGCTGTTTTTATCCATCTCCTGTATTCTTTATTTATGCTCCCTCTCTTTAGGCTCCATCTGCTCAACTCTATACAGTAGAGAGCTTCACTGGCCTTGCACCCATCAGGTGGTGCCAACTGCTATCTCCAGCACTGCTGAGACAGAATGGGAATTCAGCTCAAGGCATGCTGGGAGTGTATTTAGAGTTGGGTATAACTGTGTGTCCTGCCTGAAAGGTCATCTCATGAATCACAGTTGAGTGAATGACTGCTATTAGCATTGACAGTTAAGAGCAGTATGGCGACACTCATGTCTTTTGATTACGTCTTCAAATGAGGCAGTCCATCACTGCGGTATACAAGCACGCCAGAGGACATCACTTAGACAAGACGTCAAGATCAATGCCTGCTGATTGTTTTTTCATAACAACTGTGTGATAATTACAGAGCGTTCTAATCTTGTTCAATTATATACAAGCACAGTGGACAGGTTAAATGGCGGAAGTTTATTTTAAACGCACACTTGCAGAAGCATCAACTCCAACTTTTTTGTCCTTCGTCACAGATGAAATAGCAGAGTCTCTCATCAAAGTCTCTCAGAAACTTGTTCGCATTAATGTCCATCAAAATGTGACAATAACTGTGTTGCTGTCTTCCTCTGCAGTTAAAAGAAAGTGTATTATGGACAAGGTATATGACAAGCTCAATTGCCTGGAAGGTAAATGTTGGAATTTTTGGACCATGATAGAAAAACCGTGAAATGTTTGCAACTTTTTGGAAATCGTTATTCAGGAAGTGCCATCATCACTGAAACTGTTCAATTATGAAGCTATTTCTAAAGAGCACAGCTATTCCCTTTGCAGTCATGACTTTCTCATTATTATTGTTCTAATATAAAATGGCAATTGAAAGACTTCTATAAAATTCAATGCATAAACTGTACCTTGTTATGGAACTACTATTGCTTGAATAATACTTTTGGGATTTTTTCCCCAAAACAATTAAGAAATCTGGTTTGTAATAAGAGATATGATGAGTCAAATAACTGCTATGCCATTTTATATGAAGGCTTACAAAGTACCATTCATGCTTCATTAACAGAACAGATGACCAGTTAATCTAAACATTTTAGAGTATCAATTAATGACATGCTAGCTGCACAGAGAACTCTTCATGTGAAAACTTTAAACTCTAAACAAACCATCCATTTCATTCAGGAATGCCTTAACTCTCTATATTGTCTTGGGGAGGCATTTGTTCAAAAAATAACCTTTAGTGTATGCCATAGGTATAATTTACGGGTGGGACGGGTGGGACATGTCCCTACCACTTTTTGAAACATCTCGCACCGCGGATGTACCTAATAGAAAGAAACATCTCCATTTGATTAGCAATTTGTTCATTTGTGTTAAATAAGAGGAGAATTGCGAGTGCTCGTTGCCACTGTTATCAGTTCTCTCTCGCGCCCGTGCACAGTCTTCACACAGATGAGCGCTTCAATCTATCGCTTAACGCCGTTGCGGAGACTCTTTATTCATTCTGGTGAAATCACACAACAAAACGCACACAAACGTGTCGCTGCTCTTGATATATAATCACTGATTTAGTTTTAATGAGAAAAAAAAAACTATACGAAGGCGGATTAGAACTCAGAACCTCTGGCACGCTTAACAAAAACGCTACCACTTGACCACACAAGCATTCCATGCAAAACTGTGCATTTATTACGTCAGTTATATTAGGCTATAGTAGATGTAAGGATGAAACTATCATGTTAAACATGACTTCTGTGTCGATAAATTAAACTTGTGTACTATTGAAATTGATTTCTGGACATTGTAATGTTATTTTTTCTGCAATTGTTATTGTACATATCATTGTATTACCCCCACCCCTCATTCCTGTCCCACCCACTTTTTAAAACAAAGTTACGCCACTGGTGTAGGCTACAAAGCTTATATTTTTGTTCAAGTGCTTTATTGGAAAATATAAAGCGAAAACAGCTAAAAGTCCTTAAAGGGATAGTTCACCCAAAAATACAAATTCTGTCATCATTTACTCACGCTCAAGTTGTTCCAAATCTGTATGAGTTTCTTTCTTCTGCTGAACACAAAAGAAGATATTTTGAAGAATGTCTGTAACCAAACACACTGTAAAAAATTGTTTCAACTTTTTTAAAAAAGTAAGTGTTCGTGCTGCCTTAAAATTTTAAGTTTAGTCAACTCAAATATCCAAGTTGTCACTTAGTACAACTTCACATTTCAAGCTGACTAAACTGAACATTTTAAGGCAGCACAAACACTTACTTTTTTAAGTTGAAACAATAATTATTTTTACAGTGCAGTTGATGGGCCCCATTGACTTCCTAGTAATTTTCCCCCATACTATGGAAGTCAATGAGGCCCATCAACTGTTTGGTTACCGACATTCTTCAAAATATCTTTTTTTGTGTTCAGCAGAAGAAAAAAACTCATACAGGGTTGCAACAACTTGAGTGTGAGTAAATGATGACAAAATTTTCAATTTTGGGTGAACTATCCCTTAAAGGAGACCCCTAAAAGCCCCGATATACTTCAATCAAAGAACGAACTTGGTGACGTCATTTTGAACAAAATGAGGCTAAAACGAAGTTCGTTTGGAGTTCGTTTTGGGAGTTCAAAACACCTTAACAAAACAAACTTTCCGTAAAGTGTGCTCTGGCTGGTAAACACCTTCAAACTACAATGTACCATGTAACCACTATTGTTATGTAATAGGTAGCATGTTCGCTAACAGTATACCACAGCAAAGATTTTTTAAACTTCTTTTTTACTCTAAGCGAAGAGTGAAAAAGAACTTTGCTGTGAGTATATCAGGGCCTTAAATGTAGTCTCTTAAACCTCTATATGGCTCGTTTCCACCGAGTGGTGCGGTACGGTTCAGTACAGTACAGTACGATTTGGGACCGTAAACCCTGATCTGGCTTGCGTTTCCACCGCCAACAGTTTGCTAATGATAGGCGTGGTGTATGTAGTGATCGGCGTCATTCTCGCACAAAGAAGAAAGCGACACAGTAAACAGCAATGGACGACATACAGCAGATGTTGTTCTTGCTTCTCGGCATGTGGCTTTTGTCACAAGAAGACACGCTTTGTTTGAGCCAAGGCTGCAAGGAAAAACACAGCCGAAAAAGCATGCGCAAGTGACGATTCTCTGTCAACCAGTCAACGTTCTGCAGTGAGTCTAGCTCCGCCATTTAGTACCGGACTACTGTGCTAGGTACCCCAACGGAAGGGTGCCAAAAAAGTGGTATGGTACGGTTCGGAATTAGGATACCATTCACAACTTCTGACAATAGAAACGCCAAAAATTGCACACCGTACTGAACTGTACTGAACCGTACCGCTTGGTGGAAACGAGCCATTAAAGATTGAGGTCATAAAACAGCATTTGTTTTAATCATCCTTTGGTGCCATGTTCTTAACAACCATAGAAACCTACGCATATTAATAGGAACTATAAGGAACATCAAGCTAGGCCTGCACCTGAATATTTTATCTCCAAGTAGAATCCTTCCCAAGTGTAATATCATAGTATCCACACTTGCCTCTCAAACATCTTCATCTCTACATCCACCAGTGAAAGCCATTAGACCTTGGGAGCCACTAAGTAAGGGCATTGCATTTAAGCTGCCCCCCCCTTCCCCCTCCACTTCCTGTCTGCTGTATCAACTCATAGGGTGATGTGCTACTCGGTATGCAGCCTGAGGGACAAATGGATGGATGGATGGCAAAAATGGAAGGACGGAAGAAAGGCCTCAGAATGAGGATGAGCTCTGCCCAACCCGACTCATTAAAGCCTGGCCTTGCCCCGTACGCTCCAGTGCACGTATAAAGCCGCAGGGGCACCCCGGTGGATGGATGGACAGCGAGCGAGAGGGGGAAGGAACACAAGGAAAAAAAAAACAGCAGAGGCTGAGGAAAGTAGGCCAATGATGGTGTGTCGCAATGCCCACTAAGAAACATCGTCACCTAACCTACATTTAGATGCTTTTGTCCCCCAGTGGCTATGTGTTGGATGTGTACATGTTGGCGGAGGCATGGAGTGCCATATTGCTCTATGCCTGGGGTATTGGAGACCACCAACTTAGACAGCAACCAGCTGTTTAGGGCAGTAGGGTTAACTACAAGGAGCGCTCCCTAAAGACATCCAAAAAGCACAATATCCCAGAAATTATTTTTCATATTTTATAACTGTTTTTCTGTCAAAATAAATATTTCATCCCATAACAAATCTAATATTCCCCCCTGTGTTTGCTCCTCCAGTGCTGTAAAACTAAAAAATAACAGCATATGTGCTTGGGATCAGTTGTGACAATTTACTTGTATTTATACAGTATAGCTTTTTAATCAAACTATGTATTTAACTGATTACATCAATCTGAAGTATTTATTTGTCTGCTTGCATATATTTGTCCCCTCATCCAGCAACATTTATGGAAAACCTATGAGGCTGAAAATGTTACATAAGCAGATATAATTAAATTACCAGCTTACTGAAATAAACAGTTAATTAAAGTTTGAGTTCAGCACATTAGGCTCTCTAAACCCACTCACCAAGCGATAGTTAAAGGTTGAAACAGTAAACTGCTGCACAATTACTGTAGGTGGGCTGATACTTGCACGCAATGAACAACAATTAGGTATACAATGAATGCAGCAATCATAAATTACAAATCAATGCTGGAGATATGAATCACATTCCTAGTTTTGTTACTTTACACAGGAGTCAGAAAAAAATCACTATAAATAAAAGGTCACTATAACAAATCATGTATGTTCATTACTCAATCATGTATGGTAGTATTCACCTGTCTGACAGAAGGTATAGAATAATTATGTACATCAAAAATCACTCCATTAAAGGTACCACACTTCTGCAAGAGAGTGAGATCATATACCCACAGTGCTTTGCAATGAACAGCTAATTAGAACCATTTACAGTTACAGAGGGGTACTAGAATCCACAAACTTTTAAAAGCATATTGTTTGTACATTTTCTACAAATATTTTAATTTATTGACTCTAAAAATGTGCCAAGTAAAATTGTACTAAAATACTTTCCTTGAACCTTGAATACATGTGTACACAAATATTAAAAAAATAAATAAAATAAAAAAGTCCAAGGTAAAATATATATTAGCAATTATCACAAATGTAGTCATTAATCAACCTGTGTCAAAACAAGTAATATTTGAAGACAAAATTAATAATAATACTTAAATATTAATAATATTTTAAATGTTTTTCCATAAAATATTAAACAAAATTACTTTTACAAAACCAATATTTATAATGTTTTTAAGAATTCCAGTAAAGAATATCCAATGACAGTTTTTCTTTTTTTTTTTTAATCTCATTTACACCACATATCAAAATGACTTAATTCAGACATTAAAAACAAGTTCATCAGAAGATCAAGATTTTTTTTAAGAATTGCATTTTAAAGTATTTTTGAATTATAAACTACATCAAAACAAAAAACAAAACAAAAAAACTAAATGTATTGTCATTGACCCATTTGCTGTTGATTTGATTTGATAATTAACAGCCATAATGGTCCAGATGGAAAATGTATTACGTTAAAATGATGAACATATTGTGCGTTTTTGTGTGGAAAAGCATAAACTTTAATGAAGATAAAGAAAATAATTTCCAGGGGGCGAATATTTCCTCTAAATTAAAACAAAAGTTATTTTCTGACATGGCCTCACTCCCACAACAACAACAACACCACCACACCCATTAAAAATATAAATGAATAAGGCCACACACACATTCTTAAAACACTGGAATGGAACAATCAGCAACGCTGTACATGCTTCAGTTGGCTGCAGATTAATAGAAATGTGTTGTGGGTTTGGCGTTTACGTTTGCAGCCTATAGGACTGCAGTGTGAAGCTTTACCGTGACAAAATAATGAGACAATTCTAGGGCTGGTGAAGGTAGGAAAGGGAAAAGTCTTTATTGTAGTGGGTTGTAGTGGGCACCTTCACGTTCGTGTGTGTCAGCTCACACCCCCAGCTCAGCTCCACAACGAGGCTGAGGGAGACACGGCGTTCAATTACACCGGCTGCCAGTGAATAGAAGGGACGAGGCGCGGGGAAATGCACGCCTGTGCCGTCAGTGAAATGCGCCTGAGATTTAGCCCCTGAATGCACACGACGCCACCGAAATGCCGGGTTGGAAGAAAAATATCCCCGCTTGCCTGCAAGCCGACCAAGAAGGAGGTATGGAAAGCAGTGTTTTAATAGTTTTGCAACGAGCGTTGTTTCAGGGTCGCGTTCTGTTTATTGTTATGGTCTCGCGGTTTGTTTGTTTGTTTGTTACACTATAACTGTTGATGTTTGGCGCGAAATGTTTAGAACGTTTGGCGCTACATTGTATCAACTTTTTCTTGGCGATCAGTGGATTGAGAGATAGTACCGCGCCCGCCGTCAGGAATTCCGTAGTAATGCACTTGTTCGGTCGGGTTCTTTCCATAAATCGACATTTTAAAGGCTGTGTACGTTTACTTTCCTATTTTGTTCCTTCCTTAATTTTGGTATTACACATTTGGACCTATGTTGTTGCCAATATGTATAGTATAGATGGTATATTTGGTGTTCATAATACTCCGTGTTAAAAATGTTGCCTCCAGTCATTACATTTCTGTCGCTTCCACTTGGCTTGGCTGATAACCATGTGTATGTAGAATGTGACAGTTCATTTCCTATTTGAAAACCGCCTGCATAATATACACCAATGAAATCGTGTGATTGTACTAGTGCTGTAATTGTATGTCTGTCATATGGGTTTGCCCTTTCGCTTTAAAAGTCTCCATAGCTGTAGGGCATGAAATGCAGCGCGTTGCTCATTGTTACTTAACGTAAGGTGTGTAAATAGTAATGTTAGCGACCGATACTGACTATGTCCTCACGCCCTGGGCTGCGTTTGCCAAAAGCATCGTGAGCTAAGTTGATCGTAGAGACCATTGGTGGAGACGATGCTTTTGGGAAACGCAGCCCAGGTCATTTTTGCGTTAGAATTGAACGATAGAATTTCACTATTCCTCACCTAATGAAATCTTATCCATCACAGCCATGCATGTCGAGTGAAAAGGGTCTGAGTGGCCACGGGAAGAAGTCAGATGCACTTGCCCATTCGAAACAAGCAGAGTACAAAGAGCATGAGCTTATAATGAATCAAATCAAAGCAGCGTGTTATGTTTCAGACGACAGTGAAATATGTTTGCACACGTGGTTTGTCGGTGAAAAGATTATGTTTGTCACACTCTGAATGGAGCATTACTGCGAGTATTGATGCTGTGTTGGTTTTGGGGCTATCTACAGATCGTTGGAAAGGGTTGTGTTCTCTAAAGCAGTACAGTTTTCAGTGTCAGTTCACACTGTTTACACACACAAGATCGGAATATGACCATATTTTGCTGTTATGTTCCTTTATTAATTACAATTCTGAGTCCTTATTTGGAATATTCACTGTGACACTATGGCCCGGTTTCACAGACAGGGCTTAGATTAAGCTTGGATTAGACCTTAGTTCAATTAGGGCATTTAAGTAGCTTTTATAAACATGCCTAATGTGCATCTTGAGACAAAACAATGGAACTGACATGTTTTAAGATATGCCAGTGCAAGTTGCTTTCAATTAAAACAGCTCAAATATGCATTTTAGTCCGGGACTAGCTTAAGCTTTGTCTGTAAAACTGAGGGGTATAACATATGTCCATATGAATCTCATTCTGCGTTCTACGGTTTGTGATACAGGCAGATGTATAAAGTCTAAGAAAGCTGTTTTTGGAGCAAGGAGAATTTCCCTCCGAACATTAAAAAAATTGCAGCAAAGAAAAAGAAAACCATGGCAAATTGTCTAAAAATTAATATATAAATGGCAAGCCTGAGTTTCTCCAGTATTTCCATAAGCATGCTTTGTGTGTGTATATAGTCTCATTCTGCGCTTTTGAGTTGACTTACTACTTTGAGGCTTTGAGATACTGGGTGAATCTTGTGTGGATAGAAGTATTTGAGGTCGTGTGCATTTCTTAGACGACAAGCATCTCTCTCAGGTGTTGAATGTGACCACTTGGCCATTGTCATCATGACTCAAGACTGATGAATATCCATTCTCCATTTTGTCATTGATGCTTTCACCTCAGTGTTGTTTGTGCATGAGCCTTGCATCCCTGAGACTCTGTAAAAGCATTTACATCCTCTTTATAGAGTCTGTTTAGGCTTTAGGTTTATTTATTAGAAGAGGTTATTTTATGCCACTTGCAGTCAAACAACCAAATCTACACATGTAGCATCTGTATATGGTTGATATATGGTGTGTATTCACTTTTAGACTTTAGTGGAATGCTGTTGAACGCAGCAGATCGGCATGCAAAAGTAAATTTTGCATGACATTAGTGTCATCTTCAGCATGCTGGTGCTTGTGATCTGGTGGCCTGCTGCCTGGCAATGTGGCATGTAATTGAGTTTGAGGGGAACCAGCGGGGGCCGAATGAGTCCCCTCATACAAAACGGGGATATTGCGGGAATCTGTGGATGATGCTGTGTCCTTGGATCGGCGCAAAATTGCTATGGTTTGCAAGCCTCCTCCACCTCCTCATCTGTGTCTTTGTATTGAACGAGTATAGAGAGATCTAGGGCATGAGGGGTAATGCTTTGTATGTCTCTTAGATGCTGCTTTTCTTGTGCTCTGCAGGACTGCAGTTGTTGTTGGAACAAATAGGTTTACGTATTTATCATTCTTTTTGTAATTCAATTTAAGAATATCTAGCTGTTTTCAATGCTTGGGTCTTGAGCATACAGGTGTGTTTGTCTGTGCACCTAGGCAACACATTCATCTTAACATTGCGTAAAGATGCAATTCGTCATCTGAGCTAATAAGATCATTTAACCAGATTTCAGGACTTGCTGATAGATCGAATGAGAGTATTTAATTTATAATAATCAGAAGTACTTAAAATATGATGCATGAGCAGATTTGAATGATGCAACACAAGTCAGATCTTCTTGCAGTGTCTCCCTTAACATATTAATTATGATTTCATTTTGCAGAGATACTGTACTTGGACATTTATCAAGAGTTTTCTGCTGCTGTATCTAGATTTTTGTAAACGTGTCTACTTGTTGAGAACTTTAGAGAGAATTTTGATTACTGGGGAGAACTATACCATTTCAACATAGCAGAGAAGATGCCATTTTCATTAGTTCATTTTTCAAAATACAGCCTGTTTTGTTGTATATACACTATATTGCCAAAAGTATTGGGACACCCCTCCAAATCATTGAATTCAGGTGTTCCAATCACTTCCATGGCCACAGGTGTATAAAATCAAGCACCTAGGCATGCAGACGCTCTCAGGAGCTCAGTGAATTCAAGTGTGGTACCGTGATAGGTTGCCACCTGTGCAATAAGTCCATTTGTGAAATTTCCTCACTACTAAATATTCCACGGTCAACTGTTAGTGGTATTATAACAAAGTGGAAACGCATGCTGAGGCGCACAGTGCGCAGAAGTCGGAGTCAAGAGCAATGATTAGCTCAAGAACAATGTGTAGAGAGCTTCATGGAATGGGTTTCCATGGCCGAGCAGCTGCATCCAAGCCTTACATCACCAAGTGCAATGCAAAGTGTCGGATGCAGTGGTGTAAAGCACGTCTGGCAATCCGATGGACAAGTCTGGTTTTGGCGATTGCTAGGAGAACGGTACTTGCCTGACTGCATTGTGCCAAGTGTAAAGTTTGGTGGAGGGGGGATTATGGTGTGGGGTTGTTTTTCAGGGCTTGGGCTTGGCCCCTTAGTTCCAGTGAAAGGAAATCTTAATGCTTCAGCATACCAAGACATTTTGGATGATTTCATGCTCCCAACTTTGTGGGAACAGTTTGGGGATGACAAGTGCACAAAGCAAGGTTCATAAAAACATGGATGAGCGAGTTTGGTGTGGAGGAACTTGACTGGCCTGCACAGACTCCTGACCTCAACCCGATAGAACACCTTTGGGATGAATTAGAGCGGAGACTGCGAGCCAGGCCTTCTCGTCCAACATCAGTGCCTGACCTCACAAATGCGCTTCTAGAAGAATGGTCAAAAATTCCCATAAACACACTCCTAAACCTTGTGGAAAGCCTTCCCAGAAGAGTTGAAGCTGTTATAGCTGCAAAGGGTGGGCCAACTCCATATTAAACCCTACGGATTAAGAAAGGGATGTCATTAAAGTTCATGTGCATGTAAAGGTAGGCGTACCAAAACTTTTGGCAATATAGTGTATTTTTGTATGTCCGTAACCATTTTGTATTGTTACGAAATATTATATATGACTAAAATACCATTTGCTTGGTGAAGTTGAATGTCCATATGTGTTCCATTTAACAAAAGAGTCAGTAATGGTGATGTTCCATTTTTTTTTTTTTTTCTCAGTATCCTAGCGACTTAGTTATGAATGGGGAATGACCTGTAGTCATTCTCAAAAACAGACTTGTTTTGCTATCGGATTTGTTTTGAAACAGCTGAACCGCTAGAACAACAGATGAATGTCAGTTCCGCACCTGGGGGGTATTCAAGAAAGCAAGATTAACTTACCGTCACATATACCTTGAACTACCGTTGATTAACCCAAACCTTGCTTACTCGATGTATGCTGGTTCCAAAAACGAGTCCGGGAGTAAGTTCAGACAACTCAGAGTATGTTCCCGGTTAACACACAAGACATTCTCAACAGAGCGACGAGTCGATGATTCACCATGGAAACAGATGCTAAAAAAAAGCACGCCATTCTACTTCCTCCTTCTTCTTTTGTTTAATGGCGATTTTACATAACCTACTTAATGCACATCGCCACCTATTTGGTGGTTGTGCAATCATTTTTTCGACCATTTCGTTTAATAAGTAATCTTTATTCACTGAGAATAAGTATTATATTGTTTGTTTGATGCTAATTAATTGAATGCAGATCCATGTGTGGGATGACAATAAAATAAATAATAAATATATTTGAATTGAATTAACATTTAAACATTACCTGGTTGTAATAGTGCTTTAGAATTAATATATAGTATTGTATATTATGTAACTGTAACTATATAACAAATTTAGTTATATTAATAAAACTATATTAATTATATAACATGCATCTGAATACCTCTTAAGCAAACTAACCCTGGAACATAATCTGCTTTGGAGCAGGTTATGTTCAGATAGTGAGTTGCTATGGCTACTTACATACCCTGAACGTTACCTCCATTTTTGGAACTGAAAGTTGAGGTTATCCGCTTACTTACTCTTAAACATACCCGGGTATGTCACATAACCTGCTTTCTGGAATACCCCCTGAAGCCAATTGATGATATTTGCCTCTTGAAATTGGTAATTGTGTATTTTTATAGAAGTTTGTGGGGAGGCGTGGAGGCATCACATTTGTGCATTCATACGTGCTTGTCTCTGCCTCACCATTATTCTGTACTTGACAAGAATTAGAAAGCAAAAATAAGAGTAGAACTGAAAGGGGGTGATTTAGTGCCCCATCTTGCTGCAGTTAGATGCATGCTGGTCAACCCACATGACCTTTGACGTTTTGGTGTTATATTCAGGTAGACCTTTGACAGAAACGTTTAAGCATCTGTTTTTGAGGTTATATAGACTTGTGAATTGTTGTTTTAAATGTGATTTTGTGTCATTTGTTTTGATCTTCAAATACTTTCTCCTATACCAGCTTCATCTGTAGTAGAGACAACTGTTAGTAAAAAAAATATTCATAGGTTGAATGCCTTTGTAACTGACTCTGTGGTGCTATAATTCTCTATCTTTAAGTACACTGACCAGCCCAACATGGTAACACTAGACCAGTGGTTTGAGTTTGGGGCGGGACTATCTGTTTTACTGACCAATGGCAGGTGTAGTGAAACCTGCTTAAAAATTTGGCAACACTAATGAAGATATTACACAACTATTAGTTTTATTTTTGTTTACTTTCAGAAAGAAATACAGCTACAATATCTTCTTTTACAATATCAATATCTTTTTTGCTTTATTGTATTTTGCCAAAAGCAGAAGTTTCCCAGAGGTTTGTCACTGTCAGCAGTATGGGGTAATGGCCTCTCAGGTCATGATGGAAACATTACATGGCCAAGTCAAGTTTTAGAATAATTGCTTTTGGAAAAAAGAAATTGCTTTTTTTGTTTTTATTTTTTTCTTCTTCTAGAACTGCCGTTCAGCTCAGATGTCATTTGTGTTAGCAGCAAGTACAAACGTGTCTCAGTTCACAAAGATAATATGGTGTGTGGGTTGTAAGATCCCTATTGCTTAGGGCGAGAATGGTGTGCGAGTTTCATATGGACTTTTCCACACATGTTGAAAAACAATTCTATTGAAACAATGTCAACCAAGTGGCTTTTTTAAGGGCTCAACAATAAGGATGGCTCAGAGACCGTGTGAGAGAGTTTAGGGCCAGCTAGCTGCATTGGGCCATTGGTTTTTATTATTTATTTATTTATTTTTGCACAGTCAGTGCTAATATTGGCAGGGCAAGTATAAATCTGAACTACTGGCACAGCTGTGACAGCAGAACAAATTTTCTTTGTTGAGCCCTGATTATTCTCAATACATTTTGCTACTATCTCTGTGTCCAGAAACATGAGACACCAAGTAAACTTGATAACGTAGAAACTGCATTGTTTTGACATTCAGCAGTGCTTTGCTGGAGCGTGATTCCACCCTAGGCTGTGGAACACGCACTCGATCTCTGACCTGTTGAGGTCATGGTGAGTTTCCTGATTAGGACGGTCCTAACATTGTCAAGTTTTACATTGACATTTGATTTGTGTGTATGTGCGCGTGATGTCCAGCGGGCCTTGGCGTTTAGGTGTTTGGTGTTACACCAAAATGATCTAGCATCAACACAGCCACGGCCAATTTTTCAGTGACCATCACTCTTTAAAACAAACTCTCCCTCAACTCATTATAAGGTGGTTTGAAAAGGTTGCCATCATGGGGAATATGCAAAGGCACAATCAGCCGATACTAATTGGACCCCAGCGTTCCTCCCCGATGTAGGATCGATAGTTGGAGATTAATGGTATGATGTGTCAGCAAAGCATGCAACATGGAATAAACCAAAGAACCTTGTAAACTCTGCACTACATCTCAACACAGAAGCTTGATTTTACTAGTGAAGTTTAATTTCTTAATTATAAAGTTTAATTTAATTCCTAATTATAGGCAGTAACCACCAATGAAGAACATTGGTGAGAACATCAAGCAAGAACACAACTAGATTTTAAAAAAACACCTTTCACGATTGTTACCTTGCAATAGATAAATTACCCTTAAAAAAAATCTTGTCTGACTCAATTAGGTCGTCAATTCAATTAGGACAGTTGTTTCAATATACAATAATTTTACAAAGATAGGGATTTTATTAAGTTTTTATATAGATTTGTAAACCTGACTGGCCTTTTATTAAAGGGCTAGTTCACCCAAAAATGAAAATTCTGTCATTAATTACTCACCCTCATGTCGTTCCAAACCCGTAAGACCTTCGTTCATCTTCGGAACACAAATTAAGGTATTTTTGGTGAAATCCGAGAGTTTCTAAACCATCCATAGGCAGCAATGTCACTGCAACTTCAAGGCCCAGAAAGGTAGTAAAGACATCATTAAAATAGTCCATGTGACTTCAGTGGTTCAACCTTAATTTTATGAAGCGACGAGAATACTTTTTGTGTGAACCCCCACCCCCCCAACAAAAAGACTTTATTCAACAATTTCTTCTCTTCAACACCATTCTCCTACGCTGTTGACGTAGTAAACACAGTACAGCACTTCCAGGTTCTACATCAGAACGCCGCCTCATTATTAGCCAGCTCCTGCGTCAGCATCACACGCATGTTGTCGTGGTGCTCATGTGAACAGGGTCAGTCAATGGGGAGTCTGCGTTCTGAAGTAGAACCTGGAAGTGCTGTACTGTGTTCACTACGTCAACAGCGTAGGAGAAACACACAAGTACACACTGTTTGTTTTTGCACACAAAAGTATTCTCGGTGCTTCATAACATTAAGATTGAACCACTGGCGTCACATGGACTATTTTAATGATGTCTTTACTAGCTTTCTGGGCCTTGAACATTGCAATGACGTTGCTGCCTATGGATGGTTCAGAAACCTCTCGATTTTCATCAAAAATATCTTAATTTGTGTTCCGAAGATGAACGAAGGTCTTACGGGTTTGGAACGACATGAGGGTGAGTAATTAATGACAGAATTTTCATTTTTGGGTGAACTAACCCTTTAATATTTAAAAAATAGCCTTTGATTGTATGATGTATTCTAACATTAGTCTTAAGTCTTGCAGGTGGATGAACATGTTTTGCTGATGACCTTTGATTAGCGTCAGATAACCGATTTCAACGTTAGATAACTGATTTGATTTATCAGTGCAGGTGAGATAATGAGTCGTTCCCTTCGCTGTGATTGTGAGCGTACAGAATGACAGAGTTTGATGCTGCAATCAGGTGTTGCACCCCAGGGTAAGCTATTTATCTCAATACTAAATCATCAAGAGAGGAAGAGGCAAAGGGAGGTGATTGGCTGATTGTTTTCTTCTTTACTGTCTTGTTAAAGATAAACCCAACCTGAGTTCTTGTGTGTTTAAGTGGATAAAGCTTGTTAAAATGCAATGAAGCCTTGGTGACCTTTGCACAAATCATAATTATCAATAATCATAATTTGCCCTGTCGGAAAAGGGCTGGAGCAAAAGTTCTCTTAAAGCCTGTATAAAAATGAAAAGTCACTCTATCTATTTTCTAAATGCATGTTATTTTATTGGGAACGATTCATCTGTGCATGCTTATTTTTTTTGACCTCATTTAGCGGATTAGCTCAGAGGGGAAATATTAATAATTATTCATAACTCATTATGATTATTCATTATGATTAATTATGAATATTTGAATCAGTTAAATAGATTAACTTGATGTAGCTACATTAACATTACAATCAATCAATCAGTTCATCCTATGAACGTTCAGTATTGATTATTAATTAATTCTAAGAAAAGGATATTTTTCATGGCCACAGAAAAATAATTCTTCGTTTGTATTTACATAAGTGCTTAGAGCGCATAGCAAGATCGATCATTTAAGTGACAATTTGTTTGCAGCAGGGAGTCAGAACCAAACATATATTGTGCACAAACTTTAATAACTAAATCATGGACAAGATTAAACAGACATAAAAAAAAAAAAAAAAAACATACATACACAAAACATACATGGCAAGAGGCAAAGTTAAAGTGGTTAGAAGAACCGGGTCAGTACAGATGGATGAAGTTATACAAAGACTCTAAAACCTGGGAGAACCATCCCTGATAAGCTCTTTTGTCTGAGCAAAGGAGTTTACAGTTTTACTAACTACACAGCGACTTGTATTTCTTAGTACATTACTTGCATTTGCCCGGGAAGGTGTCCAGATATACGGTCGCAGGAGAAAGTCTTGATGGTTCCGTCCGATTGTTTTGCAGTTGCGATCGTTTCCTTCTGTGTTGAGCGAAGGAACGACTGTGAACTTGCATGGTTGTTTTGACTCCATCGAGGTTGAGGAAGTTGCACATGCCGTGAGGAGTTGGGCCTGCTGGCCCAACTGGCCGTGTGGTGGCATCTGGTTTCCTGTCCCACATACACGTGAGGCTGTGTGTGTAGGCCTTATCTGTGTGAGGCTGTGAGTGTAGGCCTTATCTGGCCTGGCCTGTTGGCCGGCTGATAGACAGCCAAGATGACACGTCGTTTTGGTCCAGAGGGAGACGAGAGCGGAAATCTGTGTGCCTCTCCTTAAGAGTCTGCAAGAAGTCCCACCCTTTATGATCAAGTTAACCAATGGGATTGTTGGGATTTCCCAGCGGGAAATTCCTCTGTGGGAGATTTATGGCTCTTTATTTCAAGCAGGATTCAATGGGTCTGTGCCCATTTATACTCCAATTAATGCAACAAACACTTACAAGGAAGTGACATACATGAAAGTGTAAGTCGTGAAGTGAGCATTAATTTGATAGATGCGACATATATGAGGTTACATGAACTAGCAAGTTGCTCATGAGACATGCATAAACGAAATAACATACAAGGGACACTTTACAAGACAGTTATATGCATACATACAATGTCCTGGAGTGCATGTCTGATTTGCCTCAGTCGCTACACTCATAATTTTTAAAGTATCCTGAATCTTCAGGTGAAACAACTTCTTTTTGTTGGCGTGTGCCAGACTCAAATCATTTAGTCTACTTAAACATGGCACCTTTCTTACAATCGACTGCAAGCTAGCATTCAGATCTGCTTCCATCCAATCAGTCCTCATCCTGTTTTTTTTCTTGATAATCTGTAACACGCAGATGTATGTAATCTGGTTGTCAGCCTGGTTTCCATTACAGATTTGCGCAAAACTTTTGCGCCATTTTCTAAATGTCGATAGCAAACTATTGCGAAATGACGGCGTTTCCATTAACCGATGTTATGCGACTAAAACATAATTTTTTTATTTTTTTTTTCCTTTCATGAAAAGTCATTCCAAAAATCATGTTGACGGATGTTGGTAGGTTTACGTATATCGCAGTCATCGCACTAGCCATTATTTTTAACCGAAGGCGACGTAGGCATTTAAAGCCCCTTATACATGGGAGCCGCCACGTATGAGTTGTTTCTGGGAGGTTATAGTATGCGATTTCACAGAGGAACTGTGGATTCAGAATGATCATGTGATTGATCATCCTTTTTCTAATTGCCTGAAAAACCAACTCACGCGAGCGTAAAAACCATTGGGTTTCCATTGGGCATATTTTCAATTCACAATTTGAAGGGTAAAGGAAACGCAGCTATTTTTTGAGTCAGACGTTGACATGTTGGACCATTTAGACAAACAATGCAATGTTTTAAAAGAACCAAAGTGCGTAGACTTTTCAGGAAGGCTTACTTGATATCCCAGTGCATTCTACATTGGGATAGAAGTATTTTAACATTGAAAAAATTATACACTTCACCTTCAAATGAATCCCTGCTCTTTGAGTTGAGAGCTCACTGGGAGTTTTATGTCCCCACATCAGCTTGTAACTATTTGTAACTCTTGTAACTACATGCAACTCTGCTTTACTCCTCAGTAGTGGTTTAATTTCACTCGTCTGACCCTGTATGTAGGTGGGAGGAGTGGCACACAAAGGTAGGTTCCTTTTTTACTTCCGTCAGTGTCAGAACAGCAAGTAGAAGCTTCTTTTTTTGTACTGTCATAATTGTCAGTTCAAACGGCTATTGATTTTGTACTGGACTTCTGAGTGTTGAGATGAGAGGGGTTTGTCGTCTTGTCCTTTTCTGCTGCTGGTGTGTATGAAGTCCATCACTCTCAAGTACAGAGGATACACAAGTCATTGCTTGCAGAGAAAAGGCTTTCACATGTGGCGCGTTACCACCCAGAACAAATTGGATCAGTAAGTGTCTTGAGATGGGGGGGAAAGAGAAATAATTTTCCAAATTTGCACGTTTTTCTGAATCTGGAAGGCTAGATGAGTTTCCGCAAGCGTATCCCTTAATTTGATTTATAAGGGCAGAATTTAAAATGTGGCTCATTTAAACTTAGAAAATACATACAAATATCTGTGCTAATATTCTGAAATCTCACTGGATTTCTCACTTTAATATTGGGCATTTGCATGCCTCCAAGGAACTTGAATTATACTTATGAAGTCATGCTCCCTTGAGTCCGTTCATTCATTCTTGTGCAAAAAAAGAATCCATGACCTGTTCCCACTCAAGGACTAGTCTTTCATGCAGACTGTTGATTTCTGAAGGAGTGTTCTGCATCAAAGCGTATTGAAGCAGGATGCTGCTTTTCCATCACACGTTACTAGCTCTATTCTCTTGTGTCACCATCCTTTTTCAATCCATTTTTACCACGCTGACTTGTGAGACAATAGAAAACAGAAGGAGAGTGAAGGCCCAACAGGAGGCTCAAATCATACCGCTGCTCCCCAGTGCGAAGTTCATATCAAGCAGAGCCGTTATTTTCTTCTCACTTCTGCAGTGCATCAGATTTTTTTAGAATGACATCCTGAGCTTTTGAGGTTATCAAAGAGTGATGATTCAGCCAGAGCACGGAGGCACACGCAGATCATTGTGTGGGTAATCCTAATTATGGGTTGAACTTGAATGTGATGGCCACTGTTATCTGTATTTGTCATCAAATCTGAAATGGAAGGGGCTTTCATTTCTGACACAATATGGAAATGGCATCTTAGAAACTGGGGGCTCTTTGAACCATGAGGAGAGTATGACAAAATGAAGGGTGATTTTGAGTACTCCAGCCTGAGATTCATTTTCACATTTGCCTGGGAAAATGGAAAAAATAATGTAATAAAGGGGCAGTTTCCCGGACAGAGATTAAGCCTAGTCCTGGACTAAAATGGCCTTTTAAACCAGATTAACAGAAATCTGCTTTCTCTTTCATGGTTTTAAAAAGTCCTAGACTTCTTGTCTAGCTCAGAGTTTTATAAGATGATTTCCTGGAAGACTAGAGCTACTTCAGGACTACCAGGAGCCAGGTTTATCTTCAGATTAATGTTGTGTTTCAAAGAAGACACATTGATTACTATGACTATGTCAGTTAAGTTAATATATGTGTATATGTACACACACACACACACACACTAGCATATATTTGTGAGACAACGCAAAAGCATTGACAAAACATTTTTTTTTTTCTCCATTCTTTTTTTTTTCCTTTACCATATCCCTTTAGAGGCTTCATAGATTCCACAGATGATGTGTGCAGTTTTTCTTTGCTATTTGCTTTTGCTTTAAGAGTTTTCTTGTTCAGTAGTTTTTCGATCGCAGTCTTTTTTCTGCTGTCATTGTTTTCCTTGGATTTGGTTCTCAGTTCCATACAATTTTAAAGTGCCCCTATTATGGTTTTTCAAATATTCCCTTTCATGCAGTGTGTAATATAGCTGTTTGTTAATGTAAACATTCTGCAAAGTTGTAAAGTCAAAAGTGCATGATAAATAAAGTTATTGTCTCCCAAAAGAAAGAATCAACTCTGAACCGCCTAAACGAGTCGTTTGTATTTCAAATCTCACCGTGTGATGGTTCTGGGTCACTAGACATTTGCATAATGCCCGTCTATGTTGTACGTTGTCCACCCACGAACAACTTGGCCCGCCCTCAAACACGTCATTTTACTGAAGACTGCTTCTCAAATCTCGGAGTCCAACAAAGCATTCGTGAAACGCTTGCTCTTGAAAGATGGGTCAGTACTCAGTTTATTTGGACCAGCTTGCTCCTCAGAATCACAACCTGTAAGTATGAATAATTATTGATGTATATATTTTCTACCGGGTGTTGAAAATACGTAGTTTTGTGTTTTTTATATTGTGTAAGTTTCCGGCTAACTGGCTAACTCAAGTTATTACTGTCTTACTGAAATACTTGGGTGTCAGCTGTGGGCCACTATTACCTAATACTGTGTCTATTAATGCAGATTATCTGCCTTTCTTATTATTTTGAGTAAAGATAATAAAGAGAAAGTCGTTTGAGAATCATTGAACGATGTGGTGATGTGCAATGTATATTATGAGAAAATGAACTGAAAATGACCTTCAAAACAAAATCAGGATCCTTTAAAATAGCATAATAAAGACTTTAAGCTTTTCTTGGTTCATTCCATGTTTTATAGGCAACCTTGGTCGTGCTAATTCAGAATTTTATTTTAGTTCAGGACTTCATAGTCCAGGGCCTGGTTTCACAGACAGGGCTTAGATTAAGCCAGGATTAGGCTTTAGTTCAATTAGGATGTTTAAATAGGTTTTATAAACGTGTTTTAGGGAAAAAAAAAAAAAAAAACATTTCTGGTGTGCATCTTGAGACAAAACAACGGCACTAATATATTTTAAGATGCTTTCAGTTAAAACAGCTCAAACATGCATTTTAGTCTGGGACTAGGTTTAAGCCTTGTCTGTAAAACCGTGGGCAGGTGTTAGTAATATGTGTTTCAGAAAGCTATTTTTTAAAGCCATGATTAGCTATTCTAGATTAAGTTCTATTCCTGTCTTAACTGAAATCCTGTCCGGGAAACCACCCCTAAGTGAGTTTATTATTATCAGTGGTAGTTGTTAAACCAAACATTTGAAAATACAAGTATGCATTTTCATCTCATGAATGGCACACATAGATATTGCTAGACCCCTTTTAAGGTCTTTCATCTTAGTTCCCCTCAAAATCTCAGATATACTGTACAATTAATGGTTGTCAGAGGAGAATTACCAATTTTTAAAGGGGGCTGACAACTGAGAAACTACAAATTTGTTGAAAACAGCAGCTGCATTAGCTGTCTGATGTTGTTTCATTCTGAATGTTCCCCTTACCAGGATTGTTACATAACCTCTTATCATCCTCATGACATTTGGCATGGGCTTGCCATTTCTCATCAGAACACTCTCCGTTACTTGGGTTTCACTACATTCAGAGTCAGAGTGTGGAAGGTGCTTGCAAAGTGAAGCAGATAAAGCTGTCATGTTCTGCTAAGTAGTAATACGTATTGACATGTCCGCTAACTAGAAGGGAAGGAAATTACTGTGGGAAAGGAAGAAGTGATAAAAGTGACTGAAGGGCTTAACAAGCCTTTGGAATACCTCTTCTTGAAGGAAAAAAAAAATCTACATTTGGACACCAATAGCAGTCTGTGCCAAATGCACCTAATATTTCTGTCCCACTTTGTCTCGTTTTAGTCCCTCATGCATGTAAAACTAGATTTTGTTTTCATTTGGCGTGAATTCATTTATTCCAGCTGCAGAGGATAATGGCTTTTCAACCCGCATCTTTTTATGTCTAGGTGACACTGCACGCAGCTGAACACAGGCAGTTGTCTCTTGAAGCCAAGCGAGATGGTAACATGAGGGGACAGCTTGTGACCCAGAGGATGCAGCTGTCTTTTAGAGGAAACAAATGTAGATCATAAAGGAGTAGAGGAAGAGAGCTGTTTGTGCATTTTCATGCTTTTTTTTTTAATGCATGATTTCAGGTTGCATCCCATTTTGCTAATCTTGAGCATTAAAAAATTTGTGCATATTATTTTCTCGCAGGCTTTCCCATACGCAAGAATTTAACAAAATCACCTCCATTTCATGAGCACACACCTTGCATGCAAATGAACGCAAATCACATTGCACTTAAAAGCCCTGTGGCTATTGAATTACCGCATTTTTCAAAATACAGTGAATGCAGTGTAATTTGTCATCATAGCATCTGCAGAATCATGTGGCTGTGTAACATCCGCCCTTGTGCCCCCTAGTAGCATGCATGTTGCGCTTGATGCGGTTTGATAAACAGCATAATTATGATGGCGTTTGATTGGCGGTCCCTGCCCTTATATCAGCCGTATGATTGATTTGACATCACCGCTTAAGGTTGGGGTCAATCAGCATTGGCCTGTTGTTCTGCTGCTGCGTCCTGTCTTTTTCCTCCTCTTCTTGCATAAACCACACTCACGGGATCGGTCTTTTATTTATTATGATGGATGCTTATGAGGTGCAGAGCATCGTATTTTTATACATCATATAAGTGTAAGGATGCCAGGAGAGGCTGTCGGCAGGGCATGGGAGAGATGAAGAGTCTTGTGATGCAAGAGCAGACTGCTCAATATTGATCACCAGATATTGCAGACATCAAGTTGGTGCTGCGATGGCTGATGGTAGTTTTCTTTCCCGTGCAAACAGCACTGCTGTAGTTTTAGAATTTGCAAGGCGGACAGCAGCTGACAGTAATCAGGGGATTTTACTGTTTGAAAAGTTTGATGGTGCATAAGCACATTTCACCAGATATCAGATTCAGCCTATACTGACATTCACCTGTTTTTTTGGTAAGTATGCAAATACACGTGCAGGGCGAAGTGTTTGCATAGTACACCAGCTGTATGTCATACACGCAAAAGCACTAAAAGCAACTCGGCTTGCACTAATGTTGCCTCTCCCAGGTGATGACTCAAGGTATACATGGCTAAGTCGAAACGGTAATGGTCCACCGAGGTTGTAGGGGGCGGCATGCATTTGATGTGTTAATGCAGCATTGAGGTTCCCATGACCTCACTATGGTGAGTCATTACCTGTTCTGTGGGCGTTGGACATTTCTTGTTGCACATTGAGTCTATGGATGTGTCCCAATGGTCAATGCATCATGTCGGACTAGTTTTATTTAGATTTTTAGCAGTGGTGCTTTAACCATGTAAAGCCTACTAAATTACTACTACATATTTGATACATGAATTTCTAAGGTCTTTAAATTACTAACATCTCAACTTTGCTGAAAAAACTGTTTTTTGCATTTAGTATAATTCTAAAAATGTCCACCTTCAGGTCAGGGTAAATGTGTGTTTTTGCTGTGAAATCCTTAATGATTTTTATCAAGTAAATGTAAGAATAACCGGTAACAATAAGGTATAACAATAAGGCTTTACAATAAGGTTTCATTAGTTAACATTAGTTAACTACTATAGTTAACTTGAACTAAGAATGAACAGTACTTCTACAGCATTTATTAATCTTAGTTAATGTTAATTTACTAATACATTGTGAACTAACATGAACAAACAAATGAACAGCTGGATTTTTATTAACTAACATTAACAAAGATTAATAAATACTGTAACAGATGTATTGCTCATTGTTAGTTCATGTTAGTTAATACATTAACTAATGTTAACAAATGAGACTGAATGTGTTACCGAATAACCTTTATTAATATTTCAAGATGAACATTTACTGGACTGAAGCAACTTACACCAACGGTTGGGTTTGTCCATATTTGACCCAACCATGGGTTGAAACAACCTGGCATTTTTTTTTTTTGTGTACTTTTTAGAAAAATCATGTGAACATGTATGTATCAAAAATGACACAACAGGCTTTTGAGGGTCATTTATCAATCTTTATAATTTATTTTCTTATTTGTTTTGTCTAAATGTTCAATAAATTAAAGCATATTCATTAAAAAAAAAAAGATTTCATATGTCAGGCTTTACATGGTTAGCTAGCAAACTAACATCATTCTGCACTTTGGAAATATAAACACTTTTGAAGTTTTTTTTGAAATTGCATTTGGAATCAGTTTCGTAGTTAGCTGTCTCTGGCAGATGCTTTGATTGCTCATTAACCAAACCATGCTGTGTGCTTTTGAGCCTGGCGACACTTTACGTTCCGTTATGGTTCCGCATGAAGTGCACACGGTAGCCTGGAATGTTAACAAAGCCGTCTCCACCTCATCTGCACACTGCAATGTCAGCTGACCTCTGCTAACTCTCTGCGCTGGGCTTTTCCACCCCCTCCCTCCTGCGCTCTTCTGTACGCTAGCATGCAGTCCTTTGAGAAATGCTGATGTCAGGATTTAGAACACTCCTGCCACCGGATTACTAAGACTCACACTTTGCTCTGCGCATCTTCTTTTAAGTGTGTGTGTGTGTGTGTGTGTGTGTGTGTCTCTCTGTGTGTGCACATACACCATTATATATGGGCCTGTGTGCTTATAATTACACTGTTAGCCCCATCATATGGCAGTGTTCATGGTTGCTCAAGACCGCATGCATGAATACATACATATTTAATCACGGCACTCGCTGCATGGATTCACATACAGCACATTTACGTCGCTCCATGCCTTTACCGCAAATGACAAATTCTCCTGCTAAAGACTGTTTACGGTGGTTTGCTTATTGCCCAGGGAGAATGAGTGATGCCTGACAGCTGACGGGGGAATGCAGGACCACAGTTCTTTGTGTCTAATTATTTATCAGGAGAGAAAACGCTGACAGAAGCCTCTGCTGCCCTACCGCAAATTGACAAACGCTCATGCAAGAAAAGGAACTTGTAAAGACACCTAATGGAAATAAAATGCCTGTATAAACTATTCTTTCCCCAGATGCATTTCGTCTGTTAATCAGTATTTCTCCTTTGTTTTGCAGAAAAGATAAACAGCCTTGAAACAAAATATATTTTACTTGAAGCAAAATTGTGTGAGAGATTAAGACTTATTTTGAGAGAATATATCTTGAATTTATTTTCTTAGCACATTTCTTACGTTTATGCTTAACTGGAAAAAGGTTGTTGCTGCAGTCTGAATTACCTGAGTTAGGTTCTAAATGTTTTATGCAATTTTTGTTTTAAGGATGTTTAGAGACAGTAAAATTCAAAGACAAAATCAGTATTCTTGTCTTAAATTGAACATGTCAAATAGTTCAGCTGTTCTTGAGAAGTCTTAGATGGCAAATCATTACCTTTTTATTCCAAAGGAAAGATTGATTGTGCATAATTAGTAATATTTTAATGCTCACACTTTATAGCTAATATCTGCTCTGCATTTGTAGTGTAAATGTCTTTTACTGTTCATGTAGGATGACTTTGGCAGGGTTTACTGTTGACAGGTTCTCTGATGTCAGGTCAGCCATCTTTTCACCTCAGGGAAAGTGCGGTGATGTCTGTCAGATTTCCTCCACATCCTGTTTTATCTCTTACAGGAGAAGCAGACATCATGAAGGATGGATCATGATATATGGCCTAAATATTTTCACGCAACTGATGCAAGAAGATAAATGGCAGAAATAGCTGAACTTTTGTGTTAAAGGAATAGTTTATCCCACAATGAAAAAAAAACTGTAAATCTGAGAACAGGATTATTAATTGCCCTCCAGAAAGGCTAAAAGACTTCACCTTTGTGCTATGTGCTCCGTGTCTCGTGAAGGTAAATTATAGGCTACATCTCTATTCAGTTGATATCTCCATAACTAATATTTATGGCTGGCCTAAGTGGGAACAGCAATCCACTATCTGTAGTGAAATAAGGGCCCGTGTGGTATGATTGGACTAGGATAAAAGGATAATTTTAAATGTGCACACTTCCCAGTGAGATGACTCCTGATTGGAGGATTATGCCACTCCATTTGTATGGCTTATGCTCATTGGTCACAAAGGCACTACTTAGCACAGTAGCCCAGGATCAGTTTTGAGTGCTTTTCAATAGATTTAAATCCTCTTCAATTGGCCTTTCCATGCCTCAATTCATAACATGGACATGCATACACAGAAGTTATAAAACTTGCTGGATAAGCCTGCAAATAAGCTGTAATGGAAGTGACCCAGTAACACATATACTGGCGCTAGCATAATCTTCACCCCTTTTTTCCCTTGGGTTTATGTTTGTATGCATATACTATGAAATCGGAGCTCTCTGATGCAAATGGCTGATAAAGAAATAGTGCATGCCAGTGTTTTGAAATATTGACTAATGCAGCAATCGAAACGTCGTACCATGTTTTGTATTTGGCAAGGTGACCGATATCCATTGAAGTTTATTGATTGTCTGCTCAGTCAAAGCACACCACTCCTCAACAAGCCACATGATTTGAGGTATCAGTTATGGTTGTAGCACAAACAGCAGTGTGAAAAATATGCAAAATCCCCATCCCTAAGTATGAGCAATAATAGTGAGGTTTTCTGTAACAAAGTACAACATATAGCACATTATAGTTGCAAATTGTAGTTTGTGCTGCATAATTTAAAAATGTCTCATCTTCAGTAACTGTAACTGCTCCACAGTTCATTTATAAACTCTAGTGAGATAAAAAACGGAGTCTGAGAGAGATTCTCTTCACCCTTAAATCAGCACTGAGTGTCTTAAGTGGAAATATTATTCACAAGTCTTGAGAATTGTACTCTAGGCTGTTCATATCACCAGAAATAAGGAATATTCTAGGCTAAGAACTGTACTGTAGACTGTGTGTGTGTGTGTGGCTTCCGTAGACAACCTCAGGTTACTGTCTCCACAGCTGTACGTTTGTACTAAACATCTTGTAAAAAAAACCTGTTAATTTAATGGGTTGTTAGACTAAAGTCTAAAGGAATCTCACCCCCTTTTCTGTTAAATGTGCCTGAGGGGGAATACAGTGTGTGGATTACTTACATTTTGTGGTTCTTATCCTCCTTTGAACCTTTTGAAGCTATCTGGAAGAGTCAGAATGCCTGTAGGGCCTGCCTAAAATATATATTTCAACGCCCACATTTCCCCAATCCTTCATTTCCTCTCTAGTTCACTCTCTTTCATTGTATTCCCCATATTTCTCTTTAGCCCTCTCTCGCTGTCTCTCTTTTACCTTCTCCTCTAGCCTGGCCATCAATGCCACTAGCTAATCCTGCTGAATTAAATTGAATTCTGGTGTTATTCTTTACATAAGGACCCTCTGAGACATAGTCCTAGTAAGAACTGATTCAAATGCAACTGGAAGTCGAAGATCCTGCAAAATGACAGAGGTTCATCAGAGAATGGACACACAGGGAGTAGATGCTGCTGGGGGCCAGTTTGTCGTCAATATGGGCCAGGACTCCCACTGACAATCCTCGTCTGTGTCTAGAAGTAGGTATAGTGGTGTATTCTCCTTCAAGGCTTCACACTTGTTTCAGATGCTCGCAAGCGTGTCAATTACTTTGTCTTTGAAAGACAGACTGGGCAAAAGGAGCAGTTTGAATCGGGTCTATGACTCATCGACTAACTACCCAGAGAAATCTGTTTGCTGCTCCTTGAACCATAGATGTACGCTAAAAGACTGTTGGCTAAAAGCACAGTCTGTCTCAATGCTTTTGTTGAGGTAAATTAAAAGTTTTAAAAAAGGCAGTTTCTTAATCCAGTCCATCCATATATGCTCTAGTCCAGTTTTTTTGTAAATTATTTATTTTACTTTACTTTATCTTCTATTCTATTCCTCTATTCTATTCTATTCTGGCATATAAGTGTTTGTCGTTCCCCCATTTAAGGCTGTTAGATCTTATGGAATACCTCTAAAACAGAGTATATGGATATCTCCGTTGACACTGACAGCAAATAGATTAGGGTTACTGAACTTGTTGGGATTGGTTGCTTGATTGCTGTACATGAACTTCATACATAGCTTCATTGCATCATGTTGCAATCCCTTTATTGAAAACGGAAGACGTTTTTGTCATTGGGAGTCTCTGTCAGTATGAACGGCCCTTTAGGGTGTAAGACAGAGATGTATGTCCTCCTCCTTCATGAGCTTGTTGAAATGCATATGTGAAGGTTGTGAATTGTTCTCTCTCAATTTTCCCCTTCAAAAATACCTCCCACATTGTTTGTACTGCTGGTTTTTTCCATCATCCGTCCTTTTATGTACTGTGCAGCAAGACTGTGTGAAATCTCTTCTGTGTTTTTCTCTCAGTTGGCTGTCCTAAAACCTTTTGATCCTTTTATGCTTAGCCACCTCTAGCATCCTTGCACAAGAAAGCAGACAATACCAAGGTTATAAATGTCCCTTTGCCCCTCCACAGCACTACACAAATATCACCATAATTGAAACTTTTACTCCCAAACCAACAGTGGCTTGTGAAATCCTGTCTCAAGCAGCCACGGAGGACTTGGCAGAGGGCATTAAAGCTGGGAAAGATGAAATGTGCTCTGCTCCTGGGAGGAGTTTACAGTGGCTATAGGAGTGTGGAGACCCCTTTTATAATTCTTTGGAATGACCCACTTAGCTCCATCATGATTTGAGTGGGAGGTACCATTACTGAGTGCAGGGGGATTATACTCTAATCGTGTTGTCTCCCTGCATACACTATCAAATAGACACTGACAGATGGTGGTTCTGAGGAGCGGATTGTTCACCTCACGGACCTTTTAAAATTCCTTACAGGTTTTTAAACCTGTGTATATCTTTTGAAATAAATTTTTGCCCCTGCAAAGCCTCATTTGGGTCTCAGGGGCTGCGCCTCTCCGCACAAAAATCACTGCAGATTACTCTGAGTGGAGTTAAGGCTTCATATCTCACTTTGGAGATAAACACTTTTGAGCCAGCATTTGGGGATTGCTCTTTCAAGCGTATGTCAGTGTGACATTTCATTGCACTTTTTGCAAAAACAAAGGGTATATTTTTCATGTACAGGCACTGATGTGTGATATAAGCTTTGAGGCGAATGTCAGCTGTAAGCAGGCTTTTTATTCCAAACTATGTTTTCTTCCAGACATTGCTTTGACAGTGTTGTTTTCTTTTCCGGTGTGCTGACAGAAACCTACTCAGGCCCATCACTGACAGAGAAGAATGCATCAGCCAGACGACAGCTGGCATATAGATGATGTCATATTCTGATCAGTGTTGGCTCTGAAATCTCCTATAGAGTTGTTGGAAGGGAATATAATCTCCTTGAAATGGCTCCCCTTCTCCTCTTTAAGATAATGGTTCAGAGGGCACCATTATGTCGCTAATGTTCAAAAACTGTCTTTGGACAATCAGCTTGTTCAGTTAGAGCAGCAGAAAGATGGAATTCAGTGTCTGTTCATATTAGAGAGTGTACATCATTTAGTATTTTTAAAACTGCACTCAAAATATGGCTTAAGAAAAATCAATTATAGTGGAAACTTGACTAGCTTTAACTAGCTAATTCAACAAATGCCACCTTGCTAATTGGTTACACAATGCTTTGGTAGAATTAGCATAACACTTGCTGAATGAGGAAAGCAATATAATACATTTAACATATATCTGTTCTCAAACTAAGCTCCACTCGTCACCATGCTCATAAATAAATACTCATAAATTCCTTTTTTTTTTATTATTATTATTATTTGTTTAATTTGAGTTGGCTCTACTCAAACCAATTTATTATTTTAAGCGTTAGGGTTTACAGTGCAGCAATTCTGGTATTAGGGGTAAATTATAAATAGATTATAATTACTTAACCTCTTAACTTGCGCCCCTATTTTTGAGAATTTTCTGAAAACGACATACCCAAATAAAAATGTCTGCAGCTCTTAAACCCTATGGTCTATATTCATAAATCTGGTCTTATTTTAAACTAGACACTTGAAATTTTGTTACCCAAGAGTCATAATAACTCAAAGTAGTATAGGAACAGAGTAAAACAAGGTAAAATATACATGTAAGTGACTAAGTTTTTTTTTTTAAATTTAAAAAAAAAAATTTTTTTTTATTGAAATTCACTTAGGGAAAAATAGATGAGACTTTAATG
This sequence comes from Coreius guichenoti, assembly GCA_039654105.1. Classification (NCBI taxonomy): domain Eukaryota; kingdom Metazoa; phylum Chordata; class Actinopteri; order Cypriniformes; family Gobionidae; genus Coreius; species Coreius guichenoti. The sequence goes on along the minus strand of CM077182.1, from coordinate 12,106,293 downwards.
TTAAAGGCCTGAAAATAACCTAAATATAAAACTGAATGTCTGATCATATTTTGATTCAAATTTGAGGATGATGCGCTCAAAAATGTAGCTTCTGTAAGCTTTTATGTCAAGAAAAGTCTAGGCGTCCTTTAAAAAAGGCCATTTATTTCAGAACATTTGTAATTGTAAAGAGTAGTTTTTCATTCAAATAAATCTGCAATAAACTGCTAATTATAATGAATATACAGTTACTGAAAAACTAAAGCAACTATTTACAGAATTTACAAAGTGTAAAAAAACTCATTTAGTTGACAAGAACTGTCTGTCATACAGTCTGCAAGTTGCGCTAAGGTGTGTGCTAAACTGACAGACGTGCCGGTGTGAATGGAAACGTAAGCACGAGTAGTATTCACTAATGCTGTTTACATAAAATTAGGGATGCACGATATATCGGAAACATATCGTTATTGGCCGATAAATGATCATTTTTGATGTTATCGTTATCGATCCGATAAGAAAATTTGACCGATATATTCAAGCTGATAAATAATGTATTATTTCCTTCAGCTGAGACACTTCAGACGCGCTGTCCGCCATGATGGGTTGATTGGAATCCCTTCAAAAAGGAAAATACAGATATGTGCAACATGTGCAGCGCAAGTCTAACATATAAGCTACATAAAATTATAATGAGAACACGACTGTAAAAGAACGTTGTGTTTCAGCGCGTTTGTTGAGGGAAGAGCACGTCCACGGAGTTACACCTTCATGACAAGCACAGTCAAGTTCGCTCGCTTGTCATATACATAACACTGTAATGAGAACATTTTTGTAATGAAACATTGTGAATTCTCTGGGTTTAGTTGTTGTGTTTCAGCGCACTGTTGTGGGAAGAGCGCGTCCACAACGCATTCTGACCAGCACAGTCAAGCTCGCTTCTGATTAATCTCATATAGTATGCGTTTCGTTGAGTTAATAACCTGCAGCGCTTCATTGTACCGGTTATCATCTTCAGTTTCAGCGCGCGCTCTCAAATTAACCTTCTAAGCGCTTCAGTTTACGGTTGTGCATTCTCTTCAGCTTCAGCGCGCGCTCTCGAACAGCAATGTTATTTGATAGACTAATAGACTAAAATTAAAGATGTTTACTATTACTGTAATATTAAACTTTTTTTTTTCAAAAACACCGAAGCGTTATTAATAACTAGCACTTTTATTGTTCTCGTATTATTTTCATCAACAATATGGTTTGATTAAAGGGGTCATGAACTGAGAAATCAAATTTTCCTTGAGCTTTTGACATATAAGAGGTCATCATACTATAAGAATATCCTGTAAGTTTCAGAACTGAAAACTTCCTTGTTAGTCCAATAAAAGCTTTTATTGACACCAAGCCCAGCAAACGACAGGTTTTACGTCAAAGGGAGGCAAGCACCGCCTCTGCAGAAGAAGATCAACGCCTACTTCATCACTGCCTTTTTAGCCCCGCCCACCGATTCGCGCATGACATGCAATAGAATAGGTAGCCTTTAGTAACATAGGCCTACGTGGTGTTAAACTAGATCGAGCTACCAAGCAATAAACATGCTGTTGAGTATTACAAAATATTGTGCAGTGCCTGGGCTCAACAGTAACATGTAACATTTAAGTAACAGCAACATGTAAGTAACTGTGTTAATTCTAATGCCCGATCTGAATATAATGCCATAGATCTAAATGTAATGCAACACTTTTCACGATTAGTTTACCATGAGAGCTGTAATAGTAAAAACGCGCTAAAAGAGAGAGTAATACTTAGCTATTTCAAATAGAAAGACGTTAGCCAATCACAGCAGTGGGCGTTTACACCGAAGTCTCACAGCAGACACGCCCCTTAAAACAGAGCTTTCAAACCAGAGGGCTAAAATCAGGGTAGAAAAAGTGCCTTTTATTTATAAATTATGACAGTTTTTTGATGTAAAAAGCATTCTAACATTATAAGTGCACCCCAGGAAACATCATAAAACAATACAACAACGCAGTTCATGACCCCTTTAAAACCATTTCCTTATTGTCTGTGCGGAGGCTATTTCATGCATGGCACATGCATTTTGATTCTTTATATGCAGCCTAAGTAATGTTGTCCAATGACTTGTTTGCATTATTTAGGTATTTTATTTTTATTTTTTGTTAGGCAATAGAATTTTTGGTAACATTTTACAAATAAGGTCTCATTTGTTAATGCATTAACTAACACGAACAAACAGAGAGCAGTAACCTTTGTTAATGTTAGTAATAAAATGTTTGTGTTTATTAACAGTCCATTCACAGTGCATTACCTAATGTTAAGACACAAGTTTGGATCTGAAAATGTTGAGATTAACATGAACTAAGATAAATAAATCCTGTAGAAGTATTGTTCATTCATTGTTGGTTAACTAATGCTAACAAAAAGTTGGCCATAGGAGTGTAAAATTAATTTGAAAAGCTAAGGAATCTTACACTGGTTCAAATAGGCTACTGTACTGTATAGGTTTGATTCATGTTGAAGTGTTTGGGACATGACTTTTAACGGTGAGCCTTTTGTTTCTGTAATCAGACTCTCAAAGTTTATTAAAATTTGTATTTAGCTTTATCGGCCAATATATCGGTTATCTGCTTTCAAATATAAAGAATTATCGGTTATCGGTATCGGCCAAAATTTTCATATCAGTGCATCCCTACATAAAAATGCGCAAGATGATGCCTTTTGATTGGTTACTACATCCATCCATCAAAATTTTGTTGGCAAGGCATTGGCTAGGCATTGACTGGCTTTATCCAACGAAAACCATGGGTGCTATGATTGGCACCTCGCCAAGCCTGTAATGCGCTTCCTGGATATATTGAGTCACCAGAACGCCTGCGATTGAAGGAGAGACAAGGGAGGGCTCATATTCAGCGGAAGAGTCTACACGACAGGGGAGATTGTCAAAATACTGATTAGAATCAATATTTCATTGAAAATGGACATGATTGACAACTCAAACAACTCAAAACACTCATGCAAACAAAGGAGGATTTTTAATTTTTCGTTGTTTTGGATTAAAAAGTGGGATGCATTTTGAAGAGTGGACCCTTACATTGAAATGTATGTTGGTGTTTCTTGGCTTCGTCTGATCTGATCTGCACAATAGGAGATGAAAGATAAGTACTGGGTTTTTTTTTTTTTTTTTCGTTTACATGGCCGGTCCTTCAGCATTTAATTTAACCCTTTCCTCTCTGGTTCATTTATTGCAAAAACAAGTTCAGAACATGAATCTTGAGTGTTTTAGCTCTCAAATGATGCATAGTTTGTGATAGTTCATTGAATATTTTTATAAAACAAAAGTAAATAAAAGAACAAACACGCCCACCCCCGTCCACCCCTCCGCCCACACACCGGTGCGGGCTAACAGGTTAAGATAATAATTACATATCATAATATTATTACATATTATAAATACAAATTATAATTCATCTTTAACTCTTTCCTCGCCAAACACGGAATTTTCCGTTATTTGTGAGAAAACGCTTCCCTGCCAAACACGGAATTTTCCGGGTTTCCGTGTTTTCACTGTTATACGATAGGGGGCGCTATTACGCATCTTCTGAATGAGTTCAGAATCTCCTGATCAAAACACAGGCGAAGAAGACGCAGAAACGAGCGATCTCATATGTAAGCAGATAAAAATAACATGATCAACATTAAACAGCATATAAATCAAAACTGCCTAACGTTACTGAATGAAATGTCGACCCAGGATGAGCTATAGGACTGTGCAAGTATTAGGGGTGTTGATGGACTCGATCTACTCCATCTGTGTTTGATCATCGTTCTGAATCCGATCTGGATGTTGTCTTTGACAAAAATGTAATTTTCTCAGCTTTTTGCTCAAAATGTTGCTTTTTTTTAATGAAACTTACCCATATTCAAGTGTTGATAAAAAAAGAATGCATGAAGGTAGAATAATATATATATATATATATATATTATTTATTTATTTATTTTTTTAAAAGCAGAGGCTCTGTTATTTATTTTGATATATTGCATGCTCAGATATTCATACAACAAAATATTCTGGGGTCCATTACATTTTTGTGAAAATGATCAAAAACGCTGGCGCTGGCTGCCAACTTTTTTTAAAAAATGCTGGCGGGGAAAGAGTTAATTCAAGCATTAAAATCAACAGGTTTAATTAGGAGAATTCTGTTTTGCTCTTTTTTTTTTTTTTTTTTTCTCAGTTAATTATTTTACTACTACTACTATATTGTTAACTGAATTCTGCTGCCATTGCCATCAAGCCAAACGAGTTTTATAGAGTTCATGTTGAGTTCATGAAAGGCTAATATTTAGTTTCATGTATATGAGAAGTGACAGGGAAGCACATTTTTTTTTTTGCTTGAGTAGAGTGACAGTTTGACAGTTTGAAAATGAGAATCCGTATTCCTGTGATAAATGTTTTAACATAGATGAAGCATAGTGAAGAAATTTCATTTTTTCAAGATTTCTAGTAGTATGTTGTGTTTTGAGTGTGTATTTTCTTGAAATATATTTGCCATAACTGGTTAGGCTATGGTCCTACAATGACCTCTTTCTATTCCAGAGGTTTGGACTAAAGTAAAGTGCAACTTGATGTTAATGCAAACTGGATCAGTTATAGCGAAATGCAGAAACAATGCATTGAAGTCGGCTTGCTCATCTGGTGTAATAAGCAACTATAGGTTTTACCTAGTTAGTGGCAATGGTGGACCCATGACATTAAAGCTTCATGCAGTGGATGGAATTACTTAATACTCCTTTTAGATATATATGCTTATGCTTACACTTCTCCAGATACCTTCATTCCCTTCCTCATCATTTAATGCATTACAACTCAACAAAGTGATGTTTGTTTGGATTTGCGTGGTTGTAGGTGCTTATATGGTATAATTTGTGATGCCAAAAATATTTAAAAACCTTTTCTTGGGTGTTTGAATTGCAAAAAGGCTGCCATTTGATTTAAAAATATTAAACATGTTATGCTGAGTAATTAAAAGTAATAGTAATAGGAGAAATGTCCCTACATAATTAAAATAAAATGGTTATTAAAAGTTCTCTTTGGCATTTTCTTACCAATATTCCTCTTGTGCAATTGTGGTTTCACTGTGTTTTTTCTAGACTTAGGAATTATATTAATATACTTTTATTAATCCAAGCGCAAATAGACAAGAATGACAGCCAAATATTATTATACTGATAGTTTTGCTTGTTCAATTAATTTCCCTGAGCCGGAGGAGATAGAAACACTGAATCTAATAGTCGCCCGTGTGCACTTTTCCCCACCCGCTAGTGTTTACATCATTAGTAGTGGTTTTAAAAATGCAACTTCTAATTTGGCATAATTAAGATGGTCATTTAGCAGGCAGAACTGAATAAATGTTTTTACAGATATTCTAGACTTCTTGCTAATGCTCATTAACAAGACCAGTGGGGCCCAGGAAGATTTTGCATGAAACGGTACCTTTCCCAAGCAGAAGGATGCTGGTGGGCAGATATCCTCTTAGCAGGTTCAATCTAAAGAGGTTTCACCTTCTTTAGCATTACCAAGACACAATTATGTTTATTTGTTGGAGAATTTCTTTTAGCAGGATTACAGAAGGGATCAGTGTGTTACCTTTGCTGTTGCGCCGTTGGCCATTCATTCTTTGACTGCCATTATAATCAGTGGGTCAGCCAGAGCCATGGAGTAAAGAAAAAAAGAACCGCAGTTTCTTTTTCTTCATTCTTCTCCCTTCCCTCTACAGAATTTGCACCGATATGATTAAAAAGGTGGTTGATCTGGCTTTCTCACAGCAGCAGAATCTGGTTGATTTCCTAATGGACCCTTCCACACTTAGGATAAAAAAAAAATAGGACCTGAAACTAACAACATTTTTTTCAAAGGGTTAGTGAGAACAAGTTTTGAATCCCTTACAAAACTGAACAAGTTGATTATGTATATGTAATGTGTAAAATCTGTTTTTTGAGAGTAGATTTGAGTGACCTGTGCTTTTTTTTTTTTTCTTCTCTCTCTCTCTCCTCCCCTCCCTCCCTTGTGATCTTCCAGTAACTCTCAGACATGAGATACAAGCTAAAGGTTTTAGATCTAATCACAATCTTCTCACCAGATCTGCTGATCCCATGGGTTTTGTGGTCCAGGCTCAACCCAAATGCAGTGCTTTATATTCAGTTCTAATAAAAAACTGAAAATGTATACTTAAAACTTAAGAGTAGGATTAAGATTTGACTGAGTTCGTACACTTATTTGACTCGTTTATTAAATGTTGTCAATTGTGATAAGACTTTCGGGTGTTATGAAAGACACCATATTTGATATTTAATCCGTCACTACGATCACAGGCATTATTCATGGCTATTGCGAGACTTTAATCATTCATATTCGAGTCACTCCTGTCTGCTGTTGTATTTGGGCAATTTGAGTCACATCTGTGCCTAAGATGATTTTCAATCCCAAACATCCACTTTGTGGAATTGGGCTAGACTGTGTTAATTCCTTTGGTTTAGGTTTAGTCACTATGAAGTAAAAGTCCTCAGTTACTGTATTAGAGGGACAATATTAAATTCTTATGCGTATTATTCATTGTACCAAAGAGTAATAATCACTGCATACAATCAGTTAGCAGCAAACAAAATTTTCAATTTTGTTCATAGTGGTGATGAATTATGCGTAGATTTATTTTCTACCATTAAACTGTTGGTGATTGCCTTCTGGCCATGAGAGAGAGGGAGCCTCAGTGTTTACAGAGTATTTAACTTCATTACAAAGCGTGTAACTAACATCACCTCATGGGGCGCGAGTTGCAAATGAAGGATTCATTACGGACTCAGTGGTTTTTATTGGAGGGTTTACGGACCCCATGCAATGCTAGAGTTATGGACCAGTCATCTAACTGCAGATAGGAGTGGATGGATTGGCTGTGTGAGCTTGTGGGTGCAACCGACTAAAGTGAAGTGCAACTTGAGTGATCAAATTTTCATTTGCCTTCATATTAGCAGAGTTTCAGGGATAACCATATAAACGCCTTTCGTCAGGCGTGGTTAAAGTGATTTCCGTCTAGGTAGGCACCCTCTTAATGTATCTCTGAGTCAGATTCGCACTTCAGTTCAATTTTGTATCTGTCATACCTGAGTATTATGGGTTTCTGCGCTTTGCTGAGTATGTAGCAGAGAGCAAGAGGAAATATGGGGAGTCGTTTGCCAATTTTTGTCACTTGTGGAAGGGATGGCTTGCTTTTACTAGTACTTGATAATTCAATGAAACAGCAGTGACTCGGAAAGTGATATAGCGATGAATTGCCCGTAACTTAATCTTCTATTCAATGCAGGTGTGTAGGAGTTTCTGTGTAGCACCTAATAAAGGTTTAAATTTGAATCTTATACAAAAGGTTATTGACAGAACAATTATATTAAGGGTCTATCAAGAGCAGTTTCTGAGAGGATTCTGTGTAGTCTCTTTGTCAGTGGCTTTACTTTCATTAAAAGATAAGAATTTTAATTATATAGTGGGGAGAACAAGTATTTGATACACTGCCGATTTTGCAGGTTTGCCCACTTACAAAGCATGTAGAAGTCTGTAATTTTTATCATAGGTACTCTTCAACTGTCAGTGACGGAGTCTAAAACAAAAATCCAGAAAATCACATTGTATGATTTTTAAGTAATTAATTAGCATTTTATTGCATGACATAAGTATTTGATACATCAGAAAAGCAGAACTTAATATTTGGTACAGAAACCTTTGTTTGCAATTACAGAGATCATACGTTTCCTGTAGTTCTTGACCAGGTTTGCACACACTGCAGCAGGGATTTTGGCCCACTCCTCCATACAGACCTTCTCCAGATCCTTCAGGTTTCGTGGCTGTCGCTGGGCAATACGGACTTTCAGCTCCCTCTAAAGATTTTCTTTTGGGTTCAGGTCTGGAGACTGGCTAGGCCACTCCAGGACCTTGAGATACTTCTTACAGAGCCACTCCTTAGTTGCCCTGGCTGTGTGTTTCGGGTCGTTGTCATGCTGGAAGATCCAGCCATGACCCATCTTCAATGCTCTTACTGAGGGAAGGAGGTTGTTGGCCAAGATCTCGCGATACATGGCCCCATCCATCCTCCCCTCAATACGGTGCAGTCGTCCTGTCCCCTTTGCAGAAAAGCATCCCCAAAGAATGATTTTTCCACCTCCATGCTTCACGGTTGGGATGGTGTTCTTGGGGTTGTACTCATCCTTCTTCTTCCTCCAAACACGGCGAGTGGAGTTTGACCAAAAAGCTCTATTTTTGTCTCATCAGACCACATGACCTTCTCCCATTCCTCCTCTGGATCATCCAGATGGTCATTGGCAAACTTCAGACGGGCCTGGACATGCGCTGGCTTGAGCAGGGGGACCTTGCGTGCGCTGCAGGATTTTAATCCATGACGGCGTAGTGTGTTACTAATGGTTTTCTTTGAGACTGTGGTCCCAGCTCTCTTCAGGTCATTGACCAGGTCCTGCCGTGTAGTTCTGGGCTGATCCCTCACCTTCCTCATGATCATTGATGCCCCACGAGGTGAGATCTTGCATGGTGCCCCAGACCGAGGGAGATTGACCGTCATCTTGAACTTCTTCCATTTTCTAATAATTGTGCCAACAGTTGTTGCCTTCTCACCAAGCTGCTTGCCTATTGACCTGTAGCCCATCCCAGCCTTGTGCAGGTCTACAATTTTATTCCTGATGTCCTTACACAGCTCTCTGGTCTTGGCCATTGTGGAGAGGTTGGAGTCTGTTTGATTGAGTGTGTGGACAGGTGTCTTTTATACAGGTAACGAGTTCAAACAGGTGCAGTTAATACAGGTAATGAGTGGAGAACAGGAGGGCTTCTTAAGGAAAAACTAACAGTTCTGTGAGAGCCGGAATTCTTACTGGTTTGTAGGTGATCAAATACTTATGTCATGCAATAAAATGCAAATTAATTATTTAAAAATCATACAATGTGATTTTCTGGATTTTTGTTTTAGATTCCGTCTCTCACAGTTAAAGTGTACCTATGATAAAAATTACAGACCTCTACATGCTTTGTAAGTAGGAAAACCTGCAAAATCGGCAGTGTATCAAATACTTGTTCTCCCCACTGTAACTATACAGGGTTATTTTTAAAGTGTGCTTTTTTTTTTTAGCCTCCTCATTTTTAGCTGTAAAATAAGTTTCTCTCTCGAAGTCATCATGGAGACCCAGGTGCTTTGAGAAGGTGCTTTGAGATACGAGTGTGTATGCTTTTTTTTTTTTTTTTTTTTTTTTTAGATGGAAACCCCTGGAGAAGACTTTCTTTTTGCAAACATGTTTTTTTTTTTTTTTTTTAAACTGGTAATGGTTTTATTCAGAACCAGCTATCATTATCCTAAGTACATACTACTGTTTAGAAATTTTGTTAACTGTTAATTTCCATGTTTGACTTAGCCTAGCAGTTAGCAAACATACTCCAACAAATGTAGTCCTTGTGGGTGATGCAAGTTTGCGTCTGCCTTGCTACATTTCCTGATCCTAACCTTTCATCTTTTTTCTGTCATTACCTGTCCTCTTTCTACTCTCCTCTCAGTAAAAGTGGTAAAAAGGAAATGCATTCCTAAACATACCCAAATGATCACAGTAATAACTATCAGATTGGATTTCAACACACATGTAACTTGTGAAATATGGCCTGGAATGTGTCCATTTACATTAATTTTGCTAAATGAGGAAAGAGTGAGTGGAAATGCTCGCTCACTCACTCACTATATAGTGGATGTTGCAAGTCAGCAGTTGCATACAGTGAGTATATGCATGAATCCTAAATATTTTGATAATTTATGTCCTCTCACATGCCTTATTCAAAACCACATTGAAAAATCATGATGGACGTGAGCAGAAGTAAAATTTCAGTTTTCCATTCCACACTCTGTATGAGAATCTCTTGGTGTTGTGGTACTGTAACTCTTACATCATTACTTTAGCAACCAATGTAGATGCACTATCGACTACATGGAGTAAACTGATCAGATTTCAGCACTTGTAAGGGCCGTGACTCACCAAGCCGATGGTCGGCCGTCGGTGAACGTCTGTTGAGCTAGTTTTTGCAGTGTGTTCCACATGTTGGCTCACGTCGGTGGCAGTTCAGCATGTTGATTCAGCATCAATGAGAAAGAGAACTCTGATTGGCTGTTCAGTCAAGCAAAGGAGTCGGTGTATGAGAATAAAAGCAAAGTGATGAAAGTGAGCAAAGTCAATACGGCACAGACAGAAGGCTGTTCTAATTGTACGTAGGGCTGGGCGGTATATCGAGTTTGTACGATATATCGATATATATTTTTAGAAACGATATGGAATGAGGCAATACCGTTTATATCGATATACAGTAGATTGATACGAGCGCATCTGAAAAACAGTGGAGTACGCAGAGTGAGCTAATGCAGGGAAAGTGCATGATACAACTTGTCCTCAACATGACACATACATTATATTAAGGGCTTCAAAATAACTGGTAAGATATAGTTAACACATATAGTTTAAAGCAGCTTGCCCTGTCAGATGCTATTTTGTATATGAGAGATAGGCTATTTGTGCTGACAGACAGATAAATACTTGCGGTGTTAATGCGTTTGAAATGTTGTGCTTTCTTCAGTGCATAACTTACATTTCACAGGTATATTCTCCATCTGTAAATGTTAGAAAGTCATGCAAATATGTCCATTTTGCTGTCTGGTGAGGACGAGTCTTCTGCATGTGAATCTCTGCTAAAACTCAGGCTTCCATGAATGAGCGCTGTCGCGTGCATGCGCGGCAAACAGACGGAGCGCAATAGAATAGGAACGCAATAATTCTGACTAAAATATACATATTTCTAAAATATTTGTTAATCATCATGATTGATATTTAAAATGGTAAGCAAGCTCTGCTTTGTTTATGGTTTGTATATCTGCAGTCCTAGTTTTTTTTTTTTTTGGATGACGAATATAGACTCTTGATACCTGCTGATATAGACAGACACCGCCGACACGAAGCGGCAACACAGTCGGCTTTTGTCGGCGCTAGTTCTTTGACGTCGGCTTGGTGTGTCACGACCTTAATGCTGAGTTCACACTGCACGATTTTAGCCCCGCTTTTGAAATCATAGGCAAATCGGTGCTCGTTCATGCAAGTGACAATCACGCATTGTGAATTATCAAAGACGCGATCCGAGAGAATCCTCGATGCCCGTGAGATATTTGGCATGCTAAATATCTGGACCTGTTGGCGATTCAAAATCCTGCTGTGTGAAATGTGTTTTGACTGAAAATTTCATTGGTGATGACCTACAGCCAATGAGAGAGCAAGATACAGGGTAGCGGGAAGTTCGGGGAGGAGTTATAGACCAGAATATCAGTATTTTAATAGATATATTTACAATTATATAAAACAGAAACAAAGCACAGACATTTGCTTGACCAGCCGCAACAGCAGCACATTGCAAAATTATTTATTTACATCCAGCTCTCTTTGCAGAACACAATCCTTGCTCCCAGTGTCTCCCCAACCATTTCCTCCTCCTCCATAATTTTTTTTTTTTTTTCCTTTTCGCTGCAAATCAGTGCACAGACAATTTGGATTGCAAGCTTTCTGCAGGCTATCATTTTTAATAACAATTACCTCGTGTGAGAACTCCAGTCAGATGCATGCGTGATCTCGCGTTGTTTCTCGCGTGTGTTTGGTTGTGAAACGTAGTTTGCGGACCAGACAGAGTTGTCGGCGATTCTTCCTATTGTAAAGTCATGCAATGTGAAACCCCCTGTCGCCGATCCATCGTGCAGTGTGAACACAGCAGAAACTGAATGCTACCCCAGATAGTCATGCAGTCTGAAAAGAACCGTGATCTGACTACTTTGAAAATCGTGCAGTGTGAACTCGGCAGAAGATGACAGTGTAGAAGTTCAGTCCGAAAGATCATATTTGAAAACTAAATTTAAACAAGTTATGTTGTACATAAACTGACCATGTTTATTTGATCTGAACTTTTTCTTGTGCTGATCTGTGTGATCTGCAATGACTGGTAGGTGTGTTTCCTGCGAACCTGCTCCCTATGGCATTTGTAGTGGCCTGAAGACTAAACATATATATTCTCCCTATATATGAATTTCAATTAATAAGGCCTAATACTCTGTGAAATCTATTTTGTGATGCACCCCATGTTTAATGTGGTCCACTGTGTGAACTTAGAAATATTTTCTACAGTTTGACAGTAGCAGATATAGACGGCATCATGCAGACAGGAGGTCAAAGGGGTTGATAAAGCAATCAATCACTTCCCCAAAAGAGCACAAGGCTTGGGATTAATGAATGCTTCTATCCCATTTGTAATTCTTTTGCTCAGTATTCTGCGGCCTCAGTAATGGATTCCAATTTGCTCTTTTTGTCACAGAGAATAATTTACATCCCGCAATGCAGTGTTGCAATCTGGAGCACATGTACCACTCTGGATGGCTCTCATTAGGGCTAATAATCACACCCATGACTGTCCAACTGGTGCATTAAATTCTCTCTGGCGATGACGACATCTTGATGTGCCCTGCATTGGCAATGTATTAAGTGTCGTCAGCGATTTGAGTGCTTTGTTCTGAGCCTGTAGGTTCTAAATTGATGAATGAAAGCCCTTGAAATAGCAGTCATTATAGATAGCAGCTGTAGTGCAGAGAAAGCGAGAGATGACTTTAAGATAAATGTAATTATATTTGAGGTGCTCACTTCATTACGTCTTAAACAGAAATTGTATACAGTATTGTCTACGTCTAATCATGAAATTTTGCAAATTTATTTTCATGCAAATAATAGTGAGTAACATTTTTTTTTTTGTTAGCATCACTTGCAGTTTTATCTTGATACGCATACAGCTTTAGAAAATTTAATTTGGAGTTATTTTTTTATTTTTTATTAATGAACCCCTAACTTAAAGATGATAAATCATAGAAGAGAAATGTAAATAGTTTTGCATATCCTTATTTGGATGGCAGTATAATTGTAATTGACAGTGTGCAATAATCACAACTTAGATATTTGTCTAAAGGCCTTGTGTAAGCTATAGTTATAACATGATGCTATGTTGTTCATAGACTTTAGAATGGATGTGGGATCACTGTAGTGCTATTATCTATAGTTACAGAAATGATTGCTAATGACTCTTTTTGTAACTTCCGATCTGTTTAATTTAGTTGGTTTCAAAGACCTGTTTTAAAGCCTCTGATCTTCTGCGTTCAGACACATCAGAGGCTTAATATTTCCCAGTACACCATTTTTTAGCATGAATCACATAGGACTGTTTTGAACTCTTTTTGAGTCGATCTATATCCACTGCACTTTTTTAAGTTTTAATTTCCTCTTTATATGTGAGCTAGATTACGATATGACTATTTTAATGTACATCACATAATCATGTTTTTTTTTCTTTCTTTTTTGCCTTTATTTGGAGCTTACCAGTGTGAATTGCTATCCATTGTCAGTGGGGATGAGTAATTGTTGACTGTTCATTTTTGGGTGAAATATTGCTTTATAGAAATACTTTAAAGGCACATATGCACGATTGTTGACTTGTGTACTTACATTATCTCAAATGTTTCCAAGAATGTTTAAATCCAGTGAAATCAGCAATTTTAACCAGGACATGGACCGTGTCCGTGCATCGCCTATCAATGACATCATACCCGCGTTACCCTCGATTTCTGGTTTTATTTTGTAGAAACCATGGAAACACCCAAAGACGTTTTAATATATTATGTGTTTTATTAGACAGGTGAGCAACTGTTTCATCGACATACATTCATCGACAGAAAACTAATCATTGTTATATAGCTCAACACAGTTTATAATGTTTTACCATGACTAATATCAATGCTTACTGCAGTGTGCAACAAGTGTCTCATAGCTGCTGAGCGAACTCAGAGTAGCATTATAACATAACTTTCAACACACTCAAATGTATCTAATATGATAAAAACATCGCTGCGTTACCCCACGCATGACCGAAAGAAGCGGAAGTGGTCGTCTGCGGCATAATAAAAGCTCCGTGAAATCAAGGCGTCATCAAGCTACGCCTTTGTTTTGAATAAACGACCTCTAGCGGCGAAAAATTACATATTGTGGCTTTAAATACAACATAAGCATATTCAGTTTTTTTTTTAAGTTACAGACCTCAAAAGTAACTGCATAATAGGAATTTCCCATCTGCACATTTAAATCCCTGAAGTGTAAATGATTCATATGTAAATTAATCTTCTGAAGATTATTAATCTCAGAGCAGATTTTTTTAGTAACATGGAGGACAGGAAGATAAATTTACTCTCCGATTATAGTATTATGGGTGAGCGAGCTTCCTTTGCTGGTTTGAAATATTCTGTTACACACTGGGAAACTGTGAAACCTTGCCAGCTTTGTGCTCTGTTTGAATATGGCACAGTTATCAGACAGGAAGTGCGGACGCTGCTGGCTCAGTCCTTTCTTGACAGCTCTATCTCTCCAGCAGAGGGAAAGGACCGTGAATACCTGCTTGCTGGATAACAACACTTTCTGACTGTCACCGAGCCCAATCTGTGCACCTGCAGCTCTCTAAACCAACAGTTTGAGCTGGATGTCATCTGTGTGTCGAACTGGGTCAGAACAAGTCTAGTGTAGAACTTTGTATTTGCCTCCATTTCCAGGGGTGTGCATCAGCCCCATAGCGATGAATTATGCAGAGGGTCATTTCAGAAGAGAAGTCATTCTCCTTTCAGAGGTCAGACTAGTCTGTATGTGGAAAACGGTTTGGTGGATTGCTATTGTGGATCTGCTACATCAACAGCTACCCAGCATAAAACACCACGGGCTTCATGTTGGTATAGTCTTTCAGTACCTTAACAATTGTGAAATTGTCAAAAGTATTTTGAACAGAACAACTTCTTCTTCAAAAGTCTTTATATGTGCATCCATTCAATAAAAAGAAAAAAAAACGTTAGAAAAGTGCCTTAGTTGGGCCAGCCTGGAGAAAAAAAAAAGAGAAAAAAAATCTATATAATGTATTTTAAATCAGCAAAAAGTGTCTTATATGTGAGTAGTTATAGGATATAGGATATTTTGTCTTCTCTATTTGAGATGGAAATATTTGAATGGGGAAAGCTGTTACATTTTGTTATCAAGAGGACTGCTGACTTGTCTGAGTGGCATTAAAGGTACTTGGTTTCCGTCTAGATTTCTTTTTTGCAAGCACGAGAGTGAGCAGTAATCATTCCTTTTTATACATGTCTCTAGAGACTGACCCTTAACTACTTTGCCATCCGCTGCACGCCTCCGAATAATGAGAAAACGGTCAGGTTAGTGACCCCGCTGGAGCTGTTATAATATGGAATGTGATGATAATATGATATATGATGATCTGCCTTACTCCACAGATGCTGAGAAAATGACACGAACCATTTAGTTTCAAGATGACGCTCGTGTAGGATACATTGGATAAAACATTGGAATGAGTCACCACCTGCTCTGTTTTGCGCAGCTCTCTTTTATGATCATATTCAACCTGTGCAGATATTTCTCCTAGTCGTAAACGTGTGTGTGTGTGTTGTATGCTGCTGTCATGGTTGATGTATGGTGTTTTTGTGAGACGACCCAGTGAAGAAGTTTGCCGCATACTGTAGGGGCCAAATCAGCAGGAAAGCAATAGGCTTGGCTGTGCAAAAAACAGCACGTTTTTTTTTTTTTTTTTTTGTCGTCACCTGTGTTTAAAAGGCAAAGGATGTAGTGAGCCAGAGCTTGGTCACACTCTGACTTCATCTGGCATGTTTGTTTTGGGATTGAAAATAATGTCTGTGATTTTTCAGAAACAGCAATTTCCCATATGGGATTAATAAAGAGTTGGTCCATCCATCCATATCGCAAGAATGTTTGGAAAGAATGATTGACACTGGTATATTTGTCAATCCCCCAGACATAATTTTCACTCCTCCAGTCTGTGTTCATCTTATCTTCACAAAATGCAAACAGCACCAGAAGGGAAGTGCTATTTCCCTTCACTCCAACTTCAGTCTTGATACAAAAAAATGATCTTAAACTACAACGACAATGAACAGTTTTGGCCCTCAGGACGCACCTTCATCCAGCACTTTGAGTGCGCCTGGCGTCCCATTTAATTTTCGATCTGCATCATTGCGGACAGGTTGCAGTAATAATCATGATGTCTCTTCTCACATTATTGTGCCAGCATTCACCAATTATTCTTGTCCTGCGGCCCCCTCTTTTCTCTGCTGTCGAGCAGGATATAGCATCTTTGAGGTCTTCATTATTTTTGAAATATTTCAGGGGGGCCAATTCAAAAAGCAGACTGAGTATAGTCAGAAGACACTTAAATCTCTAGTGATGCCCTCGTCTTTGAAAAAATCTACACGTACAAAGGCACATCACGACCTCACGATAATGTCACTCATGCTAATTGTTGCATTGTTGCAATGTTGCAACAGGAAAACAAAGCAATCTCAAGATGCTTATGTAATGCCAACTCTTGAAGATAATATAATTTATGGCTCTTGTAGCAGTTCTGCACTTCTTTCATAGCTCTTTCCTTCTTTCCACTGGTGGGACTCCACTGTTAAATAGAAGAGACAAAACTGAGGTGGAATAACAAGGTTGCTAATTACCATTATATTAATTAGAGCCTTTTTAAAAGGGAGATTAGAGCAGAATAGAGTTGGAATAGTAACGAAAGCTTCTTTTAAAAGAGGGAAAGCTGATATGGAGTCACATGACTGCCGCAGAGACATGCAGACTTTTTTTGAACAACCGTTATTGTTGCTAAATAATTTTTTTTATGGTGATTTAAAGGGGTATTATGCAATATGTAGCAGAGCCACAAATGAGAGACCCTCTGAGATATAGCATGATCAGTGGGGTCCAAAGGTCTGAGACCAAATTAGTAAATCTAAATTAGTAAAATAAAGTACTGTTATCTTAAGTAAATGTCAATCTCAAACTTTTGAACCCCCACATTTTTGTTCGTGGCTGAATGTTCGAAGCCGTTTCAGTTATTTATGAAGGAAGCAGTCCCTCAATGTCTTGCTGGTTAATTACACATCTTTGATATTTTTTCCTAAGATTTCAGAGGCTCAGGACAACACCTGGTAGATCACGGTAGATCGCACAGCTCAGAAAAATCAGACAGGAAATGCACAAGCAATGGAGAGGTGTTTCATGTCCTCACTTCATTGACTCACCAACCACCAGCCCTCAGTTTTCTACCCCATGAGTCAAAGCTGCAAATCTCTGCAGATTCACTTTCATTTGACTCTGACTCTCTCAGAAAAATCCTAAACAGATTATGTTTAAATCTCCAAAAGGAGTAAAAGAGAGCAGAAGGAATATCAGGTGGAATTGTTGACTAAGCCACATATTTAAATTCCTGTGAAATGACAGTTTGCACGTTGGACTGAATATAGACACACTCTTGTGCTGTAATACCAGTATGTAGGCCTGCACGAATCTCCACTCCCAGAATTCAGCAGAAGGCTCCACAGAACACCAGTATGTGGCCCTTGCATATTCGTTTGTCACTGTGAATTGGCATTTCACACCTCATGTTACCCCATAATGATGTGTTTCTGAATAAAACTGGATATTTAACAAGAAAAATGAACTCAAATCATTTGGATTGTGAAAAGTCTACATTCCATACCAAATGGATCTAGATTACAGCTATTGGTTAGCCAAGTGAAAAAGGAAGGTGAAAAAGAAAAGCAATACATTTTGATGAAATATTGGGATGAATATGTGTTTGCAATTTTCAGTTGTTTGTTTTCACTGTTGCAGTTCTATAGTAGATGTGTATTTCAGAATATAGAATGTAGAGCATGTGTCTGTGATGCACTGCTACCTCCTTGGTTCTCGGCTATAGATCTGAGCCACAGAAATCGTTACGGATTCTATGGGCTGTGTGAATGCTGTAGTCATTTATGTTCTTCAGGGAAAAGCCAAGCCCAGCATCAGCTCATCAGCTGTGAAATGATTGGATGTTTTCATTTGAGTGAATAAGGTGAGATGAGGTATGGAAATCCCATTGTAAATTGACTCTCTGTAGGTAAATTCCCCTGATTGGTTTTAGATGAAGCAGCAGAGAATAAATCGAGTCAATGTCCCTCGATGTGATGAATCGAGTGGCGATGTTTTAATAGACTGTCACCTTTTCATCTTGAAAGCCATATTTCACTAACCCGACAGCTGGAAGATTAAACGGCGTGTTTTACCCAAGAAAGATTGTAGCTGCTTTAGCAGCTGATGTTGTGTCTCTATAAGTGAAAGATTTATAAAGTACACTAGGGCTGCAACTAACGATTATTTTGATAATCGATTAGTTGGTTGATTATTTTTTCAATTAATCGGATAAAAAGCCTATTTTTTATTTTATAGACAAAACACACTATTCCACATCCTGTCCAATGCTGTCCTTCAAACAAACGTGTCAGCTGAGTGCTATGAAAACATACATAGTGAATATATCTACCATTACATAAATTAACCATGGTTTTACATCGAATAAAACAAACAGAAATAATAATAAATAAATAAATAAATAACAGGGTTATTGTAGTTATTCAATGGTAACCACAAATTAACCATTGTTTTGCTTCAAATCCATAGTTTAACTATATGGTATTTGTGTGGTTATACAAATGGTAATCAATATGGCAAAAACATGGTTTTATTATAATAAAAACATGGTTTTACTATAATAAAACCATGGTTAATTTTCGTAAGGGTATGTTTGTGCTATACATTTTGTACAAAAAAAAAAAGTTACTAAGCAAAAGGAGTTTAAATCCCTACATTAAAATGATATTAAACAAAACAAAAAAAACACGAACTCAGTGTTACCACATTAGACGAATGTTCTGCAGGAACACGAACACACACACACACACACACACACACACACACACACACACACACACACACACACACACACTCGCTCGCTCTGGACACAGTAACCTGTTACTGTCATTTCTTTATCCTGTAAATAGGCTTCAAAAAACGTCTTACCTTTATATTCAATTACACACTGTTATCCCTTTACGGTTACCATTTTCATAAAATACTTGAATTACATGTTGACTTTTAAACCTAAATTTAGCGTCCAACAGCAGATATTTCAGCTAAATGAGTGTTTTTGCGGTGAATATTAACTTCCTCCCTCTCTACTGCGTTCTCTCTGTTTGACGCGCATGTGTGCGGCCGCCGCACCGGCACTCGTTCAGTAAAGTTTAACAGACTGTCAGGACGCGCTTTCATGCAAAATGGAAATACTCGCGTGAATTAGTAGCATTTACAGATGAAGATATAACTACTGTTCTCTATATAGATCAGTGGATATAACTGATCTATATAGAGATCTATAGAGAGCACGCAGACGCGCACACACATCTGTCAAAGCGCATGACAGGGTCTGTTAAACGCTAATGCATTCGCTTGAAGCTTAAAATAAACAATTCTTATGTTTTGTGTGCTTGGATCACGTACCTTTCCTGCATCAGCTCACTCAGTTTCCACTCCATTATTTCTAGATGCACATTTTGTCCATAAAAAATGCGTTATTCAGTGCTGTAATTTGGCGCGACTGGTTGAAGCTTTGAGTACAGAGAGCAGACCCGACTTATCGATAATGATTATTATCGATTTTATCGACTAGTTGTTGCAGCCCTAAAGTACACAGTTTAGAGAAGAACAGATGTGTGTTTGTGTTCTGCGTTGCTGTCACTTAATACACCTTATTGGAGATCCTCTGTACTGCAAAGTGCAAACCTTGGCTGTATGTAAACATTTAAAGGTAAATTGGTTTGTTTCACTTGCTTGTTCATCTCCATGAACAGGCTACACCATAGAGCAGTGGTTCCCAAACTTTTAGAGTGGAGTACCCCCTGAGGCGTTTACCATCCTTCTGCGTACCCCTCTCTTCCAATTAGTCACACCTTTTCCATTAAGGGACAATATTTGCCCCCTAAATTGACTTTCCAGTGCATTTTTAGTCTTTATAAATAACTTTACAACATTAATAATGTTTTAAATAAATAAAAAAAAAATCAATAGAGAAATATGCAATGGTGATAAAAATGTGAAAATTGATTCTTTTAAATACTACTAGGTCACTGTCTTAATGCGTGAGTCATTGAGTCATTCATTCATTCATTCAGTAATGAAAGTGGCTGTATTTATAAATTATTGAATTAAAGATTTTCATGAACGATTCGTTCAAAGCCGCAGATTTGTTCACGAAACACTGCTGTGCTGTGGCTTTTGTTTGAACTTATTTTGTTGCAAAATAGAGCAAATACTGACAATAATGTGTTTAAAATTAACATCACTTAATATTACCCTTTTGTTTGTTGAACTGTTGTATAAAATCAATGTCACGTTTTCAATCATTTGGATATTTGGACTTGCATTCTTGCTCGTATAATAATATCAACATTAAAAACAAGAACTCACAAAGGGTATGTTTTGTATCGAAGAGTTTGAATCTTAAATCGATCTCTATGAACCTTCTGTGCCAGGCTATTTATTCTTCATGCTAGTAAGTGCTAAATCTACAGGCACATTGTCGAGAATGGAAGAAATGTAACATGATTTGCTAAGGCAGCAGACTCTGCACATAACCTATATGCACCCATATGCATGTGGAAATGGATGCAGTCAGTTTTGACCGTAAAAGATGTAGTATTTTGATTGAATGTCATGTATTTACGGCATTGTGCCTTTTAGAAATACATGCTCGGTTTTAATGTTATTTTAAGGTGGGGAAGAATTAAATGAACGGCAAAATTCAGCATTTTGTCACCTCACGTACCCCAGTTTGGGAACCACTGCCATGGAGTACCTTAGTGAGACCCCCTTGTCACTGCACAAAAGATGTTCCTGGTGTCCAGTCCTATCCTATATATGAACAACCCTCATGTGAGTGTGAGAATACAGTACTATTTGTTTAAGTATAAAATGTGGAAAAACTACTTTGTGCCACTCTTAACTATGTACAGTAAATGTAGTTGTAGCTTTACCACTGTTTCTTACAAGTGTGAAAGATGGTCTCTTAAATATGAAAAGTTGCAGATTGGCCTGATTTCCATTTATGCATTTATGCACAAAAGGAGAAGACAGCCAGCTGAGGCAAAGTTAAATCATTTTAATTTGTTTTGCCTGGTATAAGCCAGATCATGATTTAAACACATGCATGAACGTCATGCATTTTGTTGTGTTGTCCTTGTGCTGCGTCTGTGTCAAGTTGAAGGTTATTTATTTGGAGTGTTATTTTAGAGAGTTCAGAACCTCCCCATTAGGCCGTTATCAAGGCGAAATGGCGTGCAGCATGTGGGGCTATTTTTGCCATCGATGAAAAATTGCTCTCTGCCGTTGACTGACTGACATCATCATCACTTTGCACCACTAGGCAGTTTGTGTTTGTCAGCCTGGGCTTCGTTTGTGTTGTACCCGCTGTTTTTCTGCCCCCCCCTTCAGTCCCACCCCTATTGTATTTGGGTTGCTTGTCGTGGCCAGTGAACAGTGAGTGGGCAGTGAATCTTTCCTCATTCCCACTGTCAGAACAGACAATTCCAACAGATGCATGCCCGGCACATCAATTTCACATGTAGAAGTTAAGTTCCCTTTCTGCCCCCCACTCTTTCTGTTCCAGCTGGGTGGCTGACGCATGCTAAGGGGAATACCAAATACTTTCTGAATCAGCGGTGCCTTCCTTCTATGAAGATGAAGAACCAAGTGAGTGAATAACATAATGGTGTCTCTCTTTTTTTTTTTTTTTTTTTTTTTTTTTTTTTTTTATAAATACTCTCCTCACCATCTGTTTATTTTCAAAGCTTCCCTCCACTGATGCGGAACTGGAGTTTGGTAGATAGGGGAGGGGGAAGCACATCACTGTTCCGGGACCTTGTCTGAAAGAGTGTCTTGGGACGGTCACTCCAGTCAGACTATACGGTGTCTGCACGGGTCTCTTCTTGGCTTTGCACAAAATCTCAAATGTGCACTGGAGCAGAATGGCTGACTTGATTTGGCAAGGACTCCAGTCAGCCTGATACCTTAGGAAATGCCTTGACCTGACTGATGTATTAAAATTAAAATAAACATAAGACATAAGGCTGTATCTCCGCAATGCTTTATTGTATTCTGTCCAAACTTGGTACATAGCATCACAAGCATGACCTGAGGCTACACCTACTGGTCCGGAGATAAGAAAAATGGCTATTTTTGCTTATAACTTCTAAACGGTTTGCCCAAAAATTATAAAAGTTATCTCGTTAGGTTTGGGTGGCATGCCGAATCGAATGATTCCATATTTTAATTATCCATATTGGCCATTTTGAACTTTGTAGTAAAATGCTGTATTTCATGAACGCATTAGCGTATCGTTACAAAACTCGGTATGGGTCATTGGCACGATGTCCTGAAAGAGCCTGAGAAGTTTCAAGCCACTGCCACCTAGTGGTAAAATCAAATATTCACATGCTTATAACTTTGGATTTGGTTGACTTATTTTCATATCCTTAGATTCCTGAATCCTTGCCGAGTCCAACGATACCAAACATGCTAAGTTTCGCCTTATGGTTTGTTGTGCATGCTTATGTATGGAGGCACTCTGAGGACACACAAAAAAGGTGGTGGGACTGCACCACTTGGTGGCGCTATAATTAAAACATGCAATTGGCTCTATACAACTCAATGTATTTATGGGTTTTCAACCTTTTTGCCTAAAATTGTCACCAAATGTCTTTACTCATTTTTGCAGTTGGTCTGCTGCTAGCTTCCTTGTTTGCTTCTGTTGTGCTTGGCCCCGATAATTGCTGCTTGCAGCTATATTCTATATAGTATTGAAGTTAGAGTTATACAATTCCTTTTGAATTTCAGTTCATTTTTTAATTCTATCATTTGTAGTTCTGCTTACGGTTTAGAACATAATTTCAAATTCAGGAATTTAAACGGAGTCTACAAGGCATTGTCAATTTAATTCTGAATGGTGCATTACCCATGTCAGCAAGTCTTTTTCACATGCTCATGCTCAGCTCTTCATCTCATACCTTCCATCCAATGAAAAAAGATTAAGTTCTAACCATTGTTTCAGAGGTGAGGGGTGAGCTTAAGGTAACACATTCTTCCTCTTGTCTTGACAGAAGGAAAAAATAGTGTTATTAGTAAAGCAGTCACACACAATATGGTCTCCTTCTGCATTCAAACAGCGCAGACACGGCACATCTCTACAGATGAGCTGCAAAAGCGTAATTAAGCATCAAAGACCTCCTCTGACCTTAACGAACATGATGTGGAATTGAGGGGTTATTTGCATCTTATTCTGATCGAGCACAGGTGACAGAACCGAACGAGGGCCATGATTTGAATTGAAGCTTCGGCGGAGTTTGACCATGCGTCCGCAGTCAAGGGTGGCAGCTTAATTATGCTTAATGACGAGGAGTGCCTCTCCCGGCTCACTTTGCCACCAGCTACATCACATAAACCAGTGTAAGCTGAGTTTTTAATTTACAGCAGTAGAGAACAAATCGTCCCGTGGATGATGGATGGATGTGCAGATGGGACTTATCATTCATAATTGTCCTTGCTTGGGTGAGTGGTAGCCTGCTAGAACAACAATGCCCAACCAGAGGGTACTTGGAAAGATATTCTTTGTTACAAACCAAAAATTAGGACTTTATATATTATTATGACTGTCAACAGACCAAATAATGAATCAACTTTCTATAAAAGAAAGATGTAATGCTTTAGATTACAGTCCGGAAAGTACTGTGTAAGTAAAACACAAAATTACAAGCGTAACTTTCTGTAATTAAAGTGTACCTAAAAAGTACGTATGTGTAGGTATAAGTGAACAATATGTAAAGATTGGGGAATAAAGGGGTAACAACCAGGAACATTAAAAAATTATTTATACTGTAAGTATTTTAGAACTAAGGGGTACTTATTCTACTAGTATAGGCAAAAATCGTACATTTTGGAGCAATTTAGCGAGAACATGCACTGCTTTTTGTAATAATAGTGTACCAATACATAAAGGCTTTTTTAAAATTACGTGGTACATATTGCATTTATACAGTATTTATTTTTTTTTGATAGCGAAAGTGCACTGTTTAAGTCTGGGCTTCCGTGTTTCAAGGCAAGTAAAACTAAAACTATTGCAACTTTTTTTTTTTTTTTTATATAAATACTGGGGAAATACACTCTTGTTCCATGTAGTTGCAGGCTAAGTGTGACATCCGCAGGCTGTAAATTAAAGTGGTGCTTGCTTGTTACCCTCTTGTTTCATTAAGTTACAGGGTAACGTTTAGTACAATAAAAACACGTACATACAATCTGATATCACTCGGAAAGTGTTGCTTGAAAAACAGCTTATTTCAAAACAGATTTACAACACTTGTACAACACAACACAGTACAGTACAACACATAGTACAACACATAGTACATCACAGTACTTTCTGGGCTGGAATCTAAAGCGTTACCAAGACACAATTTCGGTGAGTGTGAAGGACACTTGTAGCAGGTAACTTTTTCTTTTATTGGCTGTCTTACGTTACAGGCCACGCATCTTTATGAAGTAGTGTTGTTTTGTCTGCAGGGAAAGTCATTAGCCCAAAAGGTTAGTAGTATAAAGTTTTTTTCTTAGTTATCAAAGTCAAGAGCATTTTGAACGAATCCTCACTTTGCCTAAGAGACAGTGAGAAG
This sequence comes from Coreius guichenoti, assembly GCA_039654105.1. Classification (NCBI taxonomy): domain Eukaryota; kingdom Metazoa; phylum Chordata; class Actinopteri; order Cypriniformes; family Gobionidae; genus Coreius; species Coreius guichenoti. Next base: position 12,081,550 of record CM077182.1, on the reverse strand, counting down.
CTAAACTAATTTCTCTTTGCTGTGGAGTCCTGCACGCACTAGTACTTTAGTACCGACATTAATTGTCTACCATCTTGATGCGTGAGAATGAAATGACCTGAAATAATATTTCTCACTGGTTCTTGTGGCCACAGCCATGGCTATCCTATAACTGGGCTCCCCAAAACACCATAAAACTACCCATTTCATTTCCCATTTTGCTTTTGGACTGACCTTTTTGAAATTATGTGAATCAATCACGAATTTACCTTGCCCTGCAACCACCTGTGCGTACTTTGTTTGTGTGTGTGTTAGCATCGTTTTTCAGAGATCTTCTCTGACATTTTGAGCCTTGCTGGAGGAAAAGGCACTTAGTCATGCTCAGTACTGCTCAGACTTCACTACAGTGTCTACATTACAGAATAATCCTTTGGAATGTGGCATATATATATATATATATATATATATATATATATATGTATGTATGTATGTATGTATGTATACATGCATATATATACACTCACCTAAAGGATTATTAGGAACACCTGTTCAATTTCTCATTAATGCAATTATCTAATCAACCAATCACATGGCAGTTGCTTCAATGCATTTAGGGGTGTGGTCCTGGTCAAGACAATCTCCTGAACTCCAAACTGAATGTCAGAATGGGAAAGAAAGGTGATTTTAAGCAATTTTGAGCGTGGCATGGTTGTTGGTGCCAGATGGGCCGGTCTGAGTATTTCACAATCTGCTCAGTTACTGGGATTTTCACGCACAACCATTTCTAGAGTTTACAAAGAATGGCGTGAAAAGGGAAAAACATCCAGTATGCGGCAGTCCTGTGGGCGAAAATGCCTTGTTGATGCTAGAGGTCAGAGGAGAATGGGCCGACTGATTCAAGCTGATAGAAGAGCAACTTTGACTGAAATAACCACTCGTTACAACCGAGGTATGCAGCAAAGCATTTGTGAAGCCACAACACGCACAACCTTGAGGCGGATGGGCTACAACAGCAGAAGACCCCACCGGGTACCACTCATCTCCACTACAAATAGGAAAAAGAGGCTACAATTTGCACAAGCTCACCAAAATTGGACAGTTGAAGACTGGAAAAATGTTGCCTGGTCTGATAAGTCTCGATTTCTGTTGAGACATTCAGATGGTAGAGTCAGAATTTGGCGTAAACAGAATGAGAACATGGATCCATCATGCCTTGTTACCACTGTGCAGGCTGGTGGTGGTGGTGTAATGGTGTGGGGGATGTTTTCTTGGCACACTTTAGGCCCCTTAGTGCCAATTGGGCATCGTTTAAATGCCACGGCCTACCTGAGCATTGTTTCTGACCATGTCCATCCCTTTATGACCACCATGTACCCATCCTCTGATGGCTACTTCCAGCAGGATAATGCACCATGTCACAAAGCTCGAATCATTTCAAATTGGTTTCTTGAACATGACAATGAGTTCACTGTACTAAAATGGCCCCCACAGTCACCAGATCTCAACCCAATAGAGCATCTTTGGGATGTGGTGGAACGGGAGCTTCGTGCCCTGGATGTGCATCCCACAAATCTCCATCAACTGCAAGATGCTATCCTATCAATATGGGCCAACATTTCTAAAGAATGCTTTCAGCACCTTGTTGAATCAATGCCACGTAGAATTAAGGCAGTTCTGAAGGCGAAAGGGGGTCAAACACAGTATTAGTATGGTGTTCCTAATAATCCTTTAGGTGAGTGTGTGTGTGTGTAATATATATATATATATATATATATATATATATATACACACATACATACATACATACATACACAGTCATGTGAAAAAGAAAGTACACCCTTTTGAATTCTATGGTTTTACGTATCAGGATATAATAAAAGATTATCTGGTCCTTGGCAGGTCTTAAAATTAGGTAAATACGACCTCTGATGAACAACAACACATGACATATTACTCTGTGTCATTATTTATTTAACATAAATAAAGCCAAAATGGAGAAGCCATGTGTAACATACTAAGTACACTCTTACTACTTCCATTAAGAGGGTAAGTAGCAGTCAGGCGCTGCTAATCAAATGTCTTTGATTTTAAATGATCATCAGCAAGTGTGATCACCTCTATAAAAGCAGAAGTTTTGGCAGTTTGCTGGTCTAGAGCATTCAGGTGTGTGTTAACACAATACCAAGGAGGAAAGACATCAGCAATGATCTTATGGCGCTTTTCCACTGCATGGTACAGTTGGGTACGGCTCACTTTTTGGTGCTTTTCCACTGCATGGTGCGGTTCGGTACGGCTCGGTACAGTTCGCTTAAATAGTACCGCCTCGGTTAAGGTTCCAAGCGTGCCGTACTGATACTAAAAATTGACGTGTAAACACTGCAGATCACTGATTGTTCAGAGAGAATCGTCACTACCATCACTACCATTATATGCTTTTGTGACAGTGATATAGCAGTTGAGACTCTAAACACATTGCTAAATACAAGATTAGTTTACCCTGCACCATCGAGCAAATCAAGTGATGTTGTCATCTGCGCTTTGTTGTACGAGTGCCTACTCTCTTGTTTTTAGCAGTATTTTGTTTTGCTGCTATCAGCCTCCTTTGAAACAAACTGTCGTCTTGTAGTTAAAAACATCCACATGCCGAGAAGTAGAGGCGGCACAATTACAACGATCATTCTATAATCCCACCCACTTTAAAGCGGTGCTAGCTGCAGTGGAAAACCAAACCGAGCCGAGCCGTGCCGTGCCGAACCGAGCCGTACCACGCATTGGAAAAGCGAAGCATGCTAAGCCGAGCCGTACCAAGCGTTACCATGCAGTGGAAAAGCGCTATTAGAGGAGCAATTGTTGCTGCTGTCAATCTGGGAAGGGTTACAAGCCCATTTCCAAACAATTTGAAGTCCATCATTCTACAGTGAGGAAGACATTTCACAAGTGGAAAACATTCAAGACAGTTGTCAATCTTCCCAGGAGAGGACGTCCCAGCAAATTCACCCCAAGGTCAGACAGTGCACTGCTCAGAGAAACTGCAAAAAACCCAAGAGCTACATCTCAGACTGTACAGGCCTCAGTTTGCATGTTAAATGTTAAAGTTCATGAGAATACAATTAGAAAAAGACCAAACAAGTATGGCTAATTTGGAAGGGTTGCCAGGAGAAAGCCTCTTCTCTCTAAAAAGAACATGGCAGCACGGCTTAGGTTTGAAAGGGACAATGATCCTAAGCACATTAGAGAATCTACAACAAAATGGCTGAAAAAGAAAAGAATAAAGGTGTTGCGCTGGCCCAGTCAAAGTCCAGACCTCAACCAGATTGAAATGCTGTGGCGGGACCTTCAGAGAGCTGTGCATAAGCAGATGCGCACAAACCTCAATGAATTGAAGCAACATTGCAAAGGATAGTGGGCCAAAATTCCTCCACAATTTGAGAGACTGATAAAGTCATACAGAAAATGATTACTTCAAGTTATTGCTGCCAAAGGTGGTTCTACAAGCTATTAAATCATAGGGTTTACTTAGTTTATAACACATGGCTTCTCCATTTTGGCTTTATTTTTGTTTAATAAATAATGACTCTGTGGAATATGGCATGTGTTGTTGTTCATCTCAGGTTGTATTTACCTAATTTTAAGACCTGTTAAAGACCAGATGATTTTTCATGATGTCCTGATACGTAATACTATAGAATTCTAGAAATTCTAGTCCAATGCCTTGCAAAGGAAAGGTTATTTATTGGTCTTTTTGGGTTGGTATGTCACAGGTAGTCTCAGTGACCTTTTCCATGCTTAATTTGCTGGTCTGAGTGGACAGGGGGCACCTGCAGTATTGCTGCAATGTAGCAAGTGTGATGTGTTCCTACTCCTGGTTTTATTTATGAGTACAGGGCTTTACCGCCCATAATGCAGTGCTCCTCGCTGGACATATCATACTACGCTATAAACTGTAGACAGGGCTTAAGCTTTATAACTCAAAATGAAAATGAGACAAAAATGCAGGTGTTGGATGAAATTCTCATCAGTAAATCTGCCAGAACATAAAGGCAGCACCTGCCAATGACTGTCAGCATGTGAACCTACAGGACCTACAGTAGTAACTCGCCACGTGATGTGCAATCAGCATGACAGATTGACACTATATTTCCTCAAGTGTTTAAGGTATGGCTGCTGGCTTTTGAATGTAAACCAAACTTGTAAATGTGTGTGTGGGTATTTATCTTAAATTAAATATCTATTCATACGTTTATTTAATACGAAATTGAATTTCACCCAATTTAATATCAGTAATTTTAACCATTTATTTAGAGATTAGTGTAATCTGTGTTAAATTGAACCTGAGGCATCTGATTGACCACTCATCTTACACTTAACTGGCGGTTTATGTTCAGGATGCGCCCTCACAATGAGTTCATTGGGTCATAGAGGCAATCTTGCCTGAGACGACAGCCATGGCTTGTCTTTATTAGAGTATTGATCATGCGGTGGCACTTTATCTAGCAGGGTTGGGACACTAATCAGCCTGGAGACACGCATCATTTCAAAGTAATGTACGGCAGACATTGATTTCTGCCCCCTTGATTTCCCACCTCTTCACAGGATGTTAAAGCAATTGAAAGACTGACTCCATCACCTGCCATTGTACCACACCTGTTGTATAGCAATTTTGAAGTCTAGATGAATACTAAAATTGAATAGCCATGAATTAACACAGCGTGATTCTGTATGCGACACCTTACGTGTCTCCCTGGTTGCTGTGAATGTTGTCATGTTGTTGTAAAGAGGTTGCTCAGAAGGTAGTACTGTTCACTCTCCAAACACAGAACCATACGTGCCATAATGCACTCTTCATCTCCATTAAACCTCTGGCGAGAGACACGGGCCACATATATACGGCTAATGAGTACTTTATGAGCCACTTTATTTTCATCCTCTGATATGCTTGCTTGGTAATTAACCCTGTTAGACTTCTTTGGATTCACAAACTATCGCACTATCGTTTATGTCCAGCCCCTCTTCCACTTCCTGTGCAGTGATGAGGTTCAGTCAGCGTTCAGAGTGCATCTCTTTCACAGCACTTTTGGTGACTGCACTGGTCAGGAAGTTAGAGACCATGAGTTAATTTCTTTAGTCTGTCTCCTTTTCTCCCCTACCTCTTGCTTGTGACCTATACAAATGGGATATGGAATTGGCTAGGGCTGGCTGATATATTGTTTGTTCACTATATATTTGTGATGATTTTGTGGGTGACCAAATTAAGCAACATTGCGAACATCACAATTATTTTTCTATTTTTAGACAAAATGATCCATTAATTTCCTTAGAATGTTAAAACTAGGGTTGGGCGATGTCTACCAAATTGGCATCAGATGATGTCTACAGTGAAACATCACGATGGACGATGGCATCGGGGGGGGTTGCGTTTGAGCGTTGAGCTGTGCTTCTGGAGAAAGAGAGAACATGCATGGTGCTGAAAGGGCCTGAATGAAGCGCGCTTGGCTTTGTGGCGGGGAAATCGCGATGCCGTCCACAATGTCGTCTATTGGCCAAACCCTAGTTAAATCTGTCCAATTATGTGAATCGTTTCAAAACTGATTCAGTTATTTGTTAGCATCACCCTTTAAAAATTATTCTTAAAAGTCTCCATATGATATTTTAAAGGGTACATAACACACACAGTTTCTGCCAATCTCATGTTAATCTTGAGTACCTATAGAATAACATTGCATCCTTCATATCTCCGAAGAGTCTTTAGTTTTATCATATTTATAAAAGATAGATACGCTGTACCAATTCTTTCCGAAAACAGCCGAACTTGTGGAGGCGTGCAGTGGGCGGAGCTAAAGAGTCACGAGCGCACGCACGCACACACACACACACACACACACACACACACAAAATACATCATGGCATTATCCCTGGATAACTTTCGATTCACTATACGTCTATGTTTACATTATATGCACTTACGTGCCGATTGCCAACAAAACACAGACATTTGATGCAATTTCACTCACAGCCTGCGGTTTCGACTCATGACCGGGAACAAACAAACACACTTGCAGAACTCTGTTGCTGCTCCGGAAAAACAAACTACATCCACTGTTTTCTTAACATACTTCTTTAGTGACATTGTTGATTTTCGTGGTCTAAAAACGAAATGACAGCGCTGCCGACGCCTTCCATAACCCGAACAAAGCGAGCTTTCGCTCTGGTTGATGTGCACACGCCCCCCCCCCCCCCACCCCCCTTTTTAATGTATGAAAATATTTTAGTTACAATGCATATAGCTAAATATTGATATTTATGTATTGTTGTATCAGTGTATACAAAACAAAAATGGCTAAATATTTAAATTTCTTTTGGAAAATATTGGAAAGTGTGGAAAATATTCCTTTTTTTTTTAAATAGATTTATATTACTCATATATATCTTTTTGAATGGTTAAATTTCTCAGCAAATACTCATTTTATCCTTATAAGAGTAAGTGCATAAATGTCAGGATATATATACTGAATATTGCCAAAGGCTGAGAAATGCATATATATGTCTCATACAGAAAGCAAATATTATCTTCACTCTTTCTGCATAAGAACATATCATTCAGTGGTAGTGCCCTATTTAGATCATTGTGGGTTTCGAGCGTTAGCTTGGCTGAGCCATGTGCTCTTCAGGATGTGTTTTTGAATGCTGTTGTGTGTTTATTGAGATCAAGTGGGAAAATGGCTCGTGTGTGTGTGTAAGTGTTCTCACTAGGGATGCTCTCTGTGTTGTCTAGTAGTCTGCCACTCTGTGTTCTCCCACAGGATCCTGGCTGGCGTCTTTCCACTGAATTCATGTTCATCTGCACAGGGGGTTGTTCCACTCTACAAGACACACACACACACACACACACACACACACACTTACTTCTCTCACTCACTGTGCCTATAATGCTAGTCCATTTAAGATTCGACCAGGAATAATGTCCTTACTTTGAGGGAGCTATGCCATAACTCAAGACTGTGTATCGCTTTTACAGTGAAGTGTGATAGATTTGTGATATTGCCAAGGGATTCCAATATAACCCAAGATACTAGCTTTGTAAATAACATTTAGGGCCTTTTTACACTTAGTTGATTACATCTTGATTGATCGGATTGCTGTCCGATTTTTTTTTCGCATTCCTTTCGCACTAGGGAACGTAAATGTCTCGGCAAAAACTGATATAAGTCTGATCTATTACTCCAGTGCTTTATGTAAATATAACAGATTACTTCTGTGATTAATTCTAATGTTGGGCAGCGAACCTTAGACCGTCATTGCTCCATATGGCAGTTTGTGTTTGTTTGGTGGTTGCACCTTCGATGTATTTTGTCTATGATTGCTTGCTGGAGGGTTATTGTTGCTTCGTTTTTATTTATAATTTTAGACTAGATGCTCTAGTTTTCTAGCTTCAGTTTTTTTTTCATTTGAAAAGTTTTAGTATTTTACAGCTTTCAAAGTTAATTCATTAACTGGTATTGTTTAAAAATGTTTACATTTCTCAGCATGTGTAGTGGCATTTTCATGTTTAATGCAGATTGTAAAGGTTTCAGGTTTATATAACTAAAACAAAAAAATTGTTTTGGACTTTCACAGTTATATTACTTGTTGTTGTTGTTGTTGTTGTTGTTGTTGTTGTTGTTGTTGTTGTTGTTGATGATGATGATGATGATGATGATGATGATGATGATGATGATGATGATGATGATGATGATTTAATCCATTATTTTGTGAATGGTTTATGTCCTAAAGACCTTCTTGTTTGCTGAGAATGTAAGCAACTGGTCCTGGTCCATTTTTATGTGTTAATCTACAGTCCTGTTTGCACCTGGTCACTTCATGTGTTTTTACTTAGACTGATCGGATAGCTATCTGATTTGATCAAATGTTTCCATTTACACCTGGCCACATAAATGCATCTCCGGAAAACGAATATAAGTCCGATCCTCAATTCCCACGCTATATGCAAATTTAACAGAGTTCACGTCATCAAAAGCTAAAGATATGAGCTGCATTTTATTTATCATAAGCTAATTTCAAGATCAAAGACCACAATATAAGACAGAGCGGAATCAGCACTGGTAAGTTAATTTAGTTTCACTACTTCACTATAGAAGATGATTGTGTTGAGCATCTGCGACTTACTTTCCGTTTCATTACTTTGCAGTAGCGCTGTCATATCTGGCTATAACATGTCATATAACCTAGATCAAGACTCACATGTTTCTTTTTTTATTGGGATGAGTAAAATTTACATATGTGGTTTCAACAACCATTTGGAATGTGTCTCAAAGCACCTCCTGAAGCGTTTCAGAGGGCATTTACACCTGGACTGCGTTTCTCAAAAGCATTGTGAGCCAAGTTAATTGTAAAGACCATTAGTTGCAATGGTTCTACGATCAACTTAGGCTTACAATGCTTTTGGGAAACGCAGTCCTGGTCTTTTCATGATCGGATGGCTAGCCGATCAGAGAAAATGCATGAAGTGATCAGGTATAAACAGGCCATTTGTACATACATGAAGTATGTATTAATCTAGTTGTTCCAGTCAGGTGTGTTTTAAACAGCTATTATTACTTTCTGCTTTCTGGGTGACACAGTACCCAAGGTGCACCCAAACTGTATGGTGGAAAGTGAAATATTACACATGACATTGTGACAAGTTGTGAATTCCCACTTGGTGAAAGATGGAGTTAATTTATTCCTTCACTGCCCATTTAAATTACCGTCATTGAAACTCACAAACCCTTTGACAGAAGACTGACCGTGAGGGCATTCCTAATGGCACACTGCACATTTTTTATTTCTGATTGTGATGTTGAGCAGTAGAGGTAGTAGGAGCAAGGACCTTTTGGGAGTCTTAAGATTAGGCTCACCTCATGTCTGTGGGTTGAAAGACTGTGCCTGAAAATGAACGTGAAAAGCTTGCATGATAAAGATGAGTAAAGGTCATCTGTCTTTACTAGGGTTGTCATGATACCATAGATTTTGCGGTAAATAATACTAGTACCATATCATAATTCTTGTTACCAATTCTGATACCACAGCCAAAATATGCTATTGAATACTTATGCATATTAATATTTATGGTTAAACAAATATAAACAAATTAAATGTAAACAATTGCTTGTCTTTTGTACAGTCAGCAAGAAGAGCAACATTTTTCAAGTGTAGAATAAATGAATTGGTATCAAGTATTGTCATCTAAACATCCTCGTATTGAAAAATACAATAGATCTATTTGGATGTATTTAATCTGAAATGTCTGATATGTTTTTTTTCTCTTCTTTTAACGGAAGTCGCTGTACTGTTGACACCCCCTGTCTTGAAGGGCTTGTTAAAACAAACCGTTTAAAGTGTCTTGCATTTGATGGAGAGCAGGGCAACAGATTTCAGTTCTTATCTTACTAAGAGAATTTAAAAATAGAAGTCCCGGTAAGCAGGACAAACCAACACAACAATACCCTGCATGGTCGACCACTCCTTCACCACCTTTTCCCCACCAGGTGCCCCTTTTTTGCTCTGAGGGAGCAATTAACTAGGATTCAGGGAGTCTCAGCGGCCCGCTTCAGTGGTTCTCATTAGTCACATGACACATTTTATACCTCAAAGTCCCTTCAAAGAAGACTGAACAATAGAGATATACTGTATAAAACCACAACTTATAAACTATTGGATTTTGTGTAATTGAAGCTCATGATTCGTGCATGTTCATAGGGGATCCTAGACTGACACAATGCTAGCAATGCCTCAGGTGTTTTTTTTTTTTGCATTGCTTGGTGTCAGCTAGGCACGTGGGGCTTGTTAGCATGCCCTGTTGAGGCTCTAGGCGTGAGAGATTCCCTTGCCTTGTCCTTTCCAGTGAAGAAATAGAAGCACACTTCTAATTGGCTTGGGGAAAACTGTGTTTTTATCCTAGCAGGTTAGTGCTAGAGAGGAAAGGGGAGCGCAAGCGTGAACAGCAAAGCCTCTCCACGTCAACAGTCAATTGGGATTATTGAACACAGCTGGGGATGCGGGATACTTGTGTGGCCCGGCAATCTCATCCCAATTTTCACTGAAAATTACTTGCTCTTTCTCAGTCTATGCTCATGTGAAGCATGTGTGTTTATCTCCGGCACAAAGCTCACCCTGATGTAGCCGTCGAAATAAAAAGAGCATCAGAGAGACTTGAATTGGTTTGTCGTTGAGCATCATGAGGAGCGCTCCTGTTATAATTATGTGTGTGATTACTTGACAAAGTGACGCAATTAAAGCCTGCTAGCACCGTGTGCAAATTGATTGCTGCAGATCCTTTTTGGGAGCAGAGTGAACCAAATGATCAATGAGTGTTCAGATGTGTGGTTGTTGCAGGCGATGAAAGAAGCTTTCTCAGTCCATTACTGGTGTCATTGCCGAGGTGACACCAATGCCTTTTGCTTTGCTGGAGTGGAGTGGTAAAAATGAGTTTATTATTAGGGCTGTTCATTTTGGCGAATGTTTAGTTTTTGTAGTGATTTATGAAGTCAAAGTGACCAATGCTTATTATAGGGTTATTTGCATGAAAAGATTAATGCTATGAAATTTTAAATGCATTTTTATTGCGTTTTAGGGTGACTTGGTTTATTTATACACTGTTTTAGAGCAGAATCAATGCAAATTAAATTTACAGTTAAATTCGATAAAATCCAAGACATTCAACCTTAATACATAGTTCTGCATATATCAGTGTTTTAGAGGCTATTGTGCTTGACTTTCTGTGATCTATTTCAACTCAAGAAGCTACAGTACTTGCACTGAGAGGACAACAAGGCATATGTTTATGGCTGTAAGGATAGTACTTTGAACATCTCCAAGAGGGTTTTACCATGCAGTGAACATTTCAGCTGTCACGGCCACCCTTTGCATGCCGTGTGCTTTAGTCAGTGGATACTCACTATGCAGATCATCCTCTAAAGCAGTGGTTCCCAACCGAGAGTTTATATGCTTTGAGGTCGAACATGGATACGAACCTTTCTGTATAATTTCTAGGAATGCTCCAAATGATCGTCCACTTATCCGAAAATTTTGACAGTTACTTCCTTTGATTCTATACGTGGTCTCTCAGCTTGCCGATCAAATAAACCGATCACATTTTAATGACGCAAAAGACGGACTTGCACACAAAATGCATTGCAATAATTTCTCAAAATGTAATTTGTGTGGACAACGTTAACTAAGGCCAGAGACGGGACACACTGAAGACGGACGCAAAGAGAAGAGCAGAGAAAATACTTTACCGGGCAGAGCAAGCTCACTGTTGCGATGCTTGGAATATTGGAAGAAAATTCTACACATTAAATTGGAGTGGGGGCTTATATGAATGCATTTCTGAAGGGAAATGACTGACTTCACACAATTTTCAATTACATTTTCTTTTAATCTTACCTCTGTATGATGCCTATTAAAATAGTGTTTATATATAAGTGCAGTGCTGGTACTGCTTTGTTTCCAGAGGTAACCAGGGAAACTCTATACACTGCAAAAATGCTTTTCTTATTTAGTATGGGGTGTGTCCTCAGAGTTTCTTATATGTAAGGAGGGGGGGCTTCATGGACAAAAGGTTGGGAACCACTGCTCTAAAGCGGTGTGATATTTACACTCTCTGAGAATATAACACTGTAATGTTGTCTTTTCTGCGGTCTGAGTAATGCTAAAGGGTATAGACGCTATGAAACATGACCAGTCTGGTCTGGACTCTCAGGCCAATTACCACATTGGCTTGATGATCAGATAATTGCAAGGAAATCTAAACGATCGCTCAGTCTGCTGCAGACTGAGCCACCGCTTACAGCCTCTTCCCCTGTTGAATGCATTTAATAGTCTAGTTTTAAGTTCTCCTAAAACCATTAAATCTATAAAGCTCTTATAATAAATGCTTGGTTCGACCCAGTTTAGAAGTTATAAACACACATAACTTCCATTTAAATACCAGTAAAAAAAAATGATAGCTACTACCATGCTATAAAAGTTTGTCAAATTCAGAACTCAGCCAGAAAAACAAACAGAAAGCCTTTTAAATGTACTTGCCTGCTGACATCTCAGCTGGAAATTTTGAATAAATGCGTCTCACTTAAAGATTGTATAAAATCATTGTACCTATACCTGTAAAAGTCTTCTGTTAAAACGCTTCCAGAGCCAATAGCCGTGTTTTATTCACAATAACGCACTCTCACACAGCTATGACCGCTTCGTTGAACAGATCTGTGTATCACTGCAACATCCTTAGCAACATGCACTGTCAATAAACTGTCAAAACGGTTCCATGCATTTCAGCAAAATTATCTTTTATTATTATTATTATTTTTATTTTAATGAAATATGATTAACCCTGCTGGTGTTATGTCTGCATCATTAACCTTTAATTATGAGTCCACCTCATTCCCCCATCAAAGAAAGTCTTCTCTTGTGGGAGATACGTTGATGTGTGTGTGGAAGCCCACAGTTTTTGAAATGCAGAGGAAATATAATTTAAATGTTTTTTTGTTTTAGGGAATGGGACTTTGTTCATCGAGTTTAATGACACTTTTTGAATCTTAGACTTAGACTGCAAACTTTTAGTTTAAACTAAAAGACGGAAAATGAACATTTATCTCATTCTGAGAGATAAGCAGCTTTATGTGACCTGTATGCGTGTGAGAGAGTAAATATTATATATTGTGTTAAATATAGGAGACAGCGCACAAGATGCTCTATCAGATGAGGCATGTTACAGTACCTTTTGGTTTAGTAAAAAAATTACCAAACTTTTATAATTTTTCTAGGAGTGAGATTGTCAGCTAGATCAAAATATCTTCTGGTCTGGAGTTGCACAAAGAAACCTTTTGTTTATATGAGAATTGGCAGAGAATGAAGTCTTGTTTGAAGAAAACCTGAGTGAATATTCTTTTCAGGATTAATCAGAAAGCATTTCCTCTTTGATGTACTGGATGGAGGGGTTTGTAAAGAGCATTTTAGTGAAAAAATTGAAAGCCTCCGCACACTGGCCAGAGGTCACATTCTACAGTACCCTGCATGATTTCTTTTAGCATCGCATAACCAGACATTTGACTATTGACATTTAAGGTTTGCATTGCAGCATGTTCTGGCCAAGAACTGCCCTCTTAGATGGGAAAAAGCTGTTTGATTGACAGTTTTTTATTTTATTTTATTTTATTATTTTATTTTATTTTATTATTTATTTTACTTTATTTTATTATTTTATTTATAATTTTAATTATTTTTTCTTCCATTTAGGTTCGGGGAAATCTAAAACCGGATATAACCCTGACTGCAAAGTCAATGTGCATTATTTTTATCTACTTAAGTGTCTCAAACAAAACTTCCTTTGTAAGTTTAATTTAAAGTTGTTTCTCAACAGATCAATTAAAATGTGAGACTCCCAGAAGTTGAGTAAAACCGTCCAATGTTGTTTGAAGTGGTCATTTTGAGAAAGTTCTTGCTAGTTATTTTGTGCAATGTGCCCAGAAGTTCTGTTAACTATAATTACACACAACTCTATAAGAAATACCTAAGAATAGTCTTGTCCCTTCATTAATGTACAAGTTTAAGGTCACTCAACGGCTCCCTCTGTGTGCGGGCTTTCACAACCATTGTTAACCTAGCTGACCCTTAAAGCAAATGGTTCTTTGACATTTTTAGTGTCTAGAACTCTGTACATATGTGGTTTGCAAGTGATGAGCTTGACTACTACAGTAGCTTGCCTTGTATTTTGTGCAGTAATCTGATTTCCATCCAAATTGCTGATCCCATTGACAGAAAGCTTTCCCAAACTAACACACCTGATTCAATAAAACGGGTATCTGAGTGTAGATGTTGAATCAGGTGTGTTAGTGATGGGTCTGAAAAAAGGAATATATTTTGTCATTGGCCTTCAGTATAGGAGTTTGGAAGCCAGTGGTGTGTTAGTTTGCTACCAGTCAGAACCGAACTGGTTTGTGTTTTTTCATACAGCCTTGGTAGAGAGGTTATGTACATTTTTAAAGTTAAATGCATCAATCTGGTGCTTTTTGGCGGGCTTCAGTCTAGTTAATTAATGAGATTTTTAACTGAATAGATAGGAATGTCTATGATGGGTGGTGTGTGTGTGTGTGTGTGTATATATGTATGTGTATATATATGTATGTGTGTGTATGTGTGTGTATATATATATATATATATATATATATATATATATATATATATATATATATATATATATATATATATATATATATATATATATATATATATATATATATATATATATATATATATATACACACACACACACACACACACACACACACACACACACACACACACACACACACACACACACATACATATATATATATATATATATATATATATATATATATATATATATATATATATATATATATATATATATATATATATATATATATATATATATATACACTCACCTAAAGGATTATTAGGAACACCATACTAATACTGTGTTTGACCCCCTTTCGCCTTCAGAACTGCCTTAATTCTACGTGGCATTGATTCAACAAGGTGCTGAAAGCATTCTTTAGAAATGTTGGCCCATATTGATAGGATAGCATCTTGCAGTTGATGGAGATTTGTGGGATGCACATCCAGGGCACGAAGCTCCCGTTCCACCACATCCCAAAGATGCTCTATTGGGTTGAGATCTGGTGACTGTGGGGGCCATTTTAGTACAGTGAACTCATTGTCATGTTCAAGAAACCAATTTGAAATGATTCGAGCTTTGTGACATGGTGCATTATCCTGCTGGAAGTAGCCATCAGAGGATGGGTACATGGTGGTCATAAAGGGATGGACATGGTCAGAAACAATGCTCAGGTAGGCCGTGGCATTTAAACGATGCCCAATTGGCACTAAGGGGCCTAAAGTGTGCCAAGAAAACATCCCCCACACCATTACACCACCACCACCAGCCTGCACAGTGGTAACAAGGCATGATGGATCCATGTTCTCATTCTGTTTACGCCAAATTCTGACTCTACCATCTGAATGTCTCAACAGAAATCGAGACTCATCAGACCAGGCAACATTTTTCCAGTCTTCAACTGTCCAATTTTGGTGAGCTCGTGCAAATTGTAGCCTCTTTTTCCTATTTGTAGTGGAGATGAGTGGTACCCGGTGGGGTCTTCTGCTGTTGTAGCCCATCCGCCTCAAGGTTGTGCGTGTTGTGGCTTCACAAATGCTTTGCTGCATACCTCGGTTGTAACGAGTGGTTATTTCAGTCAAAGTTGCTCTTCTATCAGCTTGAATCAGTCGGCCCATTCTCCTCTGACCTCTAGCATCAACAAGGCATTTTCGCCCACAGGACTGCCGCATACTGGATGTTTTTCCCTTTTCACACCATTCTTTGTAAACTCTAGAAATGGTTGTGCGTGAAAATCCCAGTAACTGAGCAGATTGTGAAATACTCAGACCGGCCCGTCTGGCACCAACAACCATGCCACGCTCAAAAGTGCTTAAATCACCTTTCTTTCCCATTCTGACATTCAGTTTGGAGTTCAGGAGATTGTCTTGACCAGGACCACACCCCTAAATGCATTGAAGCAACTGCCATGTGATTGGTTGATTAGATAATTGCATTAATGAGAAATTGAACAGGTGTTCCTAATAATCCTTTAGGTGAGTGTATATGTGTATATATGTGTGTGTATATATATATATACACACACACACACACACACATACATATATATATATACACACACACACACACACACACACATACATATATACACATATATATATATATATATGTGTGTATATATATGTGTATATGTGTGTGTGTATATATATATGTATATATATAAATAATATTCCCCACAACACTTATCCTTATTTTGACCTTATGTCAAATACTGTAATTAAAGCCACTTCTCATTGTGCTGTCTGATGCACCATCTTTATGAATTTTGACCAACTTTTTGGGTAAAAAATTGGTGGATCAAGTACTTCTGGCATTCCATTTGATATTTTAAACTCACAGACTGCTCAGGACACAGCCACTGTTGTAACAGAATCAGGTATGATTCTCCTGTATAATTTTAAAATGGTTTCACATGCACATTTTATTTCAATAGGTTTTGAAATGCACAGATTCAGAGAACAAGATATCAGCCCACCCCCTTTTGATGCTGTACTGATTGAAAGGCAAGCGTTACTTTATAGAGTTCTTTGCTGTGGTCTTATTATCCACAGTCGTATTTGTATTCACTGCTGCTTTTGTGTCATACCCTTTTTTTTTTATTATTTTGATTGACGTTTTTACATTGCAAGCAACACTGTAATCAATTCTGGATTTCATAAAATCCTTTTTTCCAGCCGTAAACGGCGTAACTTTCTAGAAGAAAGATATTTTATTCAAAGGCAATTTGTGTGTGGATGTGGATGCGCTTTGGGTATGTTCAGTGTTCTGCTCGGGAATGATATGCTCTTATAGAATAAAGTGTTTTTGGTGCTCATATCTTTGTTGACTTTTAGCTACGGATGTCAGCTGAACCTGGTGTGTTGAAGTACGAGAAGGAAAGACATCTGAATTGCATCAATACTGAACATCTACAGTAAAATCTTATATCGTGAAGCATAGCGCTATTTTTGTGGTTGGAATCATTGGCATCATTAAGCTCTTCAGAACCTTTTTTCCTGTATTATAGTGTATATAGTAATTAGCGCTAACACTTCCTTTGCCGCTCGTAGCATATGCTAATGGTGCAGCTCTGGGCTATGGATGAGCTTTCAAGTGAGTAAATGGCACAAATGAATCCTCCATACGCTCCGTTTTTGAAACTGCCACACTCTATACAAGAGGCAGTCGATGAGAAGGTCGCGAATGAAGGTTGATGAGAGACAGTGAGGTAGATGCACTCTGAGTATGAAAGCAAAATGGATTCTCAAAGTCATATCAACAAACCTGAGATTAACATACTGTTAATGAAGTATGTTACAAAAGGAAATTGGGGCCACAGAGCGCCTGCAAATCCATCTGGCAGAGTCATTCTCATCAGTTTGTTTGGAAAACAGTTCTGAGACTTCACTTTCCAATGCGGTGCACCCAAATGTATAGAGTTGTTGTCAAAATTAAAAGAAAGTTGTCCTTGACCCTTTTGAAATCATTTCTCACTACTTTTACAATTTTGAGACTTTATTTACAAACTAAACTGTCACAGGGGGCTTCATAAATATTGAATTCTTGAACTTTTGTTTAGTCCATGGAGACAAGATTTAACTAGACTCTTTTCTTAATAGGACACTCCGTTAGGACATTTACTGTGCCAGATAAACCTGTCTGTTAGAATGGATGTTGTGGTCATTGGTCAGGATTACTCTCTTGCTATATTCGCATTTTATGACGGTGTCAAGTTATATATAGTTAACTTTTTTTTTTTTTTTTTTTTTAAATGCTTCTCAATACCCCAGTTGCCAATATCAAAGTGAGAATGTGTTCTTTGCGTTTACATTTTTAAAAAGTTATGTTTCGTCTGGAATAAAACATTTTAGTCCGATTTTAAATCGTATCAGTGTGGTCTTTGTGAAGTTGGATAGGGTTGGGCTGATAGACGATCGCCGATGGCTGACAGACATCACGATGTTGAGCTGGCATCGTGACCCGCCCCCCACCCTCCCGTACATAATGAAGTTGTTCCCGATCATAATACAAATTACATTCAAAACCAAACAAATTATTGGCTACTAGCTGTTTTACACACGCTACACCAATGATATTCAAATGGCGGACCGCATCCGGACCCTGGCATGTTTCCATCCGGACCGCAAGACAGAACGGTAGCACAATTTTCTAGCACCAAGTTAGCAGAGCGGCAAAACAGCGGTGCGGATCACACCACAAGCACTCAGGATCGTTTGTGGTAATGATATTTCAGCGCTATATCCTCTAGTAGTTTTATCTAAAGCCAAACGCGCTTCATTCAAGCCCTTTCCGCTCCGTGTGCGTTCTCTCTTTCTCCAGATGCGGTCACATTAATGGAGCTTAACGCTCAAACGCAACCCCCCAATGTCATCGTCCATCGCGATGTTTTACTGTAGACATCATCTGGTGCCAATTTGATAGACATCACCCAACCCTAAAGTTGGACGAACAGACCTAAATAATGCGATTACAACGCAATTGGCTTCATCAATAAAGCTAAAGCATCAGCATCGTGTGCTTTCTCTAAAAAGACTTACCTGTCAGAATGTAAGGTAGTGCCTAAAGGAATGGCATAACTGGTCCCAAAGTCTCAAATTGAGGCCCGTTTGCATGTAGTTGTCACTGCATTTTGAATGGTGTAAAATGTATTTAAGTCCGACAAGGCAGACAATTGTGTTTTCACATTGACATTGCTATAATTTCCAAGTATTATGTCCATCCCTACAGTTTATTGTACCTGTGTCTTCCTGCACCACTCTGGCGCCTTCCCTTAAGGTAGTGTTATTCAGCATTCCTGTGCAATGTCTTAAGCTGATGCTGCCCGCAGTACAAACATAACTTTTTGAAATAATTACCCACACTGCTGGGTAGGAGGATTCACACCACTTCCTTCAGCCATTCATTCAGTTTGGACGCCTCTCTCTTTTGGCTTTAGGAAATCCCAGCTCCTGCTGAATTATTGTTACTAAAAGAGCCTGTGGGTTTTCCAGGCACAGCTTTTATGTTCGATTTCAAAAGTCATGGCATTAAATATGGGATTTTTCATGCAATTGTTGTTCTCTCACCTTTATTTCAGCCCTACAGAACGTTTGTGTGCAGACTTACTAACTAGTTTTAGTTTAGTAATTTTTTGTGGCACTTCTTAAGATGTTCTGGATCTTCGACAGTACCTACTATTAGTGCAACATGGTTTGCATGTAAAAGCGAGCCTTTAATTGAGCCCTATGATCTGTGGAGAATCCACAAAGCTTTTCGGTGAGGAAATACTCAATTCATCCTCATCCGCACCCATGAGGCAGGAAATAAACAACTTGGTGAGATTGAAAGAGAGAGAAATAAATGAGGAGGGAGGGAGGGGACTGCAGTGCTGGCACTTTTTACAAAAAGACACCCAACTGTTTCTTGCCAATACTATTCAAGGCCGAGTCAGCCTTAGTTACAAGACAACCCTTAAGGCACTTCTGTTTGGCTCCGTGTCAGTGCCTAACAAACCTTAAATGTATCTGTTGGCAAACTGTCTATAAAGTTTGTTATCCCCGACTCTGCAACCAGGCAGCAATAATGATTTTTTTCAAGCTTGCCAGGCTTTTGAGCAAAAAAGATAAGGGCAGAGTTTTGTTCCCTTTTGAAAGATGTGTCCTGAGCCCCTCTGACCTACGTTAGTCTGCATTGAGACAGATAGCTCCTCTCCAGTGCTGTGCTCATCAGAGGTGAAAATTGCCGAGTCTGTGAAGCCAACGCCACTGGGCCTAGATCATCTGTTCTTCCACCTGGCCGGATTACGGAGGTATGGAACCTGTACAGAAGGCACTGACAGGGTTCAAAAGTGTACATGTTCAAGTTGCCATCCACAGGGGTCCAGCCTATGATGTGTCAGAGATCACAGAGATGTCAAAGAAAAGCGGGTCACGGTTGATGTGGAAATTCTTGTTGATGGATGGGAGCCTGTGACCTTAATGTATGGTCTTGAGTACACTTTGAAAAATAAAGTGCTTTGTGAGCTTGTTGTAGAGCTGTACTGTTGTCATTGTGTAGTCATTGTTTTTGCAAGTAAACTTTAACGACTCTAAATATGTACCCTTGTGCTTTTGGTTTCTTTCCGTCACCAAAAACACCACTAGATCACACTGAACCTTTTTTCATCCAGAATGGTGCTGGTGCTTGTGCTAAACAATAGGGGTACAACAAGCTTGTCACTGGGGCAGTACCGTCAAAAAGGTTATGCATACCTTTAGGGGTAGATGAGGTACAAAGGTGAACCTTTGGAGAGGGTGCTGCCTCAGTGACAGCTGTTGTACCCCTGCAGGTACAAAACAAATTATGACAGTGCATTGATTTTTAGTGCAGTTATGATGTAACTGACTTATAACCTGCCCACAAACCATGCATTTCTGTCTTCAAGAGGTGTATGCCAGTATTAAATTAGCCTTAGTTACAAGGATGTCCTTAAGCAAAACATTTAGCAAAACATCAAATGTATTTTATTGGCTAGTTATTGGGTGCACTAGGCATTACAGTATAAATAGTTTTGTTATTTTTCCAGATCAGCACCTGGTGTGTGAATAATGTATAAAAGTGTGTCAACAAAGAGTGTTTTCGAATAGACTTCACACCTGGCATTCAAATGCAAAGCAGAGATTACACACCAAATGCAGCGATCTGAAGGCAGTTTTGAGGAGTAGTTACACAACACTGAAATGTCACCACACAGTCCCTCTGAGCTCCTGCATTGACTGTCAGATTTGCTCTAGCTTTTTGCTTCGCACACTTGGCATGACCAATCGCTGTAGATGATACGCGTAGCCCACACAGTAGGTTACACAACCAGCTAAGAAGCTGTGATGGGAGAGATCCACACTCTACATGACTTTTCTTCCCTGTGGATTGAGTACACTCTAAGCCCTGAGTATATCCTGATACCCTGCACTTGTGGGAGGCCATCTCTATCAATTTGCGATAGAGTTTACTTATCGCCCTCTATGAGAAACAGGTAATCTCAACATTATGCCCATGCTTACGAGAGACTGTATGGAGAGCAGCACGCTTCATGCTATTGTCATGTACAAAGCAGATACATGGTCTTATTTCAAATTCTTTTCCATGCTTAACTCTCATGTTGTGTTAAAATTGACTAGTATTTTTATGTCTCCAGTGATGTACATTATAAAAATAATGAAAGTCATTTTGAAATTACCCTCTTATATTCCCTTTCAAAAGTTCCTCTGACCAAATCAAAAACATGTAGGCAGGTATTAGCTTTATCAGGCTGTTTTAATGTGAAGTAGACATAACCTTGTGAATGTGACTCTTATTCGTTGTAGTAACGGTTTCAGTTTGACCCCAGATAAAACGCATGGGAGAAAATTTACACAAAAAAGAAAGAAAATCAATTGTCAGTAGTGTACTTTTGCAGTGTGTATTGTAAAAGAGAATCTTAGTTATGTGAAAATAACTGTATACAAATAAATGTAAAGCATTTTTTATGTTGTGTGTGTATATATGGAGTCTCTGAGATGTCAAGGATACTGTTTGGTAAGTACTAGGGGTATAACAATATATCGTGTCACAATATATCGCAATAAAAAAATGCAACAATATAGTGACAGTCTCAATTGTGTATAGTTCACCCAAAATGAAAATATCTGTGTGGGGAAAAAAAAGCAAGTTTACAGAGTTTGTTTCAGTACTACATTAAACTATTATATATAATGTTGAATATAATGTATAATAATGCAATGGAGGAATATTTGTGGGTCTGGATAATGCCAAGTGTCTTATGTTACCAGTAAAAAGTGGCCTACATTATTTTAAATATATCTAGTCAGTGACAGAATGCAAGCATATTCGCCTAAAAAAATTCTGTATTTTCTGCTTCAGAATCATGAATATTTTTATTCTGGTGTCACCATTGTCCTATGCATTGGGTTACCAGCACAAAGTCCAAGCCTATTCATTTCCACCCCCAATGTAATACCAAATGTAGCATTTTAATCAACAGTAAAAAAAATTTTGTTAACCTTTTACCATATGCCTTGGAGTATCGCAATAATATTGTATCGTGAGTTCAGTATCGTGATATCTATTGAATCATGACATGAGGGTATCGTTACACTCCTAGGTACTGGTAAATGTAAATATCTAAAAGGTCCTTGGCATCTCTCTGACCCCACACAGAACTTGAGGGTTAATCAAGACATTGCAGCATTGTTTGGTTGCTTGTTTGCTCATTCCTCCATGTTTACTGTAATTGGCACCCTAATTTATTTCTGCAGAATGCATATAAATGATAAAGCGAGCAAAACCAAAGGGCTCTTTTGTTTGGCCGGTTTCGATATGCATTTTTTTAAAACTCTTTTGCAGCACAACAAGAATTATCTCATTGCGTGCCAGCCTGCCTGCATCCTAGGCTGATTTGCTTGCTTCCGTTTGCACGCTGTCACATCACTGCAGATGCCTGTTCTGACGTGGCTCTAAGCTTGATTGACAGTAGTGCTGCGGCTGAACCTACGCCACCAGGATTGAGCAGACGTTCCCTCTTCACCTCTGTCTACCCATCCGGGTCCACATTCATTTCATCTGCCACTACACACCCATTTGACACTCAAAATTCAGACCAGGAGACCCGAGCGCTACACTGTGGGGCATTGGCGACCGTTAGTGTTGAATGCTAATGTGAAGTTTTTATTAGCACAGAGACACTGCTAGTTCTCTCAGGGCGGGTGAAGACGGGGGAAAGACATTTCTTCAGAACTGAGTGGGAAGAGGCTGCTGGATGGGTGCCTTTCTCAGTGGGCATGTTATCACTGCTAGTCCAGATCAGCATTAATGCACTTATCAGGGCTCCACAGAGAAAACAGTCCAACACGACCCGCACTTCAAAAGGAGCTCAGGTGGGTATACGACTGTTTGATCGCCGCAGGAGGTCAGTGACATCATCACAGCTCCCTTATGAACAATGTCCTGGCCAAGTGCAGAAAGTTGAGCTAAATAAATGTTCTTCAAAGGGTGGACTGAAACATTCACCTAGTGGATTCAGCAGCTTATCAAACTCCATATAAATGCTAATAAACTGTTAGCACGGCATACTAGAGTGTGAGAAAACAAAATGTTGAACTGTCTGGCAGCTGTGCTGTTTTAGTATTAATCATGTTACTATTGCTGTTGAGTAATTGAGTAACCGTGGGTGCATTTATAGAAGTTTATTTAATAGATCCTGACGGCTTTTCTCTGGGGAGGTTGTTGTGTTTTTGTTCTGTGATTTTTGGCTTGTTTGCGTTTCCATCAAAAACCAAATTTTCTGCTTCAAGTCCTGTTGATTTGCATGCAAATACTGTATGCATATGCCACATAAGTTTTTGACAGCATTGATGATGTTGCACGGTCTATGTTTTCATTTGAGCTTCATTCGAAGTCATTTAGAGCCTGACAGAAGAGGATTTACTGTATTAAATTGAGTTATTGATGTTTTTCTGTTGGCCTGTTGAGTGTAGGACCGTTCAGATTTGTACAAGCCTGAATTAGATTGTTGTTTTCATGGAATGTGAGATGGTGGAGGTAGGAACTGTTGGTCTAGGATTCATTTTTGGTCCTGTTAATGAGGTGGAACCAGTCATGCTGTAACATTAGGCACAACTACAACTTTAAGTAACTTACTTATACTAATAATTTACCGTAAATGTATTTCCAATGAGCATTTATATTAGTTAGACATCTGCAAAATGATACCACACTGCATTATATGAACTCAAATCAGCTGAATGAAATTATAAAATATTAAAGTAATTGCACCATGGGAGAAAATGAATCAACCAAACAGCATAGCTAATTGGAACATGCTAGCAAAACAGTTGCAAAATGTTTGTCTTGCATGTTTTGTTTAAAAAAAAAGAGAGGGATTTTTAGCCATACAAAGTGATTTAATACAGCGTTCATGATATCCTAAGCTGCTTTTGATGCAACAGTCAAGAATTAAATAAACTTTATAGCAATTGTAAGGCCTGCCCAATCATCCAATGACGGCTTACGACTGGTGGGTGAAGGTTTCTTGCGCGTTCGGCCTTTTCAGCGGGGCAAAGTGATTTGATTCCAATTTATCTTTATCTGACTCCATTTTATCATGACCTCGAATTTAGGTTAGAATGCCGATTGGTTATTAGGTCATTTGTATAACAATTTAACTACACATTTGATTAATCTGTTTAACTCTTTACTCTTATTGAAATCATTCATTCGGTTTTCAGTCGCACAGGGTCCTCGCACCGGCCAGTCATTATGCGGGCCCACAATCACAAACTTGCCAGTCTTGGTCATTTAGAGAGAGGTAATTGACTATACTATTTAGAGGGTTGCTCCCATGCTCACTCACTCTAAAAGTATTTTATTTAGTCCCCATAGATCTGTGTACACTTGAATAAAGCAACGTTATCTCTAGTCAGAGGTCATGACCACTACTTCAGATATAAGCCGACCAATACTTTCTCTAATAGTAGTTTTGGTATGGTCATGCCAGGGTTTCCCATGTACGCTTAGCTAGAGTAACTTTACATTAAACAGAGGT
Organism: Coreius guichenoti; assembly: GCA_039654105.1. Lineage (NCBI taxonomy): Eukaryota > Metazoa > Chordata > Actinopteri > Cypriniformes > Gobionidae > Coreius > Coreius guichenoti. Next base: position 12,057,320 of record CM077182.1, on the reverse strand, counting down.
AAGGCTCACCCTATTTAGGTTGGTTGGTCAACGTTCTGTTACCCTAAATGGAAATTCCCTTTATTAGCCTTCACAGTCTAAGTACACTTGAACAAATGCCAAGCTTTAGGCGGAGCTCTAAAACCTCAGTTGGCGTGCCCCAATGCTCCACTCAAAACTGAACTTTAGTCCGTTACTAACCTGACACAGATTTGCAGTAACAATGGATACAACGTAATCTACTAAAGTCAATAATTTCAGAGTAAGTCAGAATGAAATCAAATGTAACAATTTATTATTAGTCAGGTAAATGTATCATGCCAATTACATAATCAATTCAAAGATATTCAGTACATAACATCAAATGCTCTAAAGTAAAGAGCAAAAGATGCATACCTGACATCTGACAATTACATAATGCCGAGCGTCTGAAAGACACTCAGCATTACGGGCTTGATCTGGTTATAGAATCGCGCGCTGATTCTTATGCAACATCCCCTTAAATACCAGACCAAGACAGAAAACTCTTTCAAATGTAAACATGAGTTCACAATGGGAACTAGCATTAATCAAGTCCTATAGACCTGTATTTACGACAGGAGGTAAAGACCAATTGGCCACACCCACACACAATAAGCAAAATATCTCTAAACTCTTAAAACCTTTGTTACCTTTTGCTTTACTTCTGTGAGAATGAGACCTTTGTACCAGTCGCACTGAGACATTTCAAATGATACCAAACATGTATAATACTGTATAGTACTTGTTCACATTAACTCATATAGATTTTGGGTGCATTTCAACATATGGAGAGGAGAGATGAGGGGAGGGGAATGAAATGTGAATTTAAGGCAATCTTTGGGTGATTAACTCAGTGTGATGTGGTCTCGGATGGGGACGCTAAATGCACAAGAGTGAGTTCAGATGTTAATTTCCTTTGTTTTCTCAGAGAGTCGCCATTTCTTATAGTTCTTCCAGTTTTCACAGTCTTACACAATCAACATATAATCATTGTAATAACTTTTAGACAGGAATGAAAATAAAGCTGCTTTTGATGCATATTTATTTAAATGTGTAACAAATAAAATTCATAGCAGAACATTGCACAGAATGGCACCAGAAAGTTATGGAAAAGGGACACAAGTGGTCTTAGAGGTCTCTGTTCCTCATTGTTGGACCATTGAGTCATAAACTTCTTTTTTCTTCCATCCATTATTATGTTTGTTTTTATGATAATCTGCAAATGCCCACAAATATTGTCACCATCTAAATCATCAGCTTCCCATTCAGTGTCCTTAGTGCAGACATGGAGTGACTAAGCCCTTATTGAAAGTTACTTTGCATTGACCAGCTGTTCTCAGCCTCTCCCGCCCCATTGGCATTTCGAAGAAACAAGATGATTATTATTTGTGTTTTGTGAAAGAGAGAAAATTAGTTTGAATTATCTGCAAATCCTTCAGACTATTTTACAGCTCCAAGCAAGTCTTCGGTGAGAGTATGTTGGGAAAATCTAGGATTGCTCTATCACCTGTCTAATCTAAACCTCCCTAAGTTTGTCACTGTCAAACTTAGGGAGGTTCATCCTGTCTTTTTCTGCACCCTTCCCACCCCATTACATACTACAACGGTGACCCATTGTGGATGCTGGACTCTGGAGTCGTCCCAACACAGTGGTAAATGTTTAACATATATATATATTGTTGTTTCCCTCAGTTGAAGGTCATCAAAATTAAACCGAATCTTATTAAGGGCAGTTTTTGTTGTTTAACAAACAGTTTTGTTACAGTGTTGGGTTGATATCCAATGTGAAATGGATGTAAAAACCACCACTTCTCAAGCAAAACCTGTTGAGAACCACGGGTTTAGACAATTTCACCCAGTTTGAATCATGTACCTATTCCTAGACCGTTTTCAATATCATAACTTCTCTTAGCAGTGTTATTCATCTCATACAGCACTGTTTGGTCCATCAGGATAAAGCAACAGTGATGTGAACATGCTGTTTATTGCCATCATCTTTCATCTCCATTGCTCACACTGGATGCTAATGCAGGTCTTGGAGTGATGATTCCTAATTGTAATAAAATTGTGCATGCTGGGAAGCTTCGACTTTTCTCTCTACTTCCCTATCTCTAAACCAAATTGAATCCAACATAAAAGTGAAACTTTGAGGTTGTTTACGATGCTAGATGTAACAGGACATTTTTTTTGCCATTAGGCCGTCTCCTATGCAAATGCATAACTCTTCAAGCATAAATTTCACTGCCTGTCTGTCTAGCCACAATAGTCGTTTATGTCCGTCCTGTGTCAGGATAAATTTGCACTAGGGATCAGGTGGGACGGCCTCTTTTTGCCAGCTTTTTGTTTCGAATGATGAATGTCTTTGAATGACCACACTGGCGTACATCGCTACACTTTCCCGTCACACTGACATTTATTGCCGGCACAAATTATCGATCAACTTGACATTCCTTGCACATGGCGACCCAAACGGAAATGACATTTTCGTTGTTACTTAGTCAATACGTTTTACGCCTATGTCACAGAAAACCAAAGGGTAATGAACACAAATTACTACCGAGTGTCAGTGCGAAGTAGAGGAAGGCATGTGGTGGTGACGAATGTCTCTTCTACAGACATAGATTGAGGGAAAACCAATGTGTTTATGCACCAATGACTGTTGTAGCACCCCTGAGAACAAGAGCAAAATGCACTACTGAACACATTCAACGAAGCTCAACCAAGAGCCTCTGCAATACCCCAGAGTTATTGACGCCTTTTCCAGATTGAATCACAGCGCACGCCACAACATTTCATTTCATGCGTCTTATGTGCGCAGATAGGAAGCTGGCACATCTAAACTGAAATCGGAGTGTAAAATGGAGGAAAATGGCACTCATCTTCTTAAATCATCATTTACTCCCTGAAATCCTGCTCCTGCGGTTAGCTATGCTCCACACAGGTTAATATAAGACACGTCGTATTGTAAAAAAGTGGTTGTACTTAAATGACGGCAAGTTTTTCACTTGACTCAACATGAATGTTTACTTCATTTTTTTGATACCAGAAGCTGACTCACAATATCTGACCCACAATATCTGACCCTGCTCTCTTATGTGGATCTAAAGTGTTTTTTGCCCTGGTAAAGGGAGATGATCCCTCTGGATGTTGCAGTGTAAGCATCCCCATCTAAGCTCTGTTTCCCTCTCTTTCTCTTCGTTGCTCTGCAGGCTACCCTGAGCAGCTGTTCCCTCTGCAGTAATCAGATAGCGGGAAACCGGTGTAGAGCGGGGCAGCAATTAAATGCTAAACACCGTGGAAGTGGTGCAGGAAGTGAAGAAAGTCTTGATTGCAGTTCATTGATCCTTTTGAATGGCATCCCTCAGTCATATTGTCCAGAGTCAGGCTTAAAGGAATTTTTAGGGCTTCGACAGTGTTTGTGGCAGCATGTTGATTACCACAGAAAATATGGCAAAATATTTCTTTCCTTCACTTTCTCATTTTTCAGAAAAAAATATAATGCATTGCTGGAAATAAGCCAGTCTGTAGAGTTATGCTCTTTTAAGCCACATTACTTTTTTCTGCCCTTCTTTTAAGATTCACTTTCTGAGGTCACTGTTACATAGTCCACATATAACTTTAAACACATACTTTTATATCATGATTTATTTGCTGCATCTTTAAGTTAATTAGATGTTCTTAACTGATCAACTTTATCTAACAATTTTACAGAGAATTGAGAAATGAATGTTGCCTTATGGCAACTGTGTACTACAGCCATGGCCAAAAGTTTTGAGAATGACGCAAATATTAATTTTCACAAAGTCTGCTGCCTTAGGTTTTTATGATGGCAATTTGCATATACTCCAGAATGTTATGAAGAGTGATTAGATGATCTCTTTGCCATGAAAATGAACTTAATCCCAAAAAAACATTTCCACTGCATTTCATGTCAGTTATTCTTGCGTTAGCACAGGTGAGAGTGTTGACGAGGACAAGGCAGGAGATCACTCTGTCATGCTGATTGAGTTAGAATAACATACTGGAAGCTTTAAAAGGAGGGTGGTGCTTGAAATAATTGTTCTTCCTCTGTTAACCATGGTTACCTGCAAGGAAACATACAGTCATCATTGCTTTGCACAAAAAGGGATTCACAGGCGAGGATATTGCTGCTAGTAAGATTGCACCTAAATCAACCATTTATCGGATCATCAAGACCTTCAAGGAGAGAGGTTCAATTGTTGTGAAGAAGGCTTCAGGGCGCCCAAGAAAGTCCAGCAAGCACCAGGACCGTCTCCTCAAGTTGATTCAGCTGTGGGATCGGGGCACCACCAGTGCAGAGCTTGCTCAGGAATGGCAGCAGGCAGGTGTGAGTGCATCTGCACGCACAGTGAGGCAAAGATTTTGGAGGATGGCCTGGTGTCAAGAAGGGCAGCAAAGAAGCCACTTCTCTCCAGGAAAAACATCAGGGACAGACTGAAATTTTGCAAAAGGTACAGGGATTGGACTGCTGAGGAGTGGGGTAAAGTCATTTTCTCTGATGAATTCCCTTTTCCGATTGTTTGGGGCATCTGGAAAAAAGCTTATCCGGAGAAGAAAAGGTGAGCGCTACCATCAGTCCTGTGTCATGCCAACAGTAAAGCATCTTGAGACCATTCATGTGTGGGGTTGCTTCTCAGCCAAGGGAGTGGGCTCACTCACAATTTTGCCTAAGAACACAGCCATGAATAAAGAATGGTACAATAACATCCTCTGAGAGCAACTTCTCCCAACCATCCAAGAACAGTTTGGTGACGAACAATGCCTTTTCCAGCATGATGGAGCACCTTGCCATAAGCAAAAGTGATAACTAAGTGGCTCGGGGAACAAAACATCAACGTTTTGGGTCCATGGCCAGGAAACTCCCCAGACCTTAATCCCATTGAGAACTTGTGGTCAGTCCTCAAGAGGTGGGTGGACAAACAAAACCCCACAAATTGTGACAAACTCCAAGCTTTGATTTAAGAATGGGCTGCCATCAGCCAGGATGTGGCCCAGAAGTTGATTGACAGCATGCCAGGGCTAATTGCAGACGTCTTGAAAAAGAATATTGACACTCTGCATAAACTTCAAGTAATTGTCAGTAAAAGCCTTTGACACTTATGAAATGCTTGTAATTATACTTCAGTATACCATAGTAACATCTGACAAAAAAATCTAAAAACACTGAAGCAGCAGACTTTGAAAATTATTATTTGTGTCATTCTCAAAACTTTTGGCCACGGCTGTACTGTGTAAATTGCACTAATGCGTTTTCTCATTGGGGATTTTTTTTTACAGCTAGTGGCATAAATTATAATTATTGCACTTATTAATTGAATTGAAAGTGTTTATTATAATCGCTTTTATGATAAACAAAACGATTATGATTAGTAGCTATTTCTTATCAGACAAACATGAACTCGGCAACGCTTTATGGGAAGGGTAAGAAGAGCACAGTTAGCTGTGCCAAGGTAACTCTGTCCATGTGTGATATAATACACGAGGGTCAGTACTTCAGTCCAATGAGATATTAGTGTGGGTGGAGCTACCTGTTGCAATGCCAGAGATATAGAAATCAAACTTTATTGCAGTTGCAAGTGGTTAGAACAAAATCAGTTTACCCTTTAATCTGTGTTGGGAGACAGAGTAAAGAGTAAGTCAAAATATTTTTTTGTCCCAAGTGACATTATGCAACCAATGATGCAGATTGAGCTTAAAATCTAATCTATTTTATAAATGCATGTTATTGAGCTAATTGTGAACAATTCGCCTATGCCAATGTTTTCAGGTGTTTTTTTTTTTTTTTTTTTTTTTTTTTTTTTAAACCTTGTCATGACCCGATCTTTCATTCAAACGACCAACTTCTCACTGGTAACCTATGCTGGACTTCTCCAATCATTTAGTCCACATAAACACCGCCCCTTTCTTACAATCGACTGCAAGCTCACGTTCAGATCTGACCAATCAACAAACGGTGAACTGAACCCAGAACCCAGAACCCACCCTACTTTCTTTTTCTTTTCGATGATCCATTTCACTTGGATATACATCACAATGCGGAAGAAATATGTTGTTATTTCTGTTACATCAACTTGAACCAGAACATTCCTTTTACTGCTATGGAAGATTTTATGGAAGATTATTTTTGTGTATTGGTGGCATTTTGTACAATGCCTCATGATTCCAGCAATAATTTGGATTTTAAAGTTGGTTTGTGTGACTCTCAAAGTATTTGCACAAACTAAATGTGTGGAAAGGCTGAAAGCAGCTTGTTTACGTGGCTCAGTATGTTTAGCAGTAGGGTCCTGGTGCACTACAGCACTGACATCATTCCCGCTAGAAGGGTTATTTTCGTGTAGTAGTCCCGAGATATTGGAAGGGGTCAGAGTCAGGTTTCAATACTTGTGAGTGCAGAGTGGAGCACACAACCTCTTCGTGACGTTACTGGATTCTGCCAGCGTGACCTCACTATGGCTCTCACTTATTGGAGGCGTTTCCCTGTCAACATGGAAGAGGATCCCCTGGTTATTTACTGGCTGTCTAGTCTATGGCGCCCAGCCTGGGCTCATTTACCCCACTCTTAAGTACATTGTGGCTTATAATATGATACATTCAGCTAAGTGGGTTATTTGATATGTAAAACAGTTTCTGGTAAGATCTTCAGGTCTTAATATTTGAAATCAGCGTCTTTAATACTCAGGTGAGCAATACTTTTTGTTTTTGCCGTTTTGACATTTGAGTTGTAGAACGGGAATTGGAATTGGTAATGATAAGAGAGATAATGATAATAACTACTAAGCCATGGCTTAGTGCCATGGTAGGTAGTAATAAAAATAATAATAGTAGTTGTTGCTGGTGCTGATGTGTTGTTAGTGTTCTTATAAATGTTGTGATGATGCCTACGAGGGCTGCAACAATTAATCGTTAAAATCAATGAAGAAAATGTAAAATACATCTGTCATTATCAGTTAGTCAGGTCTGTGTGCTTTGGCATGAATGGCTATCAGGACATTGGCTTAACCAATAATGGCAATTTGGTGTGGGACTATCTATTTGTTCACGCAATGGTGGATAGGAGTGTTCAAGAAATGTTTAAACTTTTTAAATGCCATTTGATGACATTTCTGGCACAATATTAGCATACTAGCATGTTTCTGCCATTATAAAGATATGCCATTTCAAATTCATCCATATTTCACCTTACATACTGCCAGAAACGGCCGGATATAGTGGGCAAATTTGAATAAATCTGTGTATGCAAGGAAAGTCTGCAAACATCCAAGGTCATTATCAGTGTTTTATAGTGTATTATCAAGGTCATTATCAGTGTATTATAGTTTTTCCAAAGTTTTCTGTCAAGCAGTAAAAATTACTGGGATGTTACAACTTAACACTTTGCATTAGATGATTCTACTGTGTTTTTCGGAAGTTTCTGCAACAAACATCTGGTGACGTTGGATTTTATGAGATTGGTCTGTTTTATGTTAGAGGCAGTGTGAGGATGAGCAGAAGGCTTCAGCTTGTGTCTGGCAGGCTGTGTGGAACACGCAGTATGTTATCGGGCCCGGGGCGACGGATGGTGTCTGTATCCGCGATTTATGCACGGTGGCTCTGTAAGACGACAGCTGTTAACCACGCTGACAGGTAGCATAAAAAGAAGCTATTTATTTGTGCCCAGAAAGCATCTTCCTTACATTCCAAATGTCACATCTACCTTGCTTCGCCTTTTGCAACTCTGATGATTTTTCATGATGATTTTTGAGAGACAGCGGGACAAAGGAGCCTTGAATGATCTGTTCATTGCTGCTGTGCATTGTGGCTGTTGATTCGCAGGAGGAGGGGATTGAGACTGTGGCAGATAATAGCTTCCTGTCATTTCCAAGCCGTCATAAACATGTTCACCTCATTCATTCATGGGAAAGTAGGCCATCCATGGCTGGAAACAGTGTGTGATATACTTTGTGGTGTAAAATGGACTCTGGTGGTTTGGATGCAGAATGGGGGAATGTCTAATGCTGTAATACACAGATACACGTATGTGTATATGTGTTTGTGTTTGTGTGTGTGTGTGTGTGTGTGTGTGTGTGTGTGTGTGTGTGTGTGTGTGTGTGTGTGTGTGTGTGTATGTCTATATACACGATATTCGTGCGCACATTGCAAATGGAGATTTAAAGAGATTTAAATCCCTGAAAGAGTTTAGAGTAGTGCTGCCAGTTACAGGAGATGCAAATATGTGATTAAAATATTATTAATATTAGAATGCCTTCCATTGAGTCACCATAAATGCCCTGTCTCCCTCAACTGGATCCACTGTGTCTCTTACAGGAATACTACAATTAAGGTTAGGATTGAGACCACTAATACCCACATTAAGTCATTGTGTTTTTTCCTTGATTTTACAGCTGTTTATTTTGTTTGAGAATAATGAATGCAGGGTTTCAATTGTACTGTAAAACCTGGAAATATCATTTTTAAAATTGTGATGATTTTTTTTTTTTTTTTTTCAAGCCTGCATAAAATATATTACATTCATTTCCATGATTTAAATACACTATGGTCCTTATATTGTGAAGTCATGATTTATGGTCCTTACATTGTGAAGCCATCAAAGTAATTTATTATAGGTATATGCAGTAGATAAATTTTAATTTTATTTAATGTTGGAGAAACCAGGAAATATTTAGCTCAACTTTTTAACTTTTCACAGAAAATTGTATGAGATTAAACAATAATTTGCCAGCTCTCCATGGGTCTTTGTAAGTTGTTGTTTTTAAGTATTATTTTTTTAAAATCAAAATTGTCTGGAAAAGTCGTAAGAATTAATTGGTTAAAAAGGAGTGGGAATGCTTTGTACAACTAAAAATTGACTTGGCTTGTCATGTCATCAGTTTCATGCTCCCTGCAATCTGAAGGCTGACCTTAGGTACTCAAATGTGGATGCTAGCCATCATTCCCTTACGCCAGAAAATCCACATCCTGCAGGCAGACCTTTTACACTTGGAAGAGAGAATTTTTTAGCAATGAGGCATGAGAATAAATTGAATCTATGGAACGAAACATGAATGTAAGCGGCCCGACATTGAAGGACATGAACTTGGAATAGGCTAAAAGTTAATGCTTCCTGTCAGGGCAGAGTTTGTCTTGAGCTGGTCACAGCAGACTGCTTCGGCTCCGGTCTCATGTGTCCTGCATTCTCTACTTGGTCGCTCCCGTCCTGTCACCCTGTCCCTCCAAGGTGCACCACCTGTCCTCTCTCATCTCCCTCCTCCTCCACCTTATAGCTCTCCAGGGAAGTGTCTGCGGTTGCCGGTTGGCGTGGACTTGAAAGCCCGTGTCCATCCAGGCATCTGTCTTTGTAACCCTGTGTCTTCAGGAGTATGGCAGGCGGGAAGGTCCAAAAATAGGACTAATGATTTGTCTTGGTAAATCACTATATTATAGCCAGTAGCTACTGACTTACCCACTGATAGGCCGGCGGTGGATCTGTATAAGCACTTTCCTCACATGGCGACTCACTCTCACGCAGCGAGCGACTCACTCTCCTCACGCGGCGGGCGAGTCACTCTCCTCACGCGGCGGGCGAGTCACTCTCCTCACGCGGCGGGCGACTCACTCTCCTCACGCGGCGGGCGACTCACTCTCCTCACGCGGCGGGCGACTCACTCTCCTCACGCGGCGGGCGACTCACTCTCCTCACGCGGCGGGCGACTCACTCTCCTCACGCGGCGGGCGACTCACTCTCCTCACGCGGCGGGCGACTGACTCTCCTCACGCGGCGGGCGACTGACTCTCCTCACGCGGCGGGCGACTGACTCTCCTCACGCGGCGGGCGACTCACTCTCCTCACGCAGCGGGCGACTCACTTTCCTCACACTGCAACTCACTTTCCTCACGCAGCGGGCGACTCGCTCTCCTCACGCGGCGGGCGACTCGCTCTCCTCACATGGCGACTCGCTCTCCTCACATGGCGACTCACTCTCCTCACGCAGCGGGCGACTCGCTTTCCTCACACGGCGACTCGCTCTCCTCACGCAGCGGGCGACTCGCTTTCCTCACACGGCGACTCGCTCTCCTCACGCAGCGGGCGACTCGCTCTCCTCACGCAGCGGGCGACTCGCTCTCCTCACGCGGCGGGCGACTCGCTCTCCTCACGCGGCGGGCGACTCGCTCTCCTCACGCGGCGGGCGACTCGCTCTCCTCACGCGGCGGGCGACTCGCTCTCCTCACGCGGCGGGCGACTCGCTCTCCTCACGCGGCGGGCGACTCGCTCTCCTCACGCGGCGGGCGGCTCGCTCTCCTCACGCGGCGGGCGGCTCGCTCTCCTCACGCGGCGGGCGGCTCGCTCTCCTCACGCGGCGGGCGGCTCGCTCTCCTCACGCGGCGGGCGGCTCGCTCTCCTCACGCGGCGGGCGGCTCGCTCTCCTCACGCGGCGGGCGGCTCGCTCTCCTCACGCGGCGGGCGGCTCGCTCTCCTCACGCGGCGGGCGGCTCGCTCTCCTCACGCGGCGGGCGGCTCGCTCTCCTCACGCGGCGGGCGGCTCGCTCTCCTCACGCGGCGGGCGACTCACTTTCCTCACACTGCAACTCACTCTCCTCACGCAGCGGGCGACTCACTCTCCTCACGCAGCGGGCGACTCACTTTCCTCACACTGCAACTCACTCTCCTCACGCAGCGGGCGACTCACTCTCCTCACGCAGCGGGCGACTCACTCTCCTCACGCAGCGGGCGACTCACTTTCCTCACACTGCAACTCACTCTCCTCACGCAGCGGGCGACTCGCTCTCCTCACGCAGCGGGCGACTCGCTCTCCTCACGCAGCGGGCGACTCGCTCTCCTCACGCAGCGGGCGACTCGCTCTCCTCACGCAGCGGGCGACTCGCTCTCCTCACGCAGCGGGCGACTCGCTCTCCTCACGCAGCGGCTCTCCTCACGCAGCGGGCGACTCACTTTCCTCACTCATGGACTATATTATAATAAAATTTATACCCTTTTCAAATACTGTGATGTGCAATAACAAACTACTTTTCAGTAAAGTCTATAATTTTTGTGTTGCAAATGTAATTTATTCTGAACCAATATTCCCATCAGTGTTCTGTATTTGATTCTCATGGCATTTTTTTCGCCTACCTTTATAAAGGCAATTTCTCGCTCTCCTCACGCGGCGGGCGACTCGCTGTCCTCACATGGCGACTCGCTCTCCTCACGCAGCGGGCGACTCGCTCTCCTCACGCAGCGGGCGACTCGCTCTCCTCACGCAGCGGGCGACTCGCTCTCCTCACGCAGCGGGCGACTCGCTCTCCTCACGCAGCGGGCGACTCGCTCTCCTCACGCAGCGGGCGACTCGCTCTCCTCACACGGCGACTCGCTCTCCTCACGCAGCGGGCGACTCACTTTCCTCACACTGCGACTCACTCTCCTCACGCAGCGGGCGACTCACTCTCCTCACGCAGCGGGCGACTCACTCTTCTCACGCAGCGGGCGACTCACTTTCCTCACACTGCGACTCACTCTCCTCACGCAGCGGGCGACTCACTCTCCTCACGCAGCGGGCGACTCACTCTCCTCACGCAGCGGGCGACTCACTCTTCTCACGCAGCGGGCGACTCACTCTCCTCACGCAGCGGGCGACTCACTCTCCTCACGCAGCGGGCGACTCACTTTCCTCACACTGCGACTCGCTCTCCTCACGCAGCGGGCGACTCGCTCTCCTCACGCAGCGGGCGACTCGCTCTCCTCACGCAGCGGGCGACTCGCTCTCCTCACGCAGCGGGCGACTCGCTCTCCTCACGCAGCGGGCGACTCGCTCTCCTCAGGCAGGGGGCGACTCGCTCTCCTCACGCGGCGGGCGACTCGCTCTCCTCACGCGGCGGGCGACTCGCTCTCCTCACGCGGCGGGCGGCTCGCTCTCCTCACGCGGCGGGCGGCTCGCTCTCCTCACGCGGCGGGCGGCTCGCTCTCCTCACGCGGCGGGCGGCTCGCTCTCCTCACGCGGCGGGCGGCTCGCTCTCCTCACGCGGCGGGCGGCTCGCTCTCCTCACGCGGCGGGCGGCTCGCTCTCCTCGCGGCGGGCGGCTCGCTCTCCTCACGCGGCGGGCGGCTCGCTCTCCTCACGCGGCGGGCGGCTCGCTCTCCTCACGCGGCGGGCGGCTCGCTCTCCTCACGCGGCGGGCGGCTCGCTCTCCTCACGCGGCGGGCGGCTCGCTCTCCTCACACTGCAACTCACTCTCCTCACTCTGCAACTCACTCTCCTCACGCAGCGGGCGACTCACTTTCCTCACTCATGGACTATATTATAATAAAATTTATACCCTTTTCAAATACTGTGATGTGCAATAACAAACTACTTTTCAGTAAAGTCTATAATTTTTGTGTTGCAAATGTAATTTATTCTGAACCAATATTCCCATCAGTGTTCTGTATTTGATTCTCATGGCATTTTTTTCGCCTACCTTTATAAAGGCAATTTCCCCCTAACCTTATTAAATGTAGGCTGTCATCTTTCATGTCAAATTCTTACATTTTATCAATACATTTAATTAGAATAAGCAACTATAGGGCTTTTACCAATCAAACTGAACTGAATATTTACCACTGCAGAGAAAACAGAATCTGCATCAGAGGTGGCATTTAGATAAGATGTATAAAATTCAATATACAAATATGCAAAACAAACTTGAAAAACATTGTTTAACCACTTTACAATAAAGACTTGTAGCTTTTGTGGAGTTTACAAATTTCAAATATAATATTCTGAAAAAGTGACATTTCTATTTTTGCTGATTTCACATTGGTGGCAAAATAACTAACTTTAACACAGGTGTTTTCAAACTTTTTTTTGTCAGCCGAACGCCTTTGACCAAATAATTTACTTGAAGTAGCCTAGGCCTACTCCTTGAGATTTGAAGTATATATTTCAATAATTTAATGGCACATTTGCATGTTTACTTCAAAAACATTAGCGACTAGCACATATCGCCATCTGTGTTGTTGAATATTATATATATATATGTTCCCAGCTGCTGTCAACAACAGAATATTGTTTCTTCAATAGCAGTAGGCCTATATATTTATTTATTTATTTATTTATTTATTTATATATATATATATATATATATATTTATATTCAGGCAAGGGAGGCAGTGGAAACCGGATGAGAAAATAATCGTTATTACAAAAATAAAACAGCGCAAAAATTACAAAATGTGACACTAAAATTTTATGAATTACTCGTTTTCCTAAAGTAACACTGTCCAACAGCGACACTCGCAGGAGAAGTTACAGTAGCCAAGTTTCCATCCACTTTTTCCACTTTTTTTGTTATCGACAAAGTATGGAAGCCCGTTTCCGCCACAATTGAGTAAAAAAATATAATTCTCTAAGTCATAATAATGAGAAACTTTCTCATAATAATGACTTAATATCTAGTAATAATGAGAAACTTTCTCGTAATAATGAGAAACTTTCTCGTAATAATGAGAAACTTTCTCGTAATGACGACTTAACATCTCGTAATAATGAGAAACTTTCTCGTAATAATGACTTGACATCTCGTAATGAGAAACTTTCTCGTAATAATGACTTAACATCTCATAATAATGAGAAACTTTCTCGTAATAATGACTTAACATCTCGTAATGAGAAACTTTCTCGTAATAATGACTTAACATCTCATAATAATGAGAAACTTTCTCGTAATAATGACTTAACATCTCATAATAATGACTTAACATCTCATAATAATGAGAAACTTTCTCGTAATAATGACTTAACATCTCGTAATGAGAAACTTTCTCGTAATAATGAGAAACTTTCTCGTAACAATGACTTAACATCTCGTAATAATGAGAAACTTTCTCGTAACGACGACTTAACATCTCATAATAATGAGAAACTTTCTCGTAATAATGACTTAACATCTCATAATAATGAGAAACTTTCTCGTAATAATGACTTAACATCTCGTAATGAGAAACTTTCTCGTAATAATGACTTAACATCTCATAATAATGAGAATCTTTCTCGTAATAATGACTTAACATCTCATAATAATGAGAAACTTTCTCGTAATAATGACTTAACATCTCGTAATGAGAAACTTTCTCGTAATAATGACTTAACATCTCATAATAATGAGAATCTTTCTCGTAATAATGACTTAACATCTCATAATAATGAGAAACTTTCTCGTAATAATGACTTAACATCTCGTAATGAGAAACTTTCTCGTAATAATGACTTAACATCTCGTAATGAGAAACTTTCTCGTAATAATGACTTAACATCTCGTAATGAGAAACTTTCTCGTAATAATGACTTAACATCTCATAATAATGAGAAACTTTCTCGTAATAATGACAACATCTCGTAATGAGAAACTTTCTCGTAATAATGACTTAACATCTCATAATAATGAGAAACTTTCTCGTAATAATGACTTAACATCTCGTAATAATGAGCAACTTTCTCGTAATAATGACTTAACATCTCGTAATAATGAGAAACTTTCTCGTAATAATGACTTAACATCTCATAATAATGAGAAACTTTCTCGTAATAATGACTTAACATCTCGTAATGAGAAACTTTCTCGTAATAATGAGAAACTTTCTCGTAATGACGACTTAACATCTCGTAATGAGAAACTTTCTCGTAATAATGACTTAACATCTCGTAATAATGAGAAACTTTCTCGTAATAATGACTTAACATCTCGTAATAATGAGAAACTTTCTCGTAATAATGACTTAACATCTCGTAATGAGAAACTTTCTCGTAATAATGACTTAACATCTCGTAATAATGAGAAACTTTCTCGTAATAATGACTTAACATCTCGTAATAATGACAAACTTTCTCGTAATAATGACTTAACATCTCGTAATAATGAGAAACTTTCTCGTAATAATGACTTAACATCTCGTAATAATGAGAAACTTTCTCGTAATAATGACTTAACATCTCATAATAATGAGAAACTGTGCACTTGCGCCCGCTGTCTACTGAGGCGCCGGTGTTGCTGATGCTGATTCATGCAAACAGTAGGCCTCCGTATGGAAGCCCATTTCCTATGGAAGCCCGTTTCTGGCACATAAGAAAAACATACTTAAGTCATAATTTCAAAATCTAAATTATGACATACTAAATCGAAATTATGACATAACTAAGTCGAAATTATGACTTGCTGCTCATTGATCTGCCGCGACCCGACACAGGATGAAGTTAGTAGCGTTAAGGAGTATTTTAACTGTGGTTTTAGCTACTAATGATTAAATTATTGCCGCCTTATCTTATTATCTGAATGGCATTGAATAGCCTATCTCTGAGCAAACGCGCTCTTGAGAGGATTTTAAGCAAGAACAAGCTTTGGCGCAGAAAGAACCGAACAGAGATGCATGAGGTGGCAACATTCATTGAACAACTTCAAACCTCTGGCCAATGTCATGATTATTGATGCGCCCGCACAGACAGACAGACAGACAGACAGACAGACAGACAGACAGACAGACAGACAGACAGACAGACACACACACACACACACACACACACACACACACACACACACACACACACACACACACACACACACACACACACACACACACACACATACACATACATACATACATACATACATACATACATACATACATACATACATTGGTTGGATGGTGTTGTAACCAACAGGGAAACAGTGAGTTCTGCTGCCGAACAGTTGCAACAGAAATATGAGGTTGTGATCGGGCAGCAGTTTTCATTCAACAGTAAATATAGCTTATACTCCTGTAAAAATGATATTGTATGTTTCAATAAATGGCGCACGTGACAAATTCAACCAGAGTAGCCTATTTAATCAATATCAGAATCAAAAGGAGCTTTATTGCCAAGTAGGCTATGTTTGCACACACAAGTAATTTGTTTTGGTGACAGAAGAAGCTTCAGTACACAGAGACAAGTACACAGATAGTAAAATAAAAAATAAAGAATAAAAATAAATTAATAAGATAGCACATATAATGCTTGCTGCCCGCCTCACTTGATGTGCTGGAAGTTGCTGCCCGCATGTGCAAATTTCGCATGCGTGGATTAAGTCATTATTACGAGAAAGTTTCTCATTATTATGAGATGTTAAGTCATTATTACGAGAAAGTTTCTCATTATTACGAGATATTAAGTCATCATTATGAGAAAGTTTCTCATTATTATGACTTAAAGAATTATATTTTTTTACTCAATTGTGGCGGAAACGGGCTTCCATAACAAAGTGAATAGCCTATGCGTTAAAAAAAGGTTGCGCAATTTATTGTCTCCAGCCTGTTTCCATCCAATTGTCATTTTACCAATAAAATTGTGTACGCAATGACGTCATCCCTAAAAAAAAATGCATTTTTTGTTGTATAGCTAACAAAATATGTCCTCAAGTCGTTTCCATACATAGGCCTAATTTAGCGTAGCCTATATCGCAAATTATATCGTATCTTTCGTGTCCCAAATATTAGTAAAATGCAGAGAGTAATGAGAAAATGTAGGCATATAGGCTACTATTTTCACGAATAATAGGCCTATTACTAAATTAGGAAATATTAATCAGAAGATCATGCTGAAGTGGGACAGTTTGTCTGACTGCATGTAACTGCCTTTATGACGAAGCCCATGGGTTTGGACACAGTTGGACAATTGTCCTGTGTGCAACATTTTAGTAGCCTATCCATAAAAAAGATTAGTACAGTAAAATGCTCGGTCATATAGCAACAATCTTTAACGTAAGCCTTGAACATGCATTCAAGCCAGTCGGTTTGACGTGGCCGAGAACGCATTCAGATCATTCAAACAAAACAAAAAAAGTTATTCGTTCTGGTTTCAGAGTTCAATAACATCAAATCGATCAAAAACAACAGATGCAGCTGTAACCTAAACTTTTTATTTGTGTAACCTAGGCTATATTTAACTTTTTTTAAATGGTCTAGCTGATGCCGTCTTAACAATTCTAAAATTCGTTTAGAGCTTTTTGGATTCAACCGACTTTTATTTAATTTGTTTGAGTTAAAATTATTGTACACAATAAAATAATGTTATAAATACAATGTATTAATAACAAGTGTCATGTTTGTGATTTTTCACTTGACAAGTAGCCAGATCCTGCCCAAGAAATCGTGATTTTATGGCATTAATTTTATTTATTCAGACACAGAAGTAACATTTTGTGTATTTTACCTATACTTTGTCAGTGTTGGAAACCATTTTATTGACAAGCTGCAGAGATTTAATCCATTTTGAAACAAAACTTTATTGTATATTATTAAATTGTAGGCCCTATACATAAAATATTTTTTCTTAAGTGTCCCTTTGTTATAAACACTGTTTAGATCAATACTTGATCAAGCAATATTCAGAAACGTGTGCAGCTATTATTTTTCTGATGAACTTTTATTAGATTGTAGAAAAAAACACAAACTTACAAAAATAAGAATAAATGATGTTTGAGAGGTAACAACACGTCTTATTCCTAAACTTTACTGAATGTAGTTTATTGCACCATCACAGTATTTGAAAAGGGTATGGATTTTATTATAATATTGTACATGAGTGAAGAAAGTGAGTCGCCGTGTGAGGAAAGTGAGTCGCCCGCTGCGTGAGGAGAGTGAGTCGCCCGCTGCGTGAGGAGAGTGAGTCGCCCGCTGCGTGAGGAGGGTGAGTCGCCGTGTGAGGAAAGTGAGTCGCCCGCTGCGTGAGGAGAGTGAGTCGTCTGCCGTGTGAGGAAAGTGCTTATACAGATCCACCGCCGGCCTATCAGTTGGTAAGTCAGTAGCTACTGGCTATAGTATAGTGATTTCCCAAGACAAATCATTAGTCCTATTTTTGGACCTTCCCGCCCGCCATACAGGAGGTGCAAGACAGGAGAGACGTCATGCGGATGTTAGTAGGTGGATACAGACATTAATCCCAAATCCTGACTAGCTTGCTGTGAATTAGCACAGCTTAATTGCCCAAGCAACCCATCAGGATGTTAACATCAATATATTGGGAGTAAAATTAGCTTTTACAGTACGGTGCTGATTGATTTTGTTATTTTGGGGACAAGACAGTGGCAATGTAGAAGATTTCACGTTGGAGTCCAGCTCAGATCCATTTCCAGTTCTGTTCCACACTCAAACATTTCCTGGTTTCTGAAGGCTGTACTCTTCTCTGTTTTAATGTTGTTAATAGTCAGGGTCATGCCATGTTTAATTTTTCACAGGAATGAAAATGAGGCTATGAAGGATAGGAAAGCAGTGTGTTCAATGACCTGTACTGTTGTGTAGAAATGCACCAATTGTATAGCTGACAAAACGTATTAAAGGGATAGTTCACCCAAAAATGAAAATTATCCCATAATTTACTCACCCTTAAGCCATCCTAGGTGTATATGCCATTCTTCTTTCAGATGAATACAATCGGAGTTATATTAAAAAATGTCCTGGCTCTTCCAAGCTTTATAATGGCAGTTAAATTTGAAGCCCAAAAAAGTGCATCCATCCATTATAAAAGTAATCCACACGGCTCCAGGGGGTTAATAAAGGTCTTCTGAAGCGAATTGATGGGTTTGTGTAAGAAAAATATACATATTTAAAACTTTATAAAGTAAAATATCTAGCTTCCCGCGGACCGCCTTCCGTATTCAACTTTGTAACGCCTCTCGCAGTTCAAAACGCTTACGCTACATCTGACGTCATCATCGTGCCAGTTATGCTTTTTCGTAAGTTGAATATGGAAGGCGGTCCACCAGAAGCTAGATATTTTACTTTATAACGTAAAGTTATTTTTCTTACAAAAACCCATCGATTCGCTTCAGAAGGCTTTTATTAACCCCCCCCCGGATCCATGGGGAGTACTTTTATAATGGATGGATGCACTTTTTTGGGCTTCAAATTTTGGGCTGCCGTTCACTGCCATTATAATGCTTGGAAGAGCCAGGACATTTTGTTTAATATAACTTCGATTGTTTTCGTCTGAAAGGATAATATCATATACACCTAGGATGACTTGAGGGTGAGTAAATCATGGGGAAATTTTCATTTTTGGGTGAACTATTCCTTTAACTCCAATACAGAAATTTTAAAGTTGAGAGTTTTGAAATTTGTGATCTTGCACTAAAAAAATGTTTTGTCATTAAGTTGATTTTGTCTGACCCCATTTGCATTTGTTTTTTGTTTTAAGCATAAAGTTTCATTTTTTTTTTTGATCATTTTTTTTCACTTAATATCGTAAGTAATTTTGCTTATATATGTCTTGATTTTAAGAATGTTTAGATAACAAGGAGAACAAGACAATTTTTGCAGTGTGGGCCTTTTAAGTCTATCCCTAATAACCTTGTTGTGATTCACATTTATTGATGTTTGAGGCAATTCATTCCTCTTGAATTTCTTTCAGGCTTTAGAAATGCATTTTTGATTTATTAGTACAAGGTCTGTGGTTTATATTACATATATAAATTACCTTAAACTGTGCTTTAAACTTGTAATATATGCTACTAACAAATTGCTACATGAGGAATACAATTACATGCTTGAGTTTACACGATGAATCGGATAACTGTTGTGGACAAAAAGAATGTCAATGAAACTATGAAAGATATAGATAGTTCTCTTTGGAGACTAGGTCAGGTGTTTAAGTGTCCTTTTTGTAGATTTCAACATGTAGACCACACAAAAGTGGATGTGTATTTTCTGCTAGTTGGCAAACTGAAAAAATGGCATTAATTGAGTTTAAATATATATATTTCCTTACAAGAACAGTAGTGACCCTGAAATTGCTTTCACCGTCCATTCCGTTTCCTTTTTGAAAGCGTCTGCTGCTGACTTTGTGTGCAGTATATGCTTGGGTGAGGATACAAAAGGAAAGAGCGCACTTGATTCTATGTAGTTAGGGCATGTTTTTCAGTTCATATTGAAGCTCATTTGTTTCCCTGCTAAAAATGAGCTCTTCTATGCTATCAGCTTCATGCAAGAATGCTTGATTTGGTGCTACGGATCAAGCGGTGGCTGCAGGTATAAGCTGGCAAGCACGCAGAGATTCCTGCCACATGGTGGGCACGGGTATAATTCCTTCTATAAAAAAAAGCAAGGAAATTGCTTCTTTCTTTAAATCCACTCCCCCTCCATCTCTGCCTTTTTTTTCTGTCATATTATTCTCTTTCCCACCTTCGCTCCTTTGCAGACTAAGCTCTTTCCATGCCCAGAGATAATGCTGGGCTTGTGCAGGAGCGATAGTAGAGTGTGTGAAGATGAGATTGGGCTTGAAGTAAGCAGACTTTTTTTTTCTCCTTTAGCCAGCCCAATGAACTGGTAGCCCAGACAGGTGTTGCATCACACCAGTTAAGGCACATTTCTGTAAAAAATGGCAATTCATTGGGAAAACAGACATACTATACGAAGTGGTGCTGGAGAAAATGGAAACAGTTTTAGCAATTAAAATAGTTCCATCAATTTTAATTTCCCCGCCTTGCAGTCCAGTAGTGTTGATCAAAGCTGGACTATTTTGAGCATGCAGTAGCATCTCCCCAGAGCCTGGAGTTGAGAGAATGTTCCAGAACCCCCCACCAGAGAGAGGTTTATGTGTGACTGGTACACTGCCACCTGCAGATAGGTGGGTAGCTTATTTTGAGTGAGATTTAAAACGGACTTGTACAGCTACCACTGAAACATGTTCTTGTTTGGACCCTCATAGCAACAGACAGCAATTAGGTGAATAGAAAGCACAACAGACACGTTGAGTGAAACAGAATGAGCATATTGGAAAGTGACCGAAACAACTGTGGTCCTTAGAGAACTAGACGTATTGATGTTTTTAAATGGGCAGACAGGCAGGCAGTAGAGGCAAAGTAACATGTAATTTGACTATCTGTGCAGATAATGCTTTCATTCAGAGCTCAAGGGACATAGAATTTTAAGAGAGACAAATGATTAAAGTAGCATCTCCACTGTTTCCTTTGGTAAAACATCTCTGCTGGATTTGCAGAAAGGCTTTCAGTGTATTTTTTTTATTTTTTTATTTGTTTTTACAAATGGACAATAAATTAGTTTTGATATTGCAGTACTATTGTCAAAGTACTATTTGCTTTTGCTATAGAATTTATTTTCTGACACAATAGCCTAGTTCCCAGTTTTCTTGCAAAAAAGCTTTTCATGCATTATAATTCTTTCAGTCACCAACACTGGCATACAAAACTGTTATATTTGTCAATGTTTAGCAGTATGTATTTATATATATATATATATATATATATATTCGCTGAAGTAAATGGCAATTTTATTCAGCTTTATACCACTTATGCCCATGCTGGTGACTGAATTAAATATTTTAAATTAAGTTTCATCCACTCACTTTCACGTCCTGTACTTTAGGAAGTGCACATGATGAGACTGAGTTAAAAAAAATATTTAATGAAAGAAAAAATACATAGAATAAACAAGGGTAACACTTTATTTTAAGGTGACGTAATTACTACATGTACTTACTATAGTAGTAACAGTAAATTATGCATAATTACAACTAACTAACCCTAAACCTAACCATAACTCTATAGTAAGTACATGTAGTTAATTAATATTACTCCGTACTTATTTGAGTAAGTACAATGTAACTACGTCACCTTAAAATAAAGTGTAACCTAAACAAGTTTTTAACTTTCACATGATAATCATCATGTGGTTATGCCATGAGCTTACAATCTTGGAGCATTCAGAGGTTAAGTGACTCATTCAAGGGGTCAGTTGTGATGGCTTGCTAAACCAGCAATCTTCCGGTTACCAGCCTTAAGCTTTGACCACTAAACTTCAACAGACTCGCACTAGTAGGCACCCCATTCTTGACACTTGAAGTACATTACATGGCAGAAAGCCCAGACTTAAACCCCCACTGAACACCTTTGGGATGAATTTGAATGCAGACTGTGAGCCAGAGCTCATCGCCCATCATCAGCAACTGACCTCACTGATGCTCTTGGGTCTAAATGGAATCCCTTCTGCTAGTGGAAATCTAATGCAAAACCCTTTTTTTTTTGGTCCCACTTTATATCAGGTGTCCTTAACTACTATGTACTTACATTAAAAAATAAGTACAATGTACATATTGTATTGCAAAACACTTTTGCTGCTATTTAGGTGGGATGCGGGTATGGTTATGGACAGGTTTGGTGGTATAGTTTGGTTTAAGGGTGGATTAAAAGGTAAGGGAAGGTCAACGCTGTAATTATAGATGTATTTACAGAAATTAATTACAGCTGTAAGGTATTTTTTAAAATATGAGTACAATGTAAAAACATGTATGTACACAATAAGTTCATTGTATCAAATGATTAATTTCAGTGTTAGTACATTAGTAGTTAAAGACACCTAATATAAAGTGGGATCTTAAAAAGTATGCAGCTCATAGGTGTTTTTTTTTCTTTTTTTTTTTTTTTACATTCCAGTGAAGATGCCACATATTTCCTTCTGAAACCTTTTGATGTTTCAAAAAAATGTTTTGAGCTGCTCTGAGCTGTTTTGGCTTTCGTCAGGGGTGATTCTAGCATATGGTAGACTGGTTTTGCATGTCCACCTACTGTGTAAGCCCTCTAACTCTGATCTGTGTCTCTCTCTTGCTCCTGTTCTTGTCCACTCGTCCATCTCTCAGGGGTACTGAGGCGTAGAGGGATGTACTGCATTTGGCAGCCTTGCTTGTGTTCTCTGAGCTCTCACTAGATGGCATTCTTCATCCACTGCTGTGAAGAGGCAAACTATTAATCCCACTGATAGAGTTTAGAGCAAAGCATGGCACGGATAAAGATGCACGTCTTTTTGCAATATACAAATTAATCTGGTTGTCGGCCACATTCTGACTGACACAGAGACCCATGTGGTTATTATAAAGGCTTTGTAGTTATATTTACATACATCTTTTTAAACTTTTAAAATGATTTAAATTATATAACCATGTATTTGAGATATTTATATATATTTATTTTACACCATGGGGCCAGTTAAAATATTGATAGGATGACTATGTTAGAAGGAATAAAATAATTACTGGTGAGCCTTGTGTATCCCACTGTCTGCCTTGGTTACAACCCTTCTCTATTTACACTATAAATTATTTAGCTTGTATGATCTAGTGTGTGCGGATCTCCAGTTGAAATAAATTATCTTCTCATTTCTAGTTGTTACAGAAGATTGGTTGCAATAATGAAATACTTGCTCTGTAATCGGATGCTGTCGTGAAATAATTGGTCTGCAGTTTTAACTGCGTCTCGAGTGTATTTTCACATTATTCACCCTGAACTGACTCCTCTTCTTGACAAAGTAGTCATTTTCCCAAAATATTCCCGTAGATTAGCTGTCATCTGTTGTTTGGTGGGTGACATTGGATTACAGTGCAGACCATTAGGGCTGCCGTATGTATGTATGTATGTGTGTGTGTGTGTGTGTGTGTACACTCTGGCAGATACTGGCGGTCATTACGTCTTCCTCTTGACACTGTGATTACTCTGCAGTGTCTCCATTAAGCCGCTGTCAACTACTCACCCACTAGTCTCCATGTTTCATTTACCCACTCAGTTTCTGTGAAGTAGGTCACCTTTGTTTCCTCTCATGTCCTTTAAAACATGAAATGGCAAATGGGGCTCAACAATCATGTTTTTTTCCCCTATTGGTGCAGATGGACTTGTAGTTAACATTTTTACTTGCCAGTATTTTTAGTGGCCCTGTCACACAAAAAAAAGAGAGATTTAATTGTTAAACTTTCATTAAACCAAACCTTAAAAATACTGTTATTACTATATTTAAAAATGTTATGTAACATTATATTAAACAATTTTTTAAAACAAGTATTTAATTCTATTTTTGAAATATTTATATAATTTACAACTTTAAGTTGCATAATACAATTATTATATTTATTACAAACTTTATTTGTAATTATAATAAAAAAGTTTTATTAGAATTAAATTATATATTTTATATTATAGAATAACATATTTATTAAATAATTTTACATTTAATATTAAATAAATACATTTAATTCTATTGTACTTTATTTAAATGTATTTTATTACATAACATTTTTTACAGCTGTAACTCGATGGGATTGATGGGAAAACAATGGCAAACAGTGCAAAACATCGTTAATCCCTGCAAACTCAAAACGCTGTGATTGGAATATTAATGCACTTATTCAGTGACTGAATGAGATTTATTGTGGTTTGTATTACTTTTTATGCTTCTACTGTTAGAATCAGAGTCATCAATCATGTTGTAGTATTTATGATGGCCACTAGGTGACGCCGTATGTCATCAACAGCTTCACTCCTGCTCTGATCATTGAGGTTGGGATGCTCCCAAAATCCTGGTGAAGAATAAGGTCACTCTTTGATTTGCAGTGTAATTTCACACATAGGAAACAATGAATAAATCTGCGAGTGAATAATTTAAGATCTGTTTCGGAAGGCTTTGTTGTACTGGTGTGCTTTCCTGTGGGATATTTTTTTCTTGTAAATCCATCTGCAACATAAACATCTGCGCTGGATTTCCCACTGATAATGTTTTATTTCATTATATCCACGTTAGCGAGTTGCACCAAGTCTGTCTGAAGTTTTAGAAACCGTTTCCATATACTGAGATTTGAGGAGTAAATAAAAGGCCACATAAACACTGAAAAGCCTCCGAAAGTATCATATGTGAGAGATTAATAAAATGCAAGATATCTCCCTTATCTTTTACTTAGACAAAATAGACAATTTATTGATTATTGGCCATTGGGAAACAATTATCAGCTTATTGGTGTCAGCCAATGCATTACTGCAATTTATCTCTCTATACATTCAAAATACTTTGCAATAAGGGAATATAGACTCCACTCAAACCAATGGATTTGTGATGAACTTTTTTTCTTCTATGATCAAGCACATCTCTTTGTCCTTTCTTGCATGCCAAGATGTCAGTGTTCCTACAAGATCAGCTTAATGCATCAGCAATATAGCCCTGATCTGACATGGGAAACAAAGCCAGTTTGAATGAAGGTGACATTTTAGTGATATCCAGAAAGAATAAAATGATGTGAAATGATGTAATACTGGACATCTATCTCTTACTTTTTCTAAAATGTCACCTGGAATCCTTGTAATAAACTGTACAGATCCCGTTATGGCCACGTTTGGAAGACGCAGTCACAAAGTAAATTTAGATTGATCCTGATGTTTAAAACCATGAGAAACTGTTTTACAACATGCTATATTTCTTTATGACATCAATCAATCCATCTGCCCTGATTAAGAGGGCGTTCACAGATTAGTGTTTGTTCAGAGCACGCATACAGTGCCGCCGCATAGCCTCGTTCTCATTTCAAGATGATGAATGGCCTCCGCTGTGTGTTTGCTGCTGTGTGAGACGGCTTTACCAGTCCTGCACGGCCAGGCCAACTGATTTACAATCCGACCCGTGTTTCACAACGCAGCAGATTGATGACGGAGAGTGCCGCAGCATCACTTGTACACACGTGTAACCGCTGTCATGGATAAAAATCACAACATGTTGAGGAATGGCTGTAAATTACCTACAGTTGCGTGATGTTAGAACTGGCAGAAGGAGATAAGGATGAGGTTCTCCTTTGTGTGGGATCCATTTGACCCGGCGCAGTCGATTTTTAGCTCTTGTGACAGAGAATCAAAGAATCCACTTCTCTTTGCCGCAGAAGCTTGTGTTCAGTGAGGCAGCGGCTCCATTTAAAGGGACAGTTCACCTAAAAATGACAATTGCCATCATTTATACACCCTGTATTTTTCATTTTAAACCTGTATGCTTTTATCCATGGAAAACTTGGGGTAAAGAAAAGAAAAAGAATCATCATGCAGTGTTTTCTGTATAAAAAAAGTTACCAAAAAGTACAACAAAACAAAAAAAGTGCCAATATTTTAACTGTGCTTGACGAAAGTCTTTGACCAAAACGTTGCCACTTTTAATATTTTCTAAATAAAGGAAGAATAACAGTGTGCAGATCTTTTTTGTATTATCTAATATTTTAATTGGCGCAACCACATAAAAGTATACATTTTATTCATTAATTACATTTTTTAATATAATTTAATATTTAATAAGTGTTAAATGTAAATATATTGTCAAATTTATTGAATATTTATTTTAACTATTTTACTTTAACTGTTAACTTTATATTAATATTGTATAATTTATTGCAATTTTTATTATATAATAAATAGTGCTGTCAAATCGATTAATCGCGATTAATGTAACAATTTTTTTTTTTACATAATATGTGTATATTGTTATATTTATATTATACATATATTTATAATGTGTGTGTGTATGTATATGTATGTCTGTGTGTATACTGTATATACACACACTGTGTGTGTATATGTATGTATATGTATGTATGTATGTATGTGTATGTATGTGTATATATATATATATATATATATATATATATATATATATATATATATATATATATATATATATATATATATATATATATATATATATATATACAAACCCGATTCCAAAAAAGTTGGGACACTGTACAAATTGTGAATAAAAAAGGAATGCAATAATTTACAAATCTCATAAACGTATATTTTATTCACAATAGAATATAGATAACATATCAAATGTTGAAAGTGAGACATTTTGAAATGTCATGCCAAATATTGGCTCATTTTGGATTTCATGAGAGCTACACATTCCAAAAAAGTTGGGACAGGTAGCAATAAGAGGCCGGAAAAGTTAAATGTACATATAAGGAACAGCTGGAGGACCAATTTGAAACATATTAGGTCAATTGGCAACATGATTGGGTATAAAAAGAGCCTCTCAGAGTGGCAGTGTCTCTCAGAAGTCAAGATGGGCAGAGGATCACCAATTCCCCCAATGCTGTGGCGGAAAAAAGTGGAGCAATATTAGAAAGGAGTTTCTCAGAGAAAAATTGCAAAGAGTTTGAAGTTATCATCTACAGTGCATAATATCATCCAAACATTCAGATAATCTGGAACAATCTCTGTGCATAAGGGCCAAGGCCGGAAAACCATAATGGATGCCCGAGATCTTTGGGCCCTTAGACGGCACTGCATCACATACAGGAATGCTACTGTAATGGAAATCACAACATGGGCTCAGGAATACTTCCAGAAAACATTGTCGGTGAACACAATCCACCGTGCCATTCGCCGTTGCCGGCTAAAACTCTATAGGTCAAAAAAGAAGCCATATCTAAACATGATCCAGAAGCACAGGCGTTTTCTCTGGGCCAAGGCTCATTTAAAATGGACTGTGGCAAAGTGGAAAACTGTTCTGTGGTCAGACGAATCAAAATTTGAAGTTCTTTTTGGAAAACTGGGACGCCATGTCATCTGGACTAAAGAGGACAAGGACAACCCAAGTTGTTATCAGCGCTCAGTTCAGAAGCCTGCATCTCTGATGGTATGGGGTTGCATGAGTGCGTGTGGCATGGGCAGCTTACACATCTGGAAAGGCACCATCAATGCTGAAATGTATATCCAAGTTCTAGAACAACATATGCTCCCATCCAGACGTCGTCTCTTTCAGGGAAGACCTTGCATTTTCCAACATGACAATGCCAGACCACATACTGCATCAATTACAACATCATGGCTGCGTAGAAGAAGGATCCGGGTACTGAAATGGCCAGCCTGCAGTCCAGATCTTTCACCCATAGAAAACATTTGGCGCAGAGGAAGATGCGACAAAGAAGACCTAAGACAGTTGAGCAACTAGAAGCCTGTATTATACAAGAATGGGACAACATTCCTATTCCTAAACTTGAGCAACTTGTCTCCTCAGTCCCCAGACGTTTGCAGACTGTTATAAAAAGAAGAGGGGATGCCACACAGTGGTAAACATGGCCTTGTCCCAACTTTTTTGAGATGTGTTGATGCCATGAAATTTAAAATCAACTTATTTTTCCCTTAAAATGATACATTTTCTCAGTTTAAACATTTGATATGTCATCTATGTTGTATTCTGAATAAAATATTGAAATTTGAAACTTCCACATCATTGCATTCTGTTTTTATTCACAATTTGTACAGCGTCCCAACTTTTTTGGAATCGGGTTTGTATATATATACACACATACACACACACATCACTTAAATTATTATATTACAAAAACTTTGTTAGCTGCGATTTAATCGTGATTAATTGATTTGACAGCACTAATAATACAATTATTTATTTGTTATACATTAGAATTTTAATTATTCTATAAATAATATAATTTAAATCATTTAAAATGTGATATTACATTTTTATTATATTATTTATATTTAAATATATTTAATTTAATTAGAAGTTAGACAGCTATTTCTCATAAGTTCATGAACATTTTTGATGGCTTAGTGTAAATCTATAATCTTATATAGTATAAAAGTAGTTCATATGATCTTCCAAGTAGTTTTGTGTGAGAACCAGACTATTGTTATTTATGGAAAAAAATTTGCTTTTTGTTTTGGTGGTTATGTTTTGGTGTAAATGACATTGAAGCAGACTATATTTATTTCTGTTAAATGAATATTATATATTTATTAATTAATAAATATTATTTTAGAATAAAAAGGAACTAAAGGCAAAAACTAAAGACAGAGGGGAAGTCGCTGCTCTCTTGGTCCTTGATAAACTGATAGTAATTCAAAAGGACTGTGGGAGCGCTTTGATTTTTATCTCTGGTAAAAAAGATAAGTGTAGGAAAGGCAGTCAAGATATGGTATGTGCTGTTCAGTAAGACTATGCTTGCATGCTATTATGTTTTTTCCTGCTCATTTATGATGTTTGCTTGAGTATACGTGTGCGTGCGGGGAGTGTGTACCACTGGGTTACTATTCTGCTTTCATTTAAATTACATTATAAAATTCAAATAAACTCAGCTTTCAGATGAATGCAGTAAGACACTGTCAAAAAACAGAGAGTTGCATTTAATGTATTTTATTCTGTTGCTTATCTCAGCTGGGTTGCTAAGGAGTGTGGGGCTTTTAACTCAGAAAGTCTATTATTTAATAACCAAAATATTTAATTATTCATTACAAATATTTCTTTGTGAGCATGTGTGAGAAAAAAAATTCTAGCTAATGTGTTGCGGCAAATTTTTTGCCGCCTTATTCAATAAAAATGTATCTTATTTTATCCCAGGGTAAAACAAAAGAAGACATGATCAAATTTGGCTGGATTTGATCAAGTTTAAAATCAGATCAGCTTGTGGTTGAGTGACAAAATCTGACATTTATTATGCTGTGTTGATGGCATGAATGCTTTAAGGCAGGGGTGGGCAATTCATTTTCCCAAGGGGCCACATGAGAAACTGGGGTGGTTGTAGAGGGCCGGACCAATTGACTTCAGTAAATAAATACTTAGAAGTTCATGCCTTGTTAAAAACTCTACATTCTGCATCAATGTTTTTTAAATGTTAGCTAACATATTTAAGGGCTAACAGCAAAGCTTTCTTGAAAGCTGTCCTACATGATCGTGAACACATTTGAGTGAAGGTGCATACAGTTTCTGTAAAAAAAAAAAAAAAAAAAAGAAAATCAGTGCGGTTGTAGGCCTATTGCGTGCACCTAATTACATCTATTTGCGTTTGACTTTTAATTGACCAATTACAGGGCTCAACGCTGAGGATTTTTTCTGTTGGCTCTGTGTTTTGATGTTTTAAACATATAATGTTGAATATTTATATTTGAAGTTATTTAAAATGAAAAGATACTTTAAATGTGAAATTAAAACAAGTCACTGTTAATGAGTGATTCAGTGAGATTCAACCGATTCATTCAAACAGCTGATTCATTCAAGAACGAAGCATTTGACTGCGTTAATTGAGATCGCCGTCTTTCACCGTCGCGTGTTGCTCAAAGACGCAAAACAGTGCTGTGATCTTTGTTTGGAACTACTTTCGTTGGCGAAATAGACCAAAAACAGGCAATATGGTGTCTAAAAAGTAAGTATCTTAATATTAACTTCTTGTTTATTGAACTGTTTTATAAAATGAATATCATTTGTAATCATACTGATATTTGGAGAAAAACGGCACTATTTGTGTGATATTGGTTAACTATATTAAATTATATAAATGTAAAAAACATACAGGCATTTTACCCCTTATCTTGAATTTTGGGGGTATTCTAAATGCATTTTCATAGACGAAATCACACAGTGAAAGCATGCACTCTAATAAATATGCACGCACACGAGTCTAACATGCTAGAGTACATCGCAGAGTGTATGCGTGCTCTTTATAGGTGTGTTTCTGTTTGGCTTTTGTAAAGTGAGGGACATACTCGATAATTTCAGATCCTTAAAACAACACTTACGATATTATCGTAGACAGTATGTATATATATCACACACCTACAACGCAGCACTGGTCCGATCAGGCAAGTGACAGCTCCGTCCCGAGCGTCGTTCTGGCCAGCGAGCAGTCCTTACTGTCGAACCCTGAATTAGCCTACCTCACGCGGGCAGGTCAAGGATAGCCAGAGGGCCGGATGTGGCCCGCGGGCCGTACAATGCCCAGGTCTGCTTTAAGGTCTTTTAATAAACATTGCAGGTCAAGGTTTCCATTATTTTGACGACCCTGCACACCTATCCATGACCACCCAGGTGTGTGAAGGGTGGCTATTTATATGTTTGTTTGATTTGGAGGCATAAAATGCACAGTGATGTAGGTATATATGGGTGGTCTTCAGTTCTTCATGCAGGCTTCAACAAGCCTGAACCGCAGTGAAGTAGCTAATGCGATTAGAGGAGCACTGTTTTTTTTTTCTTTCTCCTAGCTGAGATCATATTCTGCTCCACTGCTTTCAGGGAGAAACGCACTTAAACTCTTTGGACATTTCATATCCATTACAACTATTCAATGCCTTTAATTTAGTTTTTTTAGCAGGCTAACATTTCATCTGTGGACTGAAAGATCTTTTCACAAAATCTTTTGGCAACTCATTGTCATAATCCGGATCATCAGCGTAAACGCCACATATAGTTTGCACAAGTCCCTGTGCCGGTGGGAATGAATTGTCTCGGTCGGTTGGAAAATTAGCCTAGAACGTCTATCGTTTAGCAGGTTTAGCTGCTGCTTTTCACGGGCAATTAATTCTGAAGCTGATCCGTCCTCACTGTCTGTCTCTATTCTGATCACTCACTCACCTGTGGTAATAGGAGCGCACGATGAAGACTGTACTTCAGGTCCGTCCTGGCGGGTGCCTATATCAGGGCAGCCAACTGGATGAAAAGCTCTCCATATGAAAGGCTGGATTCGCAGCGCTTGCTGTCAGCATGCTCTTGTTTTAATTGAAATAAATTGGGCCTGTCTGAGCAGGAAGATTCACTGAATATTCGTAATGTAAACAAAACCACAGATCCATATGAGTGGTGACACCTCATGTGTCTTTTTTTATTAATGGAATGAAATCCATTAAGTATTATTTATGACATTATCATCCCACACACAGTAATAGATTCATTGCATAATGGTATTTTTTTTTTACATTTTAAAAGATAATTGTGACTTTTTATCTCAGAATTGTGAGATATAAACTCGCAATTCTGATTTTTTTTTCGCGCAGTTGCGAGTTTATATCTCACAATTCTGACTTTATATCATGCAATTCTGACTTTAGAACTCGCAATTCTGACTTCTTTTCTCATAATTGTGAGATATAAAGTCAGAATTGCGAGTTATAAAGTCCAATGCTGAGGGAAAAAAAGACTGACTGACTCTCGCAATTGCGTGTTATAAAGTCAGAATTGCGAGAGATAAACTCACAATTGGAACTTTATATCATGCAATTCTGACTTTATAACTCGCGATTCTTACTTTACATCTCGCAATTGCGACTTTATCCCCTGGTTTCACAGACAAGGCTTAAGCTAGTCCCAGACTAAAATGCATGTTTGAGCTGTTTTAACTGAAAGAATCTTGCACTGACATATCTTAAGATATGTAAATATAAAGGGTTTTGTCTCAAGATGCACACCAGTAATGTTTTTTTCTAGGGCACGTTTATAAAAGCTACTTAAATGTCCTAATTGAACTAAGGCCTAATCCTAGTTTAGTCTAAGCCCTGTCTGTGAAACCGGGCCTATATCACGCAATTCTGAGGAAAAAAAAGTCAGAATTGCGAGATGTAAACTTGCAATTGCGAGGGGGGAAAAAGTCAGAATTGTGAGATGAAAAAGTAGCAATTACCTTTTTTATTTTTTATTCTGTGGCAGAAACAAGCTTTCATAATCTAGCATTTTAATGGAAAACTGGCTATTAAAAAATTCCTTAATATCCCTTTCTCACTAAACTTTCCTGTATGAACTTTTCATCATAGTTTTTGTCTCCCTATGCAATACATTATTATCTTGCCAATAACTGCCAAAAGAGCTTATGAATAAAATATGTAAGAGGATATTGATCATCTTGGTCCTTTAGAAAATGGGTGTAACTCAAAAAGTCACCAGTGGCAAAAAGCTTTGTTTTAGCACGACTTATCCTCTCAATGAAATATATTACATATTCTTTGGAAAAGAAAACCCCTAGTACTTGGAACATGTCTCATTCAAGTCCGACAGCCTCTGCGATTGCAGGGTTTGAGTGGATGCATCAGGCATTTGACGCAGCACCCGAAGTTGTCCTCTAATGAGCCAGCCGTTTCCTGCCAGTAGCTGTCACTAGAATGAGCGATTTGAAAGGTACATGCTAATTCGAGCCTCCTATCAGAATCAGAGCAGTGTGCAAATGGCCCTGGGGTATTTTGATCACGTTCCCATGGCATGCTGGGAGGCCGCGTTACGCAAAAAAACTTGCTCATTAACCAGGAGGCTTGTGTTCACGGACAGATGGTTTCCACACCATCGTTAATTTATTTCAAGTAAGATGATACCTCACAAACCCCGAGGCCTTATCGCATGGCATGATGGATGAGTGTGCTGCTCTAAGCCATAAGCAGTTATCATATTTATTGATTTAGTTTTTTGCCATTTCAAATGAAATTGCACATGGTTTCATTTGGCTTCATCTTATGCAACCTGTAACTAATTATTCTTCATAATGCTTAAAGCATCAGCGCTTCTAAAATTGATTACACTACAATGCGATTTCAAATGTATTACCTTACAATGCTGTTTTTCATCTTATGGAACTCATAGCTGTCTAAATTATGTTGTTTGCAAAGATTACTAGATGAAACTTCAGCTGTTTTGCGTTATTACATATTATACGAATCTTATTTGTTTTTAATATTTCATAAACATATGAGCTGCTCAGGTATTATTTTGTATGGATTAAGGGAGCAAGCCAGTTGTCACAAGGGCTATATATCTTTTATTATTAGGGGAGTCACATTCGCCCTGTCTATGACTTGAAGTAGGGCTGAACGATTAATTGCATTTGTGATAATATCGCGATATGATAAAACATGATTTTTTTTAACCGCAAAGGCTGCGATTACACTCTGGTCAGGTGACGTGACGCGAGAGTAAAGCAGTCTGCAGAAGAAGCATCAACTTTGGCACGTTACGCCTACAGGCCTGGCCTAAAGGAAAGAACAGTTTGTTTAATCGATCTAATATTGTGTTGGTCATACTATACAATAGGGCTGGAAGAAAAGATTCTCTCTTTAACAATTCTGGATCAATTGTGAGCTTAGATTTTAACTGCAGGTGCGCAATGGCGCTTCGTGTGTTTTAGCTTCCATTTCCTTTCACACACACACACACACCACTCGAACCATAAAATATTTCATAACGTTCGGAAAGGTTGAAGCGAATTACAATGACATTCGCGGGCTTCATTGCACAGGATATGCGCTGTGAGAAACGTGCACTTTGCTTGATGTTAGGCTTACAGTGTGTGTTCTCGCCCGCCAGTATTTTCCTTACAAATACTCTACGAAGTCTCCATTTATGTCGTTTGGAATGCGGTGTGCTTATATATTAAAAATAGTAAACTCACTGACAGAAGGCCTTCAGTTTCAAATGCGTGCGCCGCGCATGCGGCTGTGCGCGTCTCAAAATGCTTTTGTGACGCAAAATTAATGTGAACAGTCAGTAATGTCTCAAGGAATTAAACAGACAGCACAAACCACATCATATATTTTAAAGGTGATCTGTGCATTAGTGTGAATGCAGATCTCCCGCTGTCTATGATGTCATCATTAATAATCAAGCAACAGTAAAGCTGAGAAAGAGAAAAATCACTCACAGCTCTTGAATGGAAAACGTTCAGATAGGCCTACTCTTAAATACTGAAAGCACTCTGTTCATTGCTTGTAATATGTTTTTTGTTCCTCTTTATTATTTACTAGCTTTTATGTTTTGAAGCTATATTAGTTTATATATTTAAAATTCTTAACATGCAATTGTTTTAATTAAATTTTTTGTGTAATTATTTTAAAAAGTACTTATTACATATATTATTATAATAATAATAATAATAAAAAAAAAGATTTTAAGTTTTATTAATAAGATTAATTAATAAGAAAAAAGTTTTGAAGAATTGTTTTGGAATCGGATTGTGACTCCCAGAATTGGAATCGGATCGTGAGGTGCCTAAAGATTCCCACCATTACTATACAATGATTTATTGCTCATCTTTGTTGAATAATACAGAAGATAAAGAGTTTAAAAAATAATCGCATATTAAATCACAATCGCAATATTGGTAAAAAAAAAAAAAATCGCAATTAGATTATTTTCCAAAATCGTTCAGCCCTAACTCGAAGTAGATAGCTTATAAATAATAAGCTTCGTCGGCATGTACAAATGCGCTGAGAGCAGGCATCTGTTGACTTGAAAGCTTCCGAAGCTACCTCTGCATCCGTTTTGCGCAGATAAATATAAAAAGAAGCTTTGACTTGTCACGACCTCTGAAAATTAGAAGTGTTGGTGCTGGCTGACGTCGGAGAGGTGAGATGTGCGAGAGAGACTCTGTGACTAAGGTTTCCATCTCCACTTTCCTTTAGATGATTTCACAGTGCTGTACCGGACAGGTGCTGACAGCGAAGTCATGTTTTATCCAGCACCTATCTATAATGTCCTTTTTAGCTGCACGCTTGGATTTGACGCAGCTATAAATTCATGTTCCTTCGTTTTAGTGAATAAAATAAAGCAGATTTTTGTCATTTTAATTTATGATTCGTGGAACTCAGCTTGGGAAACAGTTTACCTCTGAATACTTTCTCATTTTGCTATCAGCCAGCCGGTTTGTTATTTCAATAAGACAGGTATATCGAATAAGAGGCCAGAAATGAATGAATAAATGAATGATACTGGTACTGTGCCTTTTGATTAACATCATCTATCCTTATGAGAAAGTCTATGAGAATGATTTGAGTTTTTAAGCCAGCGGACTTTGGGAGAATAAAAAAAAGACATTGAGTAGCACTGAGTGGTGTATGGAGACTGTTTTCTGCAATACTATCATTTTATTTGCTCTATAATGGAGGAGAGAGCAATCAAGTACAGAGGAAATAGCTTCAGTCATCAAGCGTTTTCTTCACTACTTCTGTTGTTGGCACTTGGAAATGACTGGGCTGATTTTTACTAATGGTGGCCATTTGTGTTTGGCTGCATGTGCATGTGCATTTTTCTTGAGGGTGAGTGTTTATTGTTATGCATGTATTGAAATATGCACTGCATTCATACACGTGTCAGATGTTCCTCAAATAGTTCTCGATAGATGCAACTTGCCAGCCAGGTGTATTTAATTTAAAACGTAACAGTCTGCTTTTGAGCTGTAATATTAAATCAAATAGCTTCTTATTAACTCTGTGATATCAGTCTGTTATTAGTCACTAGCATGACACTATAAGAAAAGAGACAAAATTGGATTGCCTTTAAAATGGGTCTTGCTTTTTTTTTTAAAGGGTACATAACACACACAGTTTCTGCCAATCTCATGTTAATCTTGAGTACCTATAGAATAACATTGCATCCTTCATATCTCCGAAGAGTCTTTAGTTTTATCATATTTATAAAAGATAGATACGCTGTACCAATTCTTTCCGAAAACAGCCGAGCTCGTGGAAGCGTGCAGTGGGCGGAGCTAAAGAGTCACAAGCACGCACACACACACACACACACACACACACACAATCAATACATCATGGCATTATCCCTGGATAACTTTCGATTCACTATATGTCTGTGTTCTTTACATTATATGCACTTACGCGCCGATTGCCAACAAAACAGACATTTTGATGCAGTTTCACTCACAGCCTGCGGTTTCGACTCATGACCGGGAACAAACAAACACACTTGCAGAACTCTGTTGCTGCTCCGGAAAAACAAACTGCATCCACTGTTCCTTAATGCTGGGTTATTTTGGAAGCTGATAAAGGTTATCTTTCCCTCAGAACCAAAAACACACTTCTTTAGTGACATTGTTGATTTCGTGTTCTAAAAACAAAATGACAGCGCAGCCGACGGCTTCCATAACCCGAACGAAGCTCGTTGATGGGCGTGCTCTTGCGCTCGCTCTGGGTGATGTGCGCACACGCTCTTCCAGGAGAAGTGCCCATACAAGGAATTCCGGCCTTTATGACGTCATAAAGGGCCATACTTGAAAAAAACTTTCAGAAACTTGTTTGAATCCTGAAGGAGTGTATTTGGCACAGAAATACTCCGTCATACATCCAACTCTTTTTTTTTTTTTTTTTTTTTTTTTTGGCCATGTTTAGCATGAGAATCCAACTCTTTAACAGTGTAAATCAGAATGCATGAAATGGCATTAGACAAATGATATCAGTCTTATATGAGACCTTTACACTCTTTTAGCAGTGTCCTCTAATGAATATTTTTGACCTCAAAACATTTCCTTTGCCTGCTTATGCAGTGAATTGTACCCTCAGTCTGAGGTAACTGCATGTGTCCAGTCAGCAGATTTTTATTACAGTGATTAATGCCGCATTCTAGTCCAAATTAATTTCTTTGTCTGCTGAGGATCAACATTTGACCCTCTCGAACTGCTATTGCATAAATCGCAAATCAAATTTCCATCGCTCAAAAAAATACCTGTGAATATTGATGAGTTCAATCATATTTTTTAAAGATGGTATGCTGCAGAAAACATGCTTCATTTTGTAGCCCACTGTTAATTGTTCTTTTGCCAGTTCCAGAAGCAAAGAGCTTTTGTGATGGAGAGGGGATCTGAGTGCATGTTCCTCTGTGATTACCCCTCCTCAGAGGAAGTGGTGTATTCAGGAGAAAGAGAGTGGGAGAGATAGAGGAGAATCGAAATCTTGTTTATTCCGCTTCAAAGCTCTTTTGCTTCTGAGTCTAAATAGAAATAAAGGATTTCTGTTAAACGCTGCCTTTGTGTTCCTCCATTATGCCGGATACCATTGCGGGACTTCCTTTGGGTGTGCTGTCGAAGTTCAGACTGTAATTATAATGTCACAATACAACACAAATATGCAGAAGCATGCATTTAAAAACTTAATTAAGAAATAGTACAGAATTTAGAAACACAAGATAGGGCTACTTGATGTGTGATTTGTTACTTCTTGTGTTTCTTAACTTAGATACCATTTAGACAAGATACTTTCATTGATTTTTAAATATTTTCAAAGGTGACATCAAACAGCATCCTTGACTGATCTTCTTAAAGGGTTAGTTAGTCCAAAATAGTTCCAAATAGTCCAAAAATGAAAAATTCTGTCATTATTTACTCACCCTCATGTTGTTCCAAACCCGTAAGGTTTTTGTTCATCTTTGGAACACAAATGAAGATATTTTGACAGTCAAATAATTTAATTTAATAATTTTTAAATAAATAATAACGTCTTACGGGTTTGGATTTTTAGGTGAACTAACCCTTTAACTTTTGGATCACATAACACTTTATTATAACTTCCATTAGTCATTAACATGCATTGAATAAGGATTAACAGATAAGTAGTATATTGAAATATGCATGAAGTATTTCAGACTTTTATAACTATTTAGATCTATTTTTACCTTTTTTATTGGAGATGTCTGTATTATGTCATTTTTACAGACTTTGCTTATGAATATTAATCAAAGTGTTGTTTACTCAGTGTGTGCTAATCAGCTGACGTTTTAATAAATATTAATGAGGCATCCCTTCATCACAGAAGGAAGCATTCAATTATTTGACTGGATGATCCCTGAAGGTTACCAAGAAATGAATAATGTTTAATATTCATGCACTATTTAATAATTTTGTATTGGAGCATACTTTTTTTGGTATAGTGTTTGGAATAGTGTTTTTTTTTTTTTTTTTTTTTTTTTTTTTTTTTTTTTTTTTTTTTTTTTTTGCGCTTGTTTTTAGATGTTTATTTAATAATGTGTAGATTAGTCTTATTTTAAGTGAATTTTCTCCATGGCTGTACTGTGATCACTGTTCTGTGAAATATAGCTTTTAGCTAAAATGTTGTTGCTGTATAAAAAAATAAATAAATAAGAAAGCAAGCATCCAGTGCAAAATGTAATTTGCGCACATTTGCACGCAGTAATTTTCACCTGTGTCACGGGTCGTCTTTTGCAGTTTC
This sequence comes from Coreius guichenoti, assembly GCA_039654105.1. Taxonomy (NCBI): domain Eukaryota; kingdom Metazoa; phylum Chordata; class Actinopteri; order Cypriniformes; family Gobionidae; genus Coreius; species Coreius guichenoti. The sequence continues at coordinate 12,018,789 of CM077182.1, read as the reverse complement.
AGACTATTGTAGATGACGTAGTTGGTAAAGAAGAGGAGCATAGACACTTTGGTTATATTAGCATTTACATAATTATGAAATGAGAGAGGCTTGGAAATATAAAAGGTTGGCAAGAGTGTTTTTGTTGGAAATGTGATTTGTATTGACCAGTCTGTACTGGAAAGATGAGTTTAAATTTATGGGCAGAGGGATTTCCTTCCATCTGAGAGAAAGCACTCTAGGATCTATTAAAACCCAACCTGCGTATCGTTATCCAGTTGAATGTTTTTCTAGGCCATGTGTCACTGTAGACCTCCAGTAGTTCTTTATTTAATAATCTTGGGGAAGCTCTTCCAACTCTATTTAACTCCTGCAATATTCCATGAAACCGTTATCACAGGTCTATTAGTACAAACTCATGAGCATTAACATCTCTCATTAAGCACAAGTTTTTCTAATGTACTTTGTGAAAGCAGCCAGTAGTGTTTGTTTATCCATTATCACTTGCGTTATGTTTAATAGAGTGATTAAATGTGACTCTTGCAATGGTTCGAATATTAAATGAGGCAGCTGTGTGTGGTTGAATTCTGAAATGAGGCAAAGTTCTCTCTCTGGGTTTGGGTTTTTACTCCAGTGTAATTCATGTTCTACTTCCATTTGAGGTTTATACAGTTTGTGGTTTCTATTTACATTACAATATCAGCCAATACTATACTGATTAAATTAACATACTGTTTATTAGAAGAAAGTCTGTATAGTATGTAGTAAAATAAAGAGTATACATTTTAAATGCATTTTGCATTGCTTCAAACAGTGTACAGCTGTTTTTTACTTCCATCCATCCATCCATCCATCCATTAGTTCGTCCTTTCATCCATCCATTTTTCCATCCGTCGGTATGTCTATCCTTCTGTCTAATTCCATCCATCCATCCATTAGTTCGTCCTTCTATCCATCCATTTGTCCATCCATCCATCCATCCATTAGTTCATCCTTCCATCCATCCATTTGTCCATCCGTCGGTATGTCTATCCTTCTGTCTAATTGCATCCATCCATCCATCCATCCATCCTTCCTTCCTTCCTTCCATCCATGTGTCTGTCTATCATTCCATCCATTCATTTATCCGTTCGTCCATCCATCATCCTTATGTCCAATTCCATCCATCCATCCATGTCTATCGTTCCATCCATCCATCCATCTATCTATCCGTTCGTCCATCCATCCATCTATCCATCCATCCATCGGTATATGTCTATCCTTTTGTCCAATTCCTTCCATCCATCCATCGGTATATGTCTATCCTTTTGTCCAATTCCTTCCATCCATCCATCGGTATATGTCTATCCTTTTGTCCAATTCCTTCCATCCATCCATTTATCGGTATATGTCTATCCTTCTGTCCAATTCCAGCCATCCTATCCTATCCATCAATCCATCCATCCTATCCATCCTATCTATCCAGTTTTATTTTTATATTCCTAATTTTGTATTTTCCCATCCTAATATATTTAGGCAGCACTGTCTACCTTGCCTCAAAAAAAAAAAAAAAAACACCTCTGAATGGGGCACAAGTTGTCTTACTGCCTGTATGAGCCGGTAAGATGGCTTTTTGGAGAGATCACAGGTTGAGTGTTGATGTTTGCAATCCACCTGTATGAGCTAGAGACATTTGTCTTCAACAGCTGGATCAAATGTCATTGTGAAATGTAGTAATCCTGTTAAAAGGCAATTGTCACACCATGTCATATCCTATACTGTAATTTGGCATGGCACTTATGTGTGCCAAAAACAAAAAATCATGATCCCAGTGATCTCTGCACACTATCCACCACCGAGTCAGACAGTGCAGCATGTGGCGGAGATGCTCCATATACCAGGTTGCTAAGGCAGAGCATGTAATATGATAATATGGACTGTGTGTGTGTGTGTGTGTGTGCTCGTGTGTTTTGAATCATAAGTAGGGCATGTGGAACAGACAATGATACTGTCTAATGCTGATGCTGGAGTCCTCGGTCTTGTCTAGGGTTAAACTGCGATGGAGGTTGGGTGTGCTAGGAAGGGTTTAGTAGTAAACCACATGGAGCAGAAGCTGTATAAATGTGCAGAGGATGCTGCAGACAAAGCTTGGATCTGGATCAATAATCCCACAGTCCAAAATGAATGCAAAATGCTTTCTCGTAGTGACAATTTTGAAGTTCAACACAACTAACGATTAAAAGAAGCAATTGGTTCTCAAAATATTTCTTTTATGGTTTTTATGCATGTCTTTAGCAAATACGTTTTTATGCTGGAAAATGTCATTCTGTGTTTCCATCCATCGTTTATTTTATTTGATATCCCAAAATTTGCATAAAAATACATGGATGAAACCTGGCTATTGTGCTGATGCTATTTAACACTTAAATAAAGAGAAAGAAACAAAATGAAGCATTTATCTCTAATGAATGAGCAGAAATGCATCTTAGTGTACTGATGTGAAACACAGGATTCTCTGACAGGAAAATGAATATGCATGTCATTTGCAAAACAAAAAAGGCTGTTCATCTGTTAACTTTTTAACTTTTAAAAAAACCTGCCTATAGTTTGAAGATTTGAACAGACGTCTCTTCAGCTTTAAGCCTGAGGCTACTGGCCACACTTGTTTCGGTACTATTGTGTTTCTGTTTATATAGTGTTTTGGACAAAGCGCACCGAATGAGCACAAATTGATTTTCTTCAATATACTTTGTCACTCAAACTTCCCTGTTGCAACCTTGAAAGTGACAATGGCTGTCATATATATGTAAGGAGGGAGAATATTTTGTCTGCCAAAATGTGTCCCAGACCTCATAAAAGACCCCAACAATTAATTTTTAATGAGAATGACTGAGTAATGCAATATTGAAATGTTGCTGTGATTTGTCAGAATATGTCTAGCTATTCGAGTTATTTTAGGGCATCTGAGACAATACCTGGGGCCTGTTTTTTCTATCTGCTCTAGTTGTGCCTATTTTTCCTGTCTCTCCAAATGTCATATTGTTCGTATGTTTTTCTCCCCACTGCACACCAAACCTTCTGCCGTGGCCACTGGGCAAACAATAAGAGTGGGTTCACTAGAGCATATCTCCTAAAATGATAAATGTTCCAAGGCAGAACAGCTGCCCCTGTCCTAGGGCTGCCCGTGTTCATACCTGTGGCCACAGATAAGAGAAAATGCCTGCCAGACTATTTGGCTTTCACGGCAAACAAATCCTTTCACAAGCGAGCGGCCAGGAACACAAGCAAATTGCAGTGTGTTACAATCATATCATTTAATACTCTTCATTTTTATAGAATGAGATTGTGAAACTCACCTGAAACTCTCTGAAAGCCCTTTATAACATACTGTGGTGGTACCATGCTACTGTGATTATATCAGGTGTTAATACCATGGTACTTTTTTTACATTTTACTTTCTGTTCCCAATATTTTATAAATTAAAATGCAGACATAATTTTTTTTTTTGGGCATGGCCAATAAAGTGCCCTACTTTTGACTGGTAGTATTCATAGTGCCATCATGTCCAATGCTCAAATGTGGACTCCTAATTGGATTTTCTCTCCAGTAGTTGGTTTCTTGTTTTGTCAGAAACCAGTGAGGTTTCCATTCCACACACATTACGTGCAAGCTGTGCAAATCCATCCTTATCTGGTTCTGCAGAGCTACAGAGCCTCTGTGTGAAGTAACCTATAGGACATTACACCCTTCAGGGAGTCATGTGTTACACACTGACCTACAGAGAGGCTCCTCGTCTCATCTCCTGCCAGTAAAGGGTCAACTGCAAGGTTAACGACGACTCCGCCAGCCTAGCGTGTGCAGGGAGACCTGGAGTGTAACGTTTAACACAAGAAACACTCACTTACACCTCCAGCGGCTGCTGGCTTAACCTCCACTGGCCTTTTAACAGTTCTGTTTAAACCTAAAAGCCCTTTTGTGCTTTTAGGGCTCTTGTCACCTACTGTGATGTTTCTAGGCCTCTAATGTTAGAGTCCGAGGATACCTGGTCTATCTAACAGAGTGCGTTATGGGATAGCAAGCATTGTAAAAGGCTGCTTATTTACTCAGCTGTGTGTGTGTGTGTGTGTGTGTGTGTGTGTGTGTGTGTGTGTGTGTGTGTGTGTATATACACATGTATTAGTAATACCATATCACTGTATATTTTACTCACACAGTTCTCACAGTATAATTGTTTTAACTGAAATCAATATTTCATATGTCCATTTATTTATTTACTAGTTGTATATGTGTTAATATGGTCATTATCACAAACCCCTTAACAATGATACAAAATGATTCGCATCATTTTGTTGTAACTGTACTTTATCTTTTACGTTATGGTAAAATTATGTAGGTTTTGTATTTTGTCTTAGCTACTGTATATGCTGTTTCCATGGTAAAGGTGATATGATCTCCCACACACAAACTGATATATTCATGCTTTCAAACATATAGCACTTTTCTCTGACCACGCTCAAACCACTTATCTATATTATTTTCATAAATATTCATTATGCGCTACCCAATCATATCACAGCTCACAGCAGGATAAGTGATTCGCAGCATATTTACATCTCAGAAAGGTCTTAAATATCATTAAGATTCCTGTAGGTGGTATTTTTTTTTTCTTTCCTCCCACTGTGTAGTTATGAGTTAGCTCTCAGGGTTAACGACATGCTCTGTCATTCTGCAGAATTGTTTTTATGGGCAGTTTCAAGATGTTATTTTACAGGACTCAAAGAACAAAGATGGATTGATTTTAAATGGAAAGATATAGTATAAATCCATCATTTTTAGATTTCTGCTTCAAACAAACAAATAAATACATACAGTAAATTTGCCATTGACTATAGAAAATATACACTCACCTTAAAGGATTATTAGGAACACCATACTAATACTGTGTTTGACCCCCTTTCGCCTTCAGAACTGCCTTAATTCTACGTGGCATTGATTCAACAAGGTGCTGAAAGCATTCTTTAGAAATGTTGGCCCATATTGATAGGATAGCATCTTGCATTTGATGGAGATTTGTGGGATGCACATCCAGGGCACGAAGCTCCCGTTCCACCACATCCCAAAGATGCTCTATTGGGTTGAGATCTGGTGACTGTGGGGGCCATTTTAGTACAGTGAACTCATTGTCATGTTCAAGAAACCAATTTGAAATGATTCGAGCTTTGTGACATGGTGCATTATCCTGCTGGAAGTAGCCATCAGAGGATGGGTACATGGTGGTCATAAAGGGATGGACATGGTCAGAAACAATGCTCAGGTAGGCCGTGGCATTTAAACGATGCCCAATTGGCACTAAGGGGCCTAAAGTGTGCCAAGAAAACAACATCCCCCACACCATTACACCACCACCACCAGCCTGCACAGTGGTAACAAGGCATGATGGATCCATGTTCTCATTCTGTTTACGCCAAATTCTGACTCTACCATCTGAATGTCTCAACAGAAATCGAGACTCATCAGACCAGGCAACATTTTTCCAGTCTTCAACTGTCCAATTTTGGTGAGCTCGTGCAAATTGTAGCCTCTTTTTCCTATTTGTAGTGGAGATGAGTGGTACCCGGTGGGGTCTTCTGCTGTTGTAGCCCATTCGCCTCAAGGTTGTGCGTGTTGTGGCTTCACAAATGCTTTGCTGCATACCTCGGTTGTAACGAGTGGTTATTTCAGTCAAAGTTGCTCTTCTATCAGCTTGAATCAGTCGGCCCATTCTCCTCTGACCTCTAGCATCAACAAGGCATTTTCGCCCACAGGACTGCCGCATACTGGATGTTTTTCCCTTTTCACACCATTCTTTGTAAACTCTAGAAATGGTTGTGCGTGAAAATCCCAGTAACTGAGCAGATTGTGAAATACTCAGACCGGCCCGTCTGGCACCAACAACCATGCCACGGTCAAAATTGCTTAAATCACCTTTCTTTCCCATTCTGACATTCAGTTTGGAGTTCAGGAGATTGTCTTGACCAGGACCACACCCCTAAATGCATTGAAGCAACTGCCATGTGATTGGTTGATTAGATAATTGCATTAATGAGAAATTGAACAGGTGTTCCTAATAATCCTTTAGGTGAGTGTATGTTAGTTTTAATATCATGCAGTTATCCTACTCCAAGTATTCGTATATTTTCTTGATATATTTTTTTTTGGTAAGGATCATTCATTCATTCATTCATTCATTCATTCATTCATTCATTCATTCATTCATTCATTCATTCATTCATTCATTCATTCATTCATTCATTCATTCATTCATTCATTCATTCATTCATTCATTCATTCATTCATTCATTCATTCATTCATTCATTCATTCATTCATTCATTCATTCATTCATTCATTCATTCATTCATTCATTCATTCATTCATTCATTCATTCATTCATTCATTCATTCATTCATTCATTCATTCATTCATTCATTCATTCATTCATTCATTCATTCATTCATTCATTCATTCATTCATTCATTCATTCATTCATTCATTCATTCATTCATTCATTCATTCATTCATTCATTCATTCATTCATTCATTCATTCATTCATTCATTCATTCATTCAACAGACAAGTCTAAGACACTGATTAAGATTGGTAAAATAGGTTATAGCATGGACAGAATTAACAATCATGAGCTAAATTTGAATGCAATGGAGCCCGTGATTATTTCTTCACATAGCCTATATTTCAACCTATAGTTTTAACAATTACTAAAACCAGACAGTCTGTGCTTACCTGTCTGCTGTACCTCTTTGCTATTTTTGTTCTGTCCATCAAAGCAAAGGTTTCTATAAAGGTCCCAAAGTATTATGTCTAAAGGGATATTCTTTTATGAGATTTGTATTGCGTGAAGTGTGTTTTTCTTTCAGCTCCCACAGAACACATACATTCCAATTTCTTTCTTCTCTCCATTTAATTTCCAGCCCTTCCAAAAGTCTAGGCATTGGCCAGACTCAAGTGTCTGAGGTATTATTGCGTACCGCTGCAGTGATACTCCTGATTTCATCAGTGTACTTGGTACCATAAAAGGAGCAAATTGCTCTTTCTGTGCTGGCGTATCACTTTCCAACCTTTCTGATTCAAACAGGCTTTATCTCTAATGCAACCTGCTGGTGATTTCAAGACATGTTATTCCTACTAAATGCCATCACTGCTGCTTATCTACCTTTGATTTATAATATAATTTTGCAGTTGTGTTTGCAATCTTTTCATAGATTTCACAGCATTTCCTATTCTTTTTGTCTACTGAGGGATTTCTTCATTATTTCAGAAGAATTTTGACTTTCATGGCTGTAACTATTAAAATGATAGGGTCTGACTCATGGCATCCAGCTGACTTTGGAATATTGAGAACTGGGAGTGTTTTTTTTTTTGTTTTTTTTAATTTTTTTTTTGGAAGTGTTAGAAATTAGACCCAGCTGAGTAAGGAAACAAGTGAGCAATTATGAGCTCTAATATATGATCCGTCGGGAACAGTGGCTAAATATTTGGCAGTGTGAATGATCTATGCAGCCTTCCCACTTTTCGTTGAGGAGGCTTTTACACTGAACAGTTTTGACTTTTATTCTCAGGGACTCTGCTTTTCCTGTATTTCAGTCAGTGTCTAGATGACGGTGATAGTTTCTCTAATGCAGCCTAGTGCAAGTCTCCTAAAAAAAGTTTCTGTTTCTTTTCCTCGTAGTTATCTCAGTAAAGTGCTTGCCAACAACACACCTTTAATGTTTTATTGATTGAGGCTTTTATAATGTCCTTGCCACCATTTTATAAAATGAGAACCAGACTTGCATGGAGGTGCCTTGGATTTTGGTTGGTTCTGGCCATGACCTTTTTTTTATTTACATTCACACATTCTAAGTAGTGGCTGGCCAGAGATTGTCAATCAAGTGAACTCTCTAAGCCTGTCATCATTAAAAATAACAGTTTTGATTCTCCTTGAAAGTGGCTCTGAACTGCATGGGTTTAAGATAAAGGTGGTATCAGACTTCATCTTCTGTTGTAGGGGAGACTGGGGCTAGTTGTCACACTTCCAAGGGTGGGTTTGGAAGTCTGTTTCCTTTATGGACATGTGTTTAAAAAAAAATCAAAGCATTGTTTTGGCATTATGTGAAAATCCGCATTTCCACCGAAATTACCCGGAACAATTTGTCCCAGGAACTGTTTTTCCCCCAGACCTGTTGCTGTCTGCGTTTCCATCGTGGTCTAAAGTACCATGAAGATTAGGCAAATTAGTCTGGTGATGTAGGACTGCGCACGACTTTCCAGTTCCCGCTGGATTTTGTCCTTCGCATATAAGCTTAAAGCCTGAACCTTGTCTTCGGCCTAAACTCCATTGTTGATTCGAATAGCAAACAACTGCATGCACCGCAACAGACTTTTAAGAATGGTGGTTGAAATAAAATGCTGCATGGAGTCAACCAATCAAAATGCTGCGTGAATTCAACCAATCTGAATGTTCAGCGCCCAAGTCCCACCCCTGAAAGTCCTGAACTTTGAAAAAGTACTACCTCGCGAGCAGGGACTTTCTGAGGGGGAAATTTTTACCTGGAACTTCATTTAGACCCTGGTTCCTGCGGTTGAAACACACCAGGTACCACCCCAAAGTCCCTAGTTCCTGGGGAAAGTTCCTGCAGTGGAAACACGGCTAAAATCTGCCCCAATAAAATGTCCAACGTGACATTTGTGAAACACACTCTTGTCCTGGGAACACTATCACAGTTTGGTGTAATATGATTCGGATGGGCAGACACAGTGTTCACCTGACATCAGTCGGTTCATTTCATGCCTTAAACAGGATTAGGATCAAATTTGACTCAACAAATATTGTCTGTGTGTGCTTTTTTTTTAATCACCGCTTTTAGCGTGCTGAGAGTGTGTGCATATGGCAAATATTTTCCCGTTGTGGTCCACAGGACTGCCTAGCCAATCATGCGTGCCATTTTTCACGGTCAATGCACCTGATCTGAGCTAGTTGTAAATCTGCTCGGTTCTATTTCAAAGGCGGAAATTAAATTATGGGCCGTCCACCAGCATGCTGGTCCATGTTAAATCTAGGAAGATGCCCTAGATGAGTTCCCTTCACCTTAATTGATTGTAAGAGCAGCTTTGCTTGGCTGTGGTTTATAGGATTGTTTGAATCGTATTTGTAGTCAGATTGCATCCCAAGTTCAAAGTAAAGAAAAGCATGCTGGACTTAATTTGAGATTGTTCCCTTTCATTCACTACCTGCACAGAACTATTACAGACATTTGAACACACAAAATATATTGGTAACACTTAACATTTACAGTTAACATGAACAATGGACAATACTTCTACAGCATTTATTAATGTTAATGTTAATTTCAACATTTACTAATACATTTTTAAAATTAAAAGTTGTATTTGTTAACATTAGTTAATGCGCTGTGAACTAGCATGAACAATGAACAGCTGGATTTTTAGTAACTAACATTAACAAAGATATGTGTAAAATGTATTGCTCATTGTTAGTCCATGTTAGTTAATACATTAATGTTAACAAATGAGACCTTATTGTAAAGTGTTACCAATATATTAAATACAAATATCCAAAAATACATTTTTAAATTACAAATTGACATAAAGCAGGTGGTCAGCTGAAATTTCATGTGAAAAAAAAACTTACCCCCAAATAAAAAAACATATTATTTATAATAAAACTTTACTTTAGCTTTTGCTGGAATAATTACTGCGATGTCGTCATATTCGATTATACTTTTGAATCGTCGAAGCAAGAACATACAATATTAACACATTTACTGTCGCTGTTCCAGAATTTTAAGAATATTAGGCCTGTAAGTCCCGCATCGATTCAGTCTTCCTTGTATTTTGCAGCTCATAGAAACAAATCGATTTAAAGCATAAGCACCGACACCACAAGGCAAACTGCACCTTATCTCACCGATTGACAGCGCATTTTGTGAAATCAGAGGCTGTTCTTTCAAGGCCTGCAAAGTGCAAACCTAACATCCTCCAGTTACCTAGTGTATGCTGAGTTTGGTCCAAAAGTAAGTCATTTTAACAGAAGGCAAAAAAATTATATTTTTCTGCATGAATCGCCTATAGGCTGTGAGGCATATTTTAGCTTCAAAACTAAGAAATTCACCAAAAGACGACAACTTTGAGGCACTATTCCTTTTTGTACCTACAATATTCTAAGATTAGATTAAACTTTATAGTTACCTACACCAGTGGTTCCCAACCTGTAGGCCGCGGCCCACTAGGGGGCCTCAGTGATCCTCCTGGGGGGCCGCGAGATAACTTACAATTAATTTTAATATATTAATATAATTCATAAATTTTATTATTGATACGTTAAATAATAAAAGAGAAATTATATAAATTTTAAAAATAAATTACAACAAAGAACCACCTCTCTCGTATGTATTCTGTGATTGTTTTGGATTCGGAGCAACCCAAGGCGTTTCTAATCGCGCTGTGTGAAATACAGACTGAACGGCGGCTCAAAACACCCAACCGCTTCATGAACACAGGATACGCAAGCTACAAATTTCAGTTGGATAAAGAAAACCAGTGTCGCTAAAAGGTTTGATGGATGGCGGTTGTAATGAAGGAAAAGACGATTGCAGTGACATACATTAGGCACGCGCGTGTCCGTTATAATTGATGCGCAAACAAACCGTGTGCGCTCTCGGCTCACTGAATAAAGTTTTGTTTGGATGACGATTGTAATGAATGTAAAGACGATTACAGTGACATGCAGGAGTCATACATTATAGGCACGCGCGAGTACGTTATTATTGATGCCCAAACAAACCGTGTATGTGCGCTCTCGGCTCGCTGATTGCTATAACATCATAATTCTGCATGAACGCAGTTCAGTATGTTCACGTAGTTGTCAAAATGAATGTACTGTGAGTGTTTTATAATGGATGCTCGCCGAAGAAGCGTGTTTTGGAGAAGTTTATGAGTATCAGTGGTGTTTATGTACACACGGGCATCAGCTCCAAACATAGACATAGGGGGTCCTTGCAGTATTGATTCAGAGAGGAGGGGGGCCTTCGAGTAAAAAAGGTTGGGAACCACTGACCTACACAATGTGTAGAAGATAAAACACGTTGTCAAATTATATTTGAAAGGACTATTGCAGCTTCCATATGTTAGTGTATATTTTGCAAACTAAGAATGTTTTTTTCTAGTACTTATCTGTATTTAAATGCCAGACACATAAAATAAACATTATATGGTTGAAAACACTGAACAGTTGTGATATATGACGAGAGCTGAGCGCATTTGTCTCTGGCTCAGCACTAGCCAAAGCACAAACGCAGATTTGAATTTAGCAGTTGATGTGACGCACTGAACAGTCTAATCACACCGGTGTGATTGTATGTTTCAAAGGGTGAATTATCAAATGTGAAATTTTTTTTGTTTTTGGAAGTTGCATTCAAATCCATTTGGCTCAAAAATCTGAGGGGGCACATGCCCTCGGTTTGAATGGGCATGACGCCCCTGACCCCCAAACCCCCCGCCGAACACAAAACAATATTGGACTTCATTGACTATAATTGTATGAACGGAAACTGAGAAAATTTTGTGTTCTACAGGAAAGAAATGCATACAGATCTCTCTTTAAGTAAGCAGTTGGATGCTGCAAGTTGTTTACCTGTCATATATCATATCATATATTTTATGGCATGTTCACACCGGTTCGTCACTCTTTAGGCCCTGTAGTCATCTATGTATGTATGCATCTAAAAGTATGTGGTATGATAACATGAGCTAACAAGAGGTCTATTATGATTGTGAACATATATTTTTAGACCCACCAGCAGCAGAGGTGTTATCTTTCCCTCTTAACACCGCAGCAGATGCCTGTAGCAGAGTCACTTTATATTTTGGCAAATCATCACATTTATATCTTCACATCCTTTATATCTTCAGTACGATATCTGGGGTTTATGTCTGAAAAAAGCAGATGAAATGTAGCATCGCTGTGTGGTTTTAATTTAATATAAAATGAAATCAAGAGACATCTGAGGTGCTTGTAATTTTTCTTACTCCCCAGTGGCACTTGAGCCGCATCACACTCCATTAGGCAGGTTATGTCGAATCGATATATTGGCGCAACAGCCGAAGACAGATCGTGGCGATGGCATGATCCTCAGACAGAGGAATGATTGTGCTTACTGCGGCAGACAAAACTAGTGGCCTACAGGGCATTGTGTCACAAACACATTCCTCACCATTCAAAGACAGTGTGCCACATGAAGACTTAATGTCTTTGAGAGGAAAGCGTTTTTCCCAAGGGAGAGATACTACCGTCTGTGCTAGCTTTATATATGTCATGTGATGCTTTTATAGTAGTAGTGTTGTCTTAAGAAAGCAGGCTGCTGTCTAGACACTCATGTTATCCTCCACAGCCATTCAGGCGAGAGACACAGGTAGCACAAGTATGACGTGTTTTTGTTTTAGAGTTCTTGAGGTAAAATTAATTTTATTTTATTCAATTGGTTAATACTAAATACTTAATTGTAAAAAAAAAAAAAAAAGAGCATGCACATTTAGATCTAATGCTCACTTAAAAGTGACCTAAACAAATTTAACTGTTGTTATGTTTTAAAGGTACAATATGTAAGATTTTTGGATTAAAATATCCAACAACCACTAGAACAATGTTATATATTTTGTTGACTTGTGTACTTACATTATCCCAAATGTTTCCAAGAATGTTTAAATCCAGAGAAATAAGCAATTTTAACCAGGACATGGACCGTGTCCGTGCGTCACCTATCAATGACATCATACATGTGTTACCCTCGATTTCCGGTTTTATTTTGTAGAAACCATGGAAGCACCAAAGACGCTATAATATATGATGTGTTTTATTAGACAGGTGAGCAACTGTTTGGATACATTCATCGACAGAAAACTAATCATTGTTATATAGCTCAACACAGTTAGTCTTATTGTTTAAATCTTGTTTTCTTGATATACCGTGAGTACCATGTTGTACCATGCCTAATATCAATCTAGCTTACTGCAGTGTGCAACAAGTGTCTCATAGCCGCTGAGCGAACTCACAGAGTAGCATTATAACATAACTTTCAACACACTCAAATGTATCTAATATGATAAAAACTTCGCTGCGTTACCCCACGCATGACCGGAAGAAGCGGAAGCGCTCGTCTGCGGCATAATAAAAGCTCTGTGAAATCAAGGCGTCAAGTTTCGCCTTTGTTTTGAATAAGCGACCTCTAGTGGCGAAAAATTACATATTGTGGCTTTAACAAATTGATTTTCATACTGTGCATTATAATGTTGTGATGCCTAAATTCACTTATACCATTTAAAATGATTGATTTTAGTTTTATTTAATTTATTTAGAAAAAAATGTATAGAATTTTGATATACACCATTTATTAGTTATCAGTATCAGCGATAATTGATTTGTTTGCAATAGGGTACTCCAAAATTTTTTTGTCTTTTTGTGATTGCCTGGCACATTTGTCTACCTTTCAGAAATGCGGTCTGTAGGCAGTCTGAGAGAGTCACACATCTCATTTGAGACATGGCCTGCAAAAATGTATCTACGGTTGGACCGTGACGACAGTCCGGGTGCAATGTGAACAACCTAGGAATAGGAGAAAATGTCAACTGTCACTCAACAAAATGGCACTTTTGCCAATTGGAGTCTTTCCCAAACTCCTGTTGTGGAGCACTTTGAGTTTGCTGTGAGCAAGGGCATGTAAGGTAATGAACAGCGGCAAGCATATTTATTTAATCCAGCTATATACAGAATCAACTCTCATCAGTTCCTTTGGAGTACGTTGCAAAAATTGGTCAATTTAAATAATCACAAATATTTCTTTCTACCTTCATTTTTTTACCTGCTCATTTTTTAGCCAGTAAACATGCCAAATACCACGCTGAATTTTGTGTTGTCACTGACAGGCTTGAGGAAAACAATCAACTCCATTTGAAGTCATGTCACGTACATTAATAATGTGGACATATCTGTCAAGGCTGGCGGAAGATTTCTCCCTCTGTCAGGAATGACACATGGGGGGTGCCTAGGGAATGTGAGTGCCTACAGGATGTGTTGTAGAAGTACACATGCTCACAGTTATAGCACAGTGCTGGCAGTTGTTTGATGGCGGTTGAAAGGTTGACTGGTTCAGGGGACAATACTGGCCTCCGAGGTCAGCCTGGGTCAGCTGAGATGTCCAAAGCAGGATTTGGACACTTTCACTTGACGTTGTTACTTTTGGAAATGCTGTTTGTGACATGCTGAATCTGTGCTCTGATCCGAATGTGAATTATTATATATTTTTTTTTTTTAGCAGTCTGTGTCACTCTCCCCTCATGTTTTATTCAGAGTCGTCACCATCTGCGTCCTCCCTCTCAGCCTTTTTTCCCACATACATCTTTAAAATGAGTTTCTGCAGTGAACGCCTTTCACGTGACTGCTATCAATAAAAGGATTCCCACCATGAAATGAATGCAACGCTGTTTACTGGATATATTTGGCTCACTCAGTCTCTCTGTTATGCAGGCTGTGCATTTGTCACTGATTTTCTGATTCAGATCACAAACTATTGGCAGGGTTCAATTCTGATTTAGATTTTGATTTATTTTGGAATATTTCATGTACACAGCGGCCTGTTTGATTACATAATTGCCAGATTGAAGCAGTGCAAAAGTGCATTTGTGACTGCTATGCACTGCACTTTAAATTCATATTTGCATATTTCCAAATATTTTTGACCATTACAAGTTAACATGCTAAGTTTGTGTTTAACATTGTAATAGAACTATTCAGAGGAGCAGATGACAGAATTTCTCCAAATTTGGAATGAGCATTTAAAAAATAAATTTTATTTTATTATTATTATTATTATTATTATTATTGTTATTAATTATTATTATTATTATTAGTAGTAGTAAATGTATTTTTTGAATTATTTTATAATTTTATTTAATTACTGTTGTTACATTTGTTGTTGTTGTATATACAAAATATTTGAAAGATCCGATTAAAAGGTTGCTCTTGAACATTTTAGAATCATTATAAGATCAACCGTATGAAGACTGCATATTTTACCCATATTTGTCCATGCTTTATTCTGTTGTGGAAGTAGAAGGCATGAGATTTACCCTTTCTGGGTGATTGCAGTTTTGAGAAGTTTATCTTTGTATTGGAGGCCTTCTTCCTGTCATCGCTGTGTAGTTCTATGCGCGACTTCCTCTATCATATCTGTCAGTGGGGTTGACTAAGGAGACTAGACTGGTCGCAAAGATGGGCCAGACACTCATGCATTTTTTTCCCCAATAAATCAACATTTTTTCCCCACTCCATATGTTTTCATTGATGTTTGACTAACTCTAAGCGGCTTTGACTGTATTCTGACACTAATCGGTGTGGATACATCAGAATTTTGCTAGTTAACACTGCCCAACCCTTATTTTAAAGTAGTATGTTTTATCAGTGACCACCAGCTGAATGAATGACTGCATGGGAATGCTAATGGATATCTACCTCCTTGGGATGCATGAAGTTTGTGTATTAACTGCTGCAGATTCACACCAGAGCTGTTTTTTTTTATCTTTTTGGGTTTCTTTTTTTACTTTTCTTTTCTTAATCTGATCTCAAACTGTTGCTGCGTCAGTGAGCTGGTAGATTCTATATTTGGCTATAAAGCACAACTTTATAAAGTACAGAATTAGCTAGCTACAGTTCTTATTTCCCATACATAGTTAATTTGTTGATCATATATGTGTTACTTTAATTGGACTTTCAGTGTTCTCTGTTAATCAAATACATAATTACCTTGATATTGGCTTTAGCCTTCCATGCATGAAAAGGGGAGACACTTGAATTAAATGATTTAATTATATTTTTCTGTCCTCTGCTCCTATAGTGCTAGAGAACTCCCAGTGGAGGGTGGGAAGGTCAGAGGTTTGTTCTGCCCACTGCTTTTTGAGGTTGAATGAAGGCTGGTGTCAGCCCATGAGGCTTTGGCTAACATTAACCGTCAGGGCGTGAAATGACTCGGTGGGCGGGTATGAAAGAGTAAATCCTTTAATCTTTCTTCTTCTGCCCTCTTTTGACAGCAATGCTATACTTAAAGAAGCATATTTTAATCCTAGTTTTTTGCTTTCACTCTGTCTCTTCCTTTCTATTCTTGTCATTCTGGCACTGAATACCAGCTTCTCAACAACATTCATAAACAGGTCTGAGATGGTTCCCTTCAGTCAGAGTTATTTGGTGGGCTTGTTTTCATCGCCTCTGGGTTTCCCAACCGTCTCGACCAAAAAGAATCAACCATTGTGAGGTTCCCCCTAAACTCATGTTGACGTCAGGCTCGGAAAGGAACTGTTGCAAAGGATTAAGTATGTACTAAGTTAATCTCAGTGGAGGTCTTGGAATGTTTCGCATCCTGACGAGCATTTAGACCTGACCTTTAAACCCTTCCATTAGCTGATCCATGCTCGGGCCTGCACTCTAAAATGCTCCTGTTCTTGTAATAACAGTACATCAGGGCTGTCATGATGGAAGATTGAGGTAGAAAAGCTAAGGCTTTCAAAATGTACAAGCCATAAGCTCCACATTCACAGTTATAGTGGAGACATTGTGGATGAGTAAATAACATTCCTATCTAATCTGAGATGGGGAGGCACATTTACAGTGGGGAGAACAAGTATTTGATACACTGCCGATTTTGCAGGTTTGCCCACTTACAAAGCATGTAGAAGTCTGTAATTTTTATCATAGGTACTCTTCAACTGTGAGTGACGGAATCTAAAACAAAAATCCAGAAAATCACATTGTATGATTTTTAAGTAATTAATGTGCATTTTATTGCATGACATAAGTATTTGATACATCAGAAAAGCAGAACTTAATATTTGGTACAGAAACCTTTGTTTGCAATTACAGAGATCATATGTTTCCTGTAGTTCTTGACCAGGTTTGCACACACTGCAGCAGAGATTTTGGCCCACTCCTCCATACAGACCTTCTCCAGATCCTTCAGGTTTCGGGCTGTCGCTGGGCAATACGGACTTTCAGCTCCCTCCAAAGATTTTCTATTGGGTTCAGGTCTGGAGACTGGCTAGGCCACTCCAGGACCTTGAGATGCTTCTTACGGAGCCACTCCTTAGTTGCCCTGGCTGTGTGTTTCGGGTCGTTGTCATGCTGGAAGACCCAGCCACGACCCATCTTCAGTGCTCTTACTGAGGGAAGGAGATTGTTGGCCAAGATCTCGCGATACATGGCCCCATCCATCCTCCCCTCAATACGGTGCAGTCGTCCTGTCCCCTTTGCAGAAAAGCATCCCCAAAGAATGATGTTTCCACCTCCATGCTTCACGGTTGGGATGGTGTTCTTGGGGTTGTACTCATCCTTCTTCTTCCTCCAAACACGGCGAGTGGAGTTTAGACCAAAAAGCTCTATTTTTGTCTCATCAGACCACATGACCTTCTCCCATTCCTCCTCTGTATCATCCAGATGGTCATTGGCAAACTTCAGACAGGGCTGGACATGCGCTGGCTTGAGCAGGGGGACCTTGCGTGCGCTGCAGGATTTTAATCCATGATGGCGTAGTGTGTTACTAATGGTTTTCTTTGAGACTGTGGTCCCAGCTCTCTTCAGGTCATTGACCAGGTCCTGCCGTGTAGTTCTGGGCTGATCCCTCACCTTCCTCATGATCATTGATGCCCCACGAGGTGAGATCTTGCATGGTGCCCCAGACCGAGGGAGATTGACCGTCATCTTGAACTTCTTCCATTTTCTAATAATTGCGCCAACAGTTGTTGCCTTCTCACCAAGCTGCTTGCCTATTGTCCTGTAGCCCATCCCAGCCTTGTGCAGGTCTACAATTTTATCCCTGATGTCCTTACACAGCTCTCTGGTCTTGGCCATTGTGGAGAGGTTGGAGTCTGTTTGATTGAGTGTGTGGACAGGTGTCTTTTATACAGGTAACGAGTTCAAACAGGTGCAGTTAATACAGGTAATGAGTGGCGAACAGGAGGGCTTCTTAAAGAAAAACTAACAGGTCTGTGAGAGCCAGAATTCTTACTGGTTGGTAGGTGATCAAATACTTATGTCATGCAATAAAATGCAAATTAATTATTTAAAAATCATACAATGTGATTTTCTGGATTTTTGTTTTAGATTCCGTCTCTCACAGTTGAAGTGTACCTATGATAAAAATTACAGACCTCTACATGCTTTGTAAGTAGGAAAACCTGCAAAATCGGCAGTGTATCAAATACTTGTTCTCCCCACTGTATATAGGTTTACTGCTGCTTTTGACTGTTTTAGAGATACCATGTTGTTCTGACTCATAATTGATTTCTAACTTCTCTCACCTTCCCCTAGTCACAGTATAGAATCTTTATTTCTTACCACACAATTGTTTCCATGACTTTAATGCAGTGTGGTCAAGGTCCAAAATTAATACTCGCAAAAGCTCCAAACTGGCTTTGTCACAAATACAATATAATAACTTTATTAACTAACTAATAACTTTAGTAACTAATAACATAATCCATGGTTTAAATTGGGTTGTTAGTATAATAGTCTGATGTCAAGTGAATCAAACTTATTCAAATAGTCCAGTCATGAACTGTACTTTATTTATGTATTCTATTTATTTTACTAAGCAAGATCCATTGGATTTAAGTACCATGCTTATGGGTAAAGTTGATCCTCCTTGTGAGGATGGAACCTGCAACCTTCCAGGTACCTGTCATAAGCAAATTGGTCAAGTGTAGGTTTCTCCACTCCAAGCAGAACTGCCAACTTGAATGAGGAAGAGTCTAGAGCAGAAGGTATGAAAATAGACCTAATGTACTTCATGGAACTTGCTACGGGCGGAATAAATGTAGACCTTGCAGATGTGATTAAATTAGTAAAGGAAGAGCTTCACTCAACCATGAGAGGGAGAATGTGGGCACTGGGAAAGAAGGCAGAATGTTGAAAAAGACAGGATTTTTGTTTGTGTGGGTTGGTTTGTGAAGCACTTGACTCAGCAATCCTGCATGACTTCTGAATGCCTCAGTTCAAATAACTGTGAAAACACAAACGTTTAACCTGTCAGCATCCTTCTGCCTCTACTGAGAGGCTGTTTCAACCATCTGATGCATTTGCTCATAGCAGATGTAGTGTCTGGACAGCCTTTTTTTCTACCCAGGCAATGGACTTGCTTCCAAAGAGGAGCTACCATATTGCAACAAACTGGCACAGCCCTGGTTCCAGAAAAGGCCTTAGGCAGTTCACGCTCAAATGGTTGCACAAGTGAGGATTTTAAGAAGTTCTGCCTGGATTGCTCATACCCACACACTTTCAGTCTGCCTTTCACTGCTGAGGTAGTTCACTTTTAACAATGAAAATTCTGTCATTTACTCACCCTCATATAATTTTAAACTGGAATGACTTACTTTCTTCCATAGAAAAAAAAAAGAGAATTTTTGAAGAATGTCCTGGCCTCTCTGTTTTTCATATGACATGAATGAGGACTGGTCTGTAATAAAAACATCATAAAAGCTGTCCATATGTCTCAAGCACTATATTTCAAATTCTCTGGAAAGATCAATCATTTACCAATCAGACGAGACACTGATCAATTTTTTCAGTTTTGTGAACTTGAATAAACCATTATGAATTAATGATTCGTTCATTAATTGGACATAGTCCTTTTTGGCACATTCATGAAAAAAGTAGGAAAGAATGAGTAATGAGTAAAAAAATTACTGTTTTCGCTTTTGGGTGAACTGTTCCTTTAAGGGAAGTCATCATGCAGCCATTATAAACGACTCCCTTTGCAGCTCTGCACCTACTGCAGCATTTACCATACAAATGGAATTGAGCCAAAAAAAGAAATAAGACGCAAAGTTATATTTTGGGTTTGTGAGCTGGACAGGAGAATAGGTGACTGCAGCAAATGCTTAGCTCTGACTAGGTGCAGAGACACTAAGAGCATAGCACAGGCTCAGTGTTTAAAGCCAGGATTTTACTGCAGTGGTTTATCTGAAAACAATCTCAGGAGAGACTCACACCTGGAAAACTGCCACGATCCTTATAACATAAGCGCAAACCATCACGACATTATTACTCATTGACGCTTCACATTACAGCTATTATTCCAAAGTACCAGATTTGAAATATAGTGAATTAGTCCTAATTACACCATCTCCTAGCCATAGTTTTAATTACAATGCACTTACTGTACCTCATGAATAGTAATAGTTACTGCTTTGTGAATTGCACCTCTCCAATAAAGATGAGAATTATTTTATAAAGGAACTCTCTTCATGCTGATTCATACGCCCCTGCTTGAGAATACTGCCTCTGTTCTGCAGTTTTGCAAAGAGCAGCTTCCCAATGTGGACGGAGGATGTCTAATTACAGGTATGGCGACCACAGAGCTAATTAAACACCCAACCCGCAAGCTAGATTGGGTTTGGATTTTTGTATTTCCTGAAAGAATAATGAATCTGTTGAATGTGCATTGATTGCCTCAGGTGGCAGACAGATTGGATAAACAAGTCTGGGTCTCCAAAGTGTGGGAGCTGTGAATTCCCTAGATGCACCATTCCCTGATGAGAAAGCATGTGTTTGCTCATCAGTAGACAATCAGAGAGGCAATGTCTTATTTTATAGGAAGTTTAGATCCTATTTGTATGGACTTTTTTTTCTAATTGCTGAAATGATTTTTGACAGCCTACAAATAGACGGTTTATTTAGTGTTTGAGGATGTTTGAGAGTCATGCAGTAAGCTCCAGTACAGCTGTAAATGGTCTGTCAATGTGTGATCATGTAATGTGATTAATTACAATAAAAGCATTAATAATGGTAATAATAATAAATGTAGAGATGCACCGATTGCAATTTTCTTGGCCGATTTCCGAATTTTTATTTTTATTTTTATTTTTTATTTATTTATTTTTTTTGTAAGTGTGACCTACCGATACCGATTTTTGCCGATTCCTATTTTCTTTCAAAGAACTATAAGTGACAGCATATACAAACAAAAATCTACTTTTCTTAAATGCAAAATTTTATTTTCATAAAAAAAAAAAACAAGTAAAAAGACTAATAAAATAAGAACAAATTTCAAACAACAGTCGGATAGTCTTTCTGCTTACAATTAGTTACAAAAGTTATTCAGTCAAGAGCAGAGAGTGATTTTCTTTAACTGAATACTCGCCAAGACGGGCATTTTGACATAATTTTGTGTGTATTTGACTGTTTAAGCGCAGTAAGCCACTCATTTTGGTACTTGCGACTCACAAGCTGTTTGAGAATTTAGGGCCCTATGAAATCGTGTATCTGTGCCATTCATTCAGGCATTCACACATAAACACACAGAACATGTAGGATTCATATTCAAATAGTCTTCTTGTGGTTTAATATTCACAGACAGTATATTGCGATGTGATTTAGGTGTACTGACCTACTTTTGATTTATTCATCCAAAATTTGACAAATTCTGCGTTATACAGTAAATTCCGTTTTTTATGACTGGATTCCGTCTGTGTTTTCCACTTATATTAATCAGTGGTGCACGCGCTTTTGGTGTGCGCTGGAAACCTTTTATTATTGGGACTTTTTGGGACTCGGATTCGGTAAGACCTGAGACTTCACCGATCCTGTCCGATCATGCGGAAAATCGGCCGATTCCTGGCCGGTCAATCTCTAAATAAATGTATTTTTTTCTGAGAATGGCAATAGAAAAGTAACAGAAAACGATGGGAACTCAATGGGAATGTCTCCTGTACAAACTGATACTTGACATGTCTAGACCATGTGTGTTTACCGCTGGATGATGGCTCCGGTCTGACCCTCTTTTTCTCCTTTTTTCTCCCTCCTTCCAAAACCTCAGAGACAAACAAAATAATGCATATGTCATCCTTAACGTGTGAAAACTTGGCTATAGCTGCTAAATGGAAATCACAACATAAGAAAAGGAGTGATCCAACGGGGTGGGATTTAACCTCTTACGTACTTGTGCGTGTGACAAACCTCAGACAAAGAAAGCCCCCCTGCTGCGTTGCACAAAAGAAAAGGCTCGACACCACGAAAAAAGACACTTGCATGTGACGAGAGCCCTCTGTGAAGGGTTTTTATTGTCCCATGATATGTTTTAGACCATGATGATCTATCTCAGCCATCCGATCACAGTGAGAATTGGCAATAGAAAAATGGGTGATTCCATAAGGTGAAGAATCACAGGGTGTTTTTGATGTGATTTTCCATCTCCAGTGCTGGGAAGAAAAGTACAGGGAGGTTAGAACAGACTATTTTACCCAATGTCAAGGCAGTAGAATGACATCAGCACAATAGGAATCAGGTCTCAGGAGTCTCTCGGGAGTTATGTTATCACCCTGGGGTGACATGGCACACACCCCTTCTGAACTGAATGGGTTACTGACACACGCCTGGGTGTCATTGTTGGCAAACAGCTCAATTAACAAGTCATCTAGCCCCATTAATGCTATTAGCCACTGATCCAGGCAGCACTGGCTGGATCGGCTGGTGTTGGCGGTGAAATGGAGATTGCTGTAATCCTCTCAGCTTTTTGTCAGTGCCACGCCGGCTACACGTGACCACAGTGCCCCTTCTATCTAGTGGAATTATCGCTTTGCCAATTGTCTAGCAATGGAATCACCAGAGAGACCCTTGAGGGTTACTATCCACACCCCACTGCTTCGCTTGTCATTCTTACGATGATAAACCCTCGTGCTTATTTTAAAAGCAGACAAACTCCCTGCCCCGGTCCCACTCTGGAATGAGACAAGGATTCCTCGCCTTGCTGCCGGTTCCTTTGAACTTTGTGTCTTTCTCACTTCCCTGTGTGTTCCCCACTTCCCTGTGTGTTCTCTTCTTTTTGTCGCTCTCTCTCTTTTGTTCCTACGCTGTGCACACTCTTCCTTACCCACACGTGTGTGCGCATGCACAAAGAGTCAGTCAGCTGTATGGCTGAGGACCCTTCCACGCACAGTTTTC
This sequence comes from Coreius guichenoti, assembly GCA_039654105.1. Lineage (NCBI taxonomy): Eukaryota > Metazoa > Chordata > Actinopteri > Cypriniformes > Gobionidae > Coreius > Coreius guichenoti. Next base: position 11,995,797 of record CM077182.1, on the reverse strand, counting down.
TTAAAGGAGAACAGTGCACCACAGAAGACTGATATTTGACCCATCTCTTCCAGCTGACTGCGATCCGTCGCTTCCTCCCCCTGCAACTCCCTACCCCTCCTTCTCTCCCTCTCCTTCTCTCCCTCTCCGCCACTGTCTCGCTCTTTCTCTCTTTCGGAGATCTCTCAGAGCCGTGCTCTTTGTGAAACAGAACGCACACCTTCACACACTGGCTGAGTGCAGCGGTCTGCGCCTGTGTCAGTGGGGCTGCACGCGGTGGGCAGGCATGGATCGCTTTCTTGGCTTCGTCAAGCAGATCCGGAGGTCCAGGAGACGAAAGGGCAAAAAGTACCGTCCGGAAGAGGATTATCATGAGGGTTATGAGGACGTCTATTACTATGCTTCCGAGCACCTGCACCGTAAGTGATCCCGCTAGCTGGCTGGGAAGGGAAGGAGAAAGAGGGGCAGATTAGAGCTTGGGTATCAGTCATTGTTTTACTATTGCATAAATCACTAGCCTAGGGCAGACATCATGAGCAACTCAGCTTTGAGGGATGAATGAATGGTTTATCTGCAGACCGTAAACTCCTGGAGGGACTTCTGCTTGCAGCAGTTGAGGTTCCTTGTCATTGCGAGTGTGTTTATACCCTTGTTTATACCCACTACCCTTGTCTGATGGATGGCTTCAGTTGGTCACCATTTGTTTCTATTGATTTAGTGTGTTTAATGCTGTGTTGGCCGTTAAATGTGCACTAGAGTGGACATTTATGGCCATACTGGTGTACATTGCTGAGCTGCTGCTGTTTGAGTGCTACTTGCTGTGTTTGGATAGCACACTCCCCTTTAATCGCAGGTGAGAAGTTTGAGTGTGTGCCTGTGTGTGTGTTTGTGTAACGGGGCATCGTTTTCAACAGCATAGCGGTCTCAGGTAGCTGTAGTGCTAGGTTTCAAAAACACCACTGACTAGCATCTTTCCCAACCTTTGTTCTGCCTTTGTTTATAATGAATTGTATACATTCTGGTGGTGTTCTTCTTGCATCAAGCTACCCTTTGTTTCAATTCAAGTTGTTTCAGAGTTTCCCTGTATACAGAATGCAGGTTCCCCTTCATGAGATGCCCCGGGGGCAGCATGGGTAATGACAGGGAAGAGAGGAGCCGGGAGTCCTGTAATCCTCATTCCACAACTCTCCTGGTGAAAGACGGACAGACTGAGAGTGGTTGAATGCAGGTGTTAGCAATGCTGTGTTGTTGTATTGTCTTTTTGTATAATTGTGTTTTAAAAAATGAGATTTTTATATGAACTTTGTATGAAAGCTTTGAAGCAATCAAAGAAAGATGATCAGGATTCAAAATTGAGAGAGTGTCTAAGTTTCTACAGTATGCTAACGTTGCTTGAACCTTGATTCAGTGTGTGTGTGTGTGTGTGTGTGTGTGTGTGTGTGTTAGGGTTTGTCTACATTGAAGGGACCAAAATGTCCCAACAAGGATAGTATAACCTGATATCACCAGGCAAGTGCCACCAAATGGGTTAATAAACTAAATAATGACACAAGATTTCTGTGTTTAGTGGTTGAAATAGGGGATAGAAACCATCATTAGCTTAGCATAAAAACAATAGAAGTGAATGGAAAGTCTCCACCATGCTAGAAAAATGTGTATGTTTAAGTGTAGTTTCATAGGATAGGTACGGCTTCAGTTTTGCATTGAGTGTCAGGAATTTTTACAGTGCTGAATCAGTGGAGGCATGTTAGTCAGACAAAGCAATGCCCAAGATACTTACTCATCACCATTAGCAATAGTGATGTAGTCATCACCGCCATACTTGAAAGCGCTGATTTGCACAAACATTTTTGAGAATTTAAACCTGCAGAACTGTGGTGTTCTCAGACGTTGCTAGCTTGAATTGAGGATGACTGGTGGAATTAATTGTGCGACTGAAGCCATGTTTTATTCCTGCGTTTGCTTTGGTTTCTCTTTGTGGGGAGACGTTAATGAAAATAATTTGTTTTTGATCAGTGAGTTGTGGTGATTGTGATGTCAGCTGAATGCTGCAACCTGTTCCCTTAATGGCTTCTTTCTTTCAAGCGTTATTTTTAATGTCAGGTATTCACTTTGATATGCAGTAGCAAAGCACTCTGTACGAAACATAGAATTAGACACCTAATTGGCCCAGCTGGAGTCCGACAGAGTCATTCAGAGGAAGTAAAGGAATAAATGCCATTTGAAATATTTTTATTTTAGTAGAATGTAGAGATGTCACTTACATTTCCTGTTTAGCTTAATGCTTCAGGTGTGTGTTAAATGTAATCTTTGAGCTAGCAATGCTGCTTTTAAAACATAATGGCAGCTTGGCGTGCACAAAGGGATCAACTGCTAATTAACCCATAGCAAAACCCTGGAAATGTCACGCGTGTGCTCCCCGAGCCCAACCGCGTCCCCCTTCGATTTGCCTGGGTACCTTGTTTCGCTTCACTCTTGCCTCTCTTCACCATTTCAGCTTCCTCATGTATAATTCACGGTCAGGTTTTAGTGTGTCCATTCTCGTTCATTTATCAAATTCTCCCTCGTGTGGCCTGCTGTCATTCCCTCCATGGATACACTTCAGTTTTATACTGCTGGGCTCACTGCAGGGCCCACACTTTGGGGGAGGACTATGTTCAGATAAATGGACCATCTCACCATATCACCATAACAAAAAGTGGTGGAAAGATAGAATATGTTTGCTTGATGTATTCAGGGACTGTAGGACGTTCTGGTGGAGGTGACCCAATGTAATGTTGTTTCATTTATTTGCAATGGAAGTATGGCTATGGTTTTCAGTCCTGTTTTATTGGCTAAATGCAGTTAAGTTCACACAGTTTGGCTATAAAACCGAACTGACTTCTTTTACATTTGCTTATTCCTTCACATTTCAAGAGTGAGATTGGCTAATCTTAGTTCACCCAAAAATGAAAATTCTGTCATCAATTACTCACCCTCATTTTGTTCCAAACCCGTAAGGCCTTCGTTAATCTTCGGAACACAAATTAAGGCCCTGTACACGGAGACGTGTTTAGCTGTATATGTAAAAAAAAAAAAAAAATTGAATTTTTTTGAAACCGGATCCCAGAATGATTAAATCTGAAAACGACACCCTTGCGTTTTCGTGTGTACAGCCAATCCATATATTTTGTGAAACGATGATGTCATCACCCCACATCTCGACCCTAGTCAGATACCGCATGCGCATGCTCCAAGTCTTTTCCGTTTTTAGTGTATCTCTGTGGCAGAATTACAGTGCCACATACTGGTCTGGCATGTATACTACATCATTTTGAGTCGGTTTCAGTGGTTTCGTGTGTACGCAGATATTTCTTGAGACGACGCCGTTTACAGAATTTTTTTATTTATTTTTTTATTTTTTTAAGAACGAGCGGGAAAAAAAAGATCGGCTAGGGAACGCTCTGGCTTCGTGTGGATATGGCCTAAGATATTTTTGATGAAATCCGAGAGCTTTCTGACCCCACAATGCATGCATGTGGTGCTCAGCCAATAGTGAGCCGGCGTTCTGCCGTAGAACTAGGAAGCGCTGCACTGTGTGAATAGCCCAACAACGTGAATAGCGTAAAAAGAGTAAAAGGTAGAGAAGACATTTGTTAAATAAAGTCGTTATTTTTGTTTTGTTTTTTGCACACGAAAATTATTGTATTATTGAATTATTATTATTATTATTATTATTATTATTATTATTATTATTATTATTATTGTACCACTGTAGACACATGGACTATTTTAACTCTTTACTACCTTTCTGGGCCTTGAAAGTGGTTGTTGTGTTGCTGTCTATGTGGGGTCAGAAAGCTCTCGGATTTCATCAAAAATATCTTAATTGTGTTCCAAAGATGAACATGAAGGTGAGTAATTAATGACAGAATTTTCATTTTTGGGTGAACTAACCCTTTAAGCTGGTCCTACTCGAAGGTCACAAGATAGTAAATATGGTTGTCAATCTGAAAGACTGACTATGAACATACATTATGTCGGTGAGAGTTCAAACCCTCATTCCATTATAGTTTCTCCATTTGCAGCTTTGTGTGAAATTGAAATTTGTACTCCTTTATTTATTAGCTTACAAACGGCTTTTAACAAGATAAAGCAACACTTGCAAACCCCTTTCCTCTGCAAACTGGTATCTTCCTGAGCATAATAGTATATAAAATACTGTTTTAAATGCTGACTATTTTTCTTGTAGAGAGACTCCCTAAATGAAACATTAGCTGCCTTCTTTTAGCTCAGGGCAAGTGGCCTTTCCCTGCTGTGAGGTTCCCAGAAGCCTAATGCACAGCATCCATTTTGCATATTTGTTTTCTCCTGATCACAGGAGTAGACTCAAGTATCACTGCAGTACCAATTGTTTTAAAATGCAAATCATCGTAGCACCAGTCGTCAAACTGTACAAAGAAATATGTTTTAGTAATATTTCATCATACATAACTTGATGTGCCTCTGAAGTGAAGTTTTTATCTGACATCTCCAACCCTCTTATATTTCAACCCCTTCCTGCTATATATCTTGTCATGTATAGACTACTTTCAGGATAAATTAATAGCTCAAATGATAAATTCCTACACTCCAATTTGTTTTATTTAGTTTGAAATCATGAAACATGTCACATTACGGAAGTAAAATTGCTTTTTTGAATGCTCTTTTGAGTTGTTTAATGTCACCCTCTCTTTTTGTTGGTGGCATGTTATGGTATTTGTCTGAGAGACATAGCATCATCCCTATACATAACATGACTTTATTTTGTGCTCTAGTCCAGGATAATAAATTAATAGCTGGTTGGGTGGGTTTTAATTTACAGCAATGTGACACTAAATGTGCAAAATAGTTGTCATTGCAATACTGCATTTTTGCTTATAATATAGACTAAAGTGGCAATTTGCATTTGTCTGGTAAAGAGGAAATATCTCTTGTGCGATTTACAGATTTCGGTTGGATTCTTCATGACAGCCACTAAGGCTGCTATGACAGAATACATTTGGCTCCCAGAAAGAAAGTGGCAACACTTCTAAGACATGTCTCAAAGGAGCTGGGAGCTTAAATCAAGGATCTGCCTTATATCAAAGCAGAGATTCCTCTAGTAGGTCACATGAAACCCTGAAGGAAAAATAAATGCATACCAGATATCATAATTTTGACAGTAAAGTGAAACAAAATGTTTACCTCTGATAAAATGTTATTTTCTTTTGTCCAAACTATAATCAGACACCTCCCTTTCTTCTCCCCCCTTATATTGGCAGATAGTAGAAAGCCAACAAAATATTTCTTTCACATCTAACAAGCTAAACCATAACTGTTAATCTAAATGCAATGTCGTCTACTGTCCCTTTAACCACTTATCAATTTGTGTGTCACAAGATTTTGCTTTCCAAAGACACATTCAAGCAAAGACAAATTAAAATCCACCCATAACCCTCTCAAAATCCTTCTGGAAAATGGCAGCGATTCTTGAAATATGGTTATGGGGAACGTCTGTTGCGCAGCGGCAGCTGTTTTAGGCCTGTGGTTGCTAAAGGAGGATGAAGTCTGGTATTTTAACAAGCTGCTCACAGTTAGTAAGTGATAATGAAGCCTGACGGTCCCTCCACAATCATCTCTCCTCCCCAGTCACCATTCATAGTCAGCTGATTTTTCTCTGCGCATTAGCAATTATGCCAAAAAAGAGATAGTTATACCTAAGGCCTTCTGTTGAATAGCGGGAGGATACTGTCTCATCATTCTCATTTGGGATAAAATGAGATGAAAGTACTTGGCACGCTTTCTGGATTCATCTTTTTTCTGTTTTTAAATTTCACGTTACACAGGACTCTCTTGGTGTTATAATCACTGGATATTCTTCTCCACTTTCATTAACCACTTTGCACTGTCCTTGTAACTGTTTAAGTAATTGACTAGCAGAACAAGATCTAAACCTTTTTTTATACATTTATTTATTGTAATATTAGGGCTGTCAACGTTAATGCATAAATGCATGTGATTTTAATTTTAACCCTTTCGCACATACGATCACACCGGTGTGATCAGTCTTGGCTGGTGTGATTAGAACGTTCAGTGCATCACGTGATCAACTGCTAACCCTGGTAGGCGGAGATTTCTATTCAAATCCTTTAACCCGATTTTGCTTCTCAGTTTGCGATCAGATCCTTTTAAGTTGCTAAACTCCGGGAAAGTTCAATCAGAGATGGCAGAGAGAATTGCGTTCTTAGTGAATTATTAATTCCAGTGTGTGTTTCACTTTAAATAACAACCTCTGTTCTCACACGTCGCGCTGTGTGAAATACCGATTGAACGGAATGTCAAAACATCCATCGCTGAATGGCCAGATGATGTGCAAACTGGCGTCTCGCTAGTAAAGTTTTGATGAATGAGTATTGCACTTAAGGTAAAGACGATTGCGGTGACGTACAGGAGTCGTACAGTAAGAATGCTCCGTTATATTGATGTGCAAACATGTGGTCCTGTTCCATATCGCAACTTGACTTGTCTAAAATGTAAATGGAGCAGTCATGGCCTAATGGTTATAGAGTCAGACTGGTAACCCGAAGGTTGGAAATGAATGAGGTGTCCTTGAGCAAGGCACCTAACCCCCAATCGCTCCCCAGGCGCACAGCAAAAATGGGCTCTGGGGGTGTGTGTCCACGGTTTGCAGTGTGTGTGTGTTCACCACTCACTGCTCCTAATGTGTGTGCACTAACTGGCCTTCACATCACATTACTTCACTTCACTAAATGTAAACAAGATCTTTATTGTTGCATTGTACACATACTGTACACTGTGAAGGGTATCAGGTGTCAGGTATGCATTAATTTTTGAATTATATGGACTCCTTTTATCATTTGGTTATTTGGTGTCCTTTTGGAGTCTCCAAGTGTCCTTTTTTGGAAAGACACCTAAATTTACCTTTAAAAAAAAGCTTGCAGAAAATACAGTGTTGTGAGAATCACCTTTAAATTTGATGGTTTACTGAATATAGCAAATTATGTCAAAATGAACGTTTTAAACAAGATAAATGGTGTATGCTTAATTTCATGATAAGTGTGCGATTAATCGTACAAAAGGGTGCGATTAATCACTGTTAAAAAAATGTATCTATTTAACTATTTAATATTCTTTGAAGAACAAAAGCATCCTGGCCACTCGTTTCCATTCAGTTAATTTTAAGTCTGATCTCTTGAATGAGTTTTGAACGATTCAATTCATAAAACCGATTAGGGCTGCTTTTCCCAAAAGCGTTGCATGCCAGAGTGATTCGTAGAGATCTTTAGTGCCAACAGTTTCTACAATCTACTTAGATTTATGCTTTTGGGAAAAACAGCCGTGGATGATTTATTTTCACCAGTTTTCACTGACTCTGACTCACAATGAATAAAAGTCTGGAATTCCACACACAAATCTATGACTTCAGGCTTGGAATAAAGCACAGAATAAGTTATATATAATTTTTTTCATAAATAAATAAATTAAATACATATTTATTTAGAAGAGGTCTGTGTACCATGTTGCGTTCATTCATTTTTCGATTTAAAATTGAAAGTTGAAAAATTGAGAAAAAAAAAAAAAAAAAAAGAGCCGTTTTCTCATCATTCTACTTTCAATATTACATCGAAAAACCAATAAATGGAACGTACATGGACCAGAAGATTTTATTATGAATGTTTTTTTCGTTTTCTAGTATGTTTGTGAAATCTCCAGTCCTCGTTGACATTTATTATGGAACATAGCAGCCAGGATATTCTTCAGAATTTTCCTTTTTCTGTTCCACAAAAGAAAGTGAAACTGGTTTGGATCAGCATGATGGTGAGTAAATAATGGCATAACTTTCATTTTTGGATAAACTATTCCTTTACGCTTGTTTTAGCAGGGCATACAGTACATTCAATGAGCTCTTGTCAAGCTTACACCACCTGATTTGTCCATATTAGGACATATCCCTTGTTCATCATGACCTTTTCACTTTGTTTTTGTAGGGTAGTGCTGAGGAAAGTGACTTGCACTGGAAAATGTAGGCCCTGACTCTTAATGCTTGCTTGTTTTTTTTAATGCCTTCTCCTCACCTTATAGATGTTTCTGTTTTTTTTTTTTTTATATAATTGCCCACGAACTTCAGACTATCCCATCACTCTCGGGCTGTCATATCACGTCACTGCACTGCCTCATTTACAATGGGCTTGATACTCCCTCCTTACACCGTGTACTGTAAGGCCACCTCATCCTCCCGCTGCAAATGTCCTCGCTGAAAGCAAAAGCGTAACCTATTATCTCTCCCTTTTCTCTGCATGCGATGGAGCCTTCAGCTTCAAAGAGCCATGATAAATTCTGATGTGTTGTGTAAGAGCCATTAAGGAATGCATTAAGCATTAATTTTCAATGACAGTGCCGTATCATCCTTCCCATGAGTATTGCACTCATTTCGGTGTGAGTCAAACGTGTGCCAGGCCTTTACAGTCATGGAATCCTTTTTTTTTTTTTTGAATTGATGGGGACAGCACTATTTGTCATTTAGACTGACATTTTCGGGTAAGCAGAGTAAACAACAGCAATATTAACTCGTCTTCTGGTAATGACTTCTTAACCCAAGCATTCACAGTGCTCTCCACTGCAGATGGCAAAGACCACTGAGAATTCAGCCTTCTTATTATTGTGTCAGATAAACTATCAAGTGTTATTGTTCAATTTATGGTCAGCGAGTGCTTCTCTATAGCTCTGCTTGCTGCAAAAAAAGTCTACATGAGGGGAAGAGACATATTTATACTAGATATATTTGTCATTATATTTATATTATTTCTTTACAAAAAGAAAATATGCTATAAAGTTTGAATTATAGAGCCATAATATAACTATAAATTCATTTTCACACTTTTGCTGCAACCAATGATATGCGATGCAAAACATTGCTGATTACTTTACTTGCCTGGTGGGTGATAAAAAGAGGGCAAAACCCCTGTAAACTAAAAGAGGGAGCCACATCTAGGGATTATTCACGATTATCAGAAAAAGGAATTACTTGGATTAAGATGTTTACATGGCATGGGCAAACCTCGTCAATCTTGTTTACATGCTCCATGTAATTATTTTTTGATTAAATGCTAAGAAATGCGGTTTGTTTACAACCATTTTGTCAATGTTCACTTGTACACAGCCCACAAAGATGTGTTGCAGTTTTCGTTTACCTGCTTAATGCAGTTCTTAATGCGATTCCCAACCTCCCTCATTTTGTCAGAAACGTCCCTAAAACGCCTGTGCAAAACCGCAGTACTCAACATATTTTACTGTGATTATGTTGGTTCTAATTATGAGTATAATCTCATTTAGCTTAAGATACTTAATTGTATAATAAAGGTAAATGGCACCATTTAGTACTTTTCTCATTTATGGCTTTTTTAATGTATCATTTTATTTTTTTGTTATCTTATCTTGTTTTTTTTTATAGCTTTTTTCATTCTCCTTTTTCTCCTTATTTTAGAACATGTTTTTTCTCTGTTAGTTTAGAACTTTTTAAATTCTTAAAGGAACTTTCTAAATTATTAAAAGCATTTAATGTTTTTTTTTTCTGTTATGCATTTTTCTTTGAATAGGAATTTGTACAAAATTAAATTAGGAATTAGTTTGCTTTCTTGAACATTTGTTATAGTTTAGCTGCTTTTGTTTTTAATTTTCGTGCTACTATATATTGTAAAAAAATGTATCCATGTTCTGGTTAGGTAAGGGACATGTGACTTGGATCCATGAGTGTGGCATCCTATGCAGCACTCAGTGAAATGGCTGTGCACATTCTATCACAGCTTTCATCATCAAGCTCTGGACCCTACTAATGGTCCACTCTGCCTGCAGCCTCTCAGACGTATACGGGATGCCTGGGTATAGATCCCCTCCCCCATCTTCTACTTTTGTACTCTCTTTCGCTTGATCAAACTCCTCTTTTATTGCCATCTCTTTCTACCTCAGTTTCTCTGATTACACCAATCTCATCCATCAGCTAATGCCTTGTTGCATACAGCACAGTTGTAGTTTGTGGTTGTAACTATTTCTCTATCCGTCCACTTGAACAGAGTTGAGGGTAACACATTACAAGTAATGTGAGTTACGTAATCAGATTACTTTTTCAAGTAATGAGTAAAGTAACGCATTACTTTTTTAAATTTACAAAATATCTGTTACTTTTTCAAATAAGTAATGTAAGTTACTTTTTTTTCCCATTTATTGACTGACACCTCTGCTGTCCACATGTTGAGAAAAATCTGGATTAAGTGAGTAAGGTGTTGTGTGTAAACATTGTGGTTATTGTAGTTCTAGACTAAATGTGAGCATGTGTTTACTCATCTAACTTGCACAAAATGAATGAAAACAGTAAAATGCTAACTATTAAAGGAGTAGTTCACTTTAAAATGAAAATTACCTCATGATTTACTCACCCTCAAGCCATCCTAGGTGTGTATGACTTTCTTCTTTCTGATGAACACAATCGGCGTTATATTAATAAATATCCTGACGCTTTCACACTTTATAATGGCAGTGACGGGGTCCATTGAGTTTGAAGCTCAAAGCTTCAACTTCTGTATTCTACCGTTTTCCGTATTCAACTTGCACAGAAAGTGTAATGCCTCTCGCAGTTCAAAACGCTTACGCTACGTTCTAGTGATACATCGCGGCAGTTACGCTTTTTCCGTAAGATGAATACGGAAGGCGGTCTGCCGGAAGCTAAATATTTAACTTTATAAAGTTTTAAATATGGATATTTTTCTTACAAAACCCCATCGATTCGCTTCAGAAGGCCTTTATTAACCCCCCGGAGCCGGGTGGAGTACATTTATAATGGATGGATGTGCTTTTTTGAGCTTCAAACTCAATGGACAATTAGTTATTTTTTTTAGGGAGTAACCTAATATTGCATTACTTTTAAAAGTAACTTTCCCCAGCACTGTGCTCTCTGTTGATGCAGGATTTTATTGTATATGTTGAGGATGGCAGTACGTCTCTGCAGAATTAATCTGAATAACTTGTTTTAAAACCAGTCATTTTTACTTTTTTTTTTTAAATTATATTTGCTCTCGTCTTTTATTAAGGCTTCTTATTACTTCTGCCTTCGGTTATTTGAAAAGAGCTTCAGTGGAAGTCTTAAGATATGTGTTAAGCTCTGCTTAGCCCTGATTGCTCACAGCGTATGGATAAGTGTCAGAATAGAATGAATTACACTTGAATTATTGGTTTTGAAAAGCACATCATTTGGGGACTGTTAAAGTAGATGCCAGCTTTAGGTGACCCACACAGTGTGGTTAGTGTGGTGCAATGTAAATTACACTGCAAAATCCTTAAAACGATAAATTACTGAAGTAAATTTGCTTAAGATATATTTTCCGAGAGTTTTCTTTTTTTTTTTATATAAGCATAAATCCAGGTTTGTGCTTAAAACAAAGAATTTTAAAACGTTTTATTTATTTATTCAATTCTGCATCTTAAGTATAAGAAAGATGTTAGGTGTTTTAATTGGAAAAGAAACAAGTACTGATTAATAAAATGTTTTATTATTTTTACAGTGTAGTTGAAGGTCATTAAACTAATTTATGTGAGTTTCTAATGCCACTTGATTGCTGTTTTTTCAGACCTCTCATGTTGATTTATGAGCTCTCAAACATCTTGTCTTGGACACCACGTTTGTTCAGTTGGCAAAATGAGTACAGCCTAATAAAATTATTTGCTTTTAGTATAATCATTTGTGTCACCCTGCATCACACCAACATTAGCACATTCGGTCTATTATCCATTCTGTTGGATGTTAGTTGCAGGCTGCGTTTGCAGAACATAGAGTTATCTCAAAATCATCCCTAACACGATTAATCAGTGCAGAACTGCAATCGTTCATAAGCTTGCTTTTAGCTGAGAGTGAAGAATAGAGAAAAGGAGAAAAAGAGCAATAGAAGTGCAATTGAATTGGAGATAAGGCTTCAGGATCAGTGTAGGTGTTTCTGAGGAACTCACAGGGGCCGTGTCTGAATTTCTGTATACTTTTGTAGTTAATACTTAATTTGAGGAACTTCCTTCTAAATCTCTCATAATTGCATTGTCCTTTTGACCCATGTGACATACCAATCATGTAAATCTTCATGGGTGTTGTTAAAAATGTTCAATATAAACCATTTTCTTGGTAGCATTTAACAAAAAGTCACTCGGCTCACAGTTCTACACCAGTTTTTCCCGTCTTTTTGAATCTGATGTCTCCTCAGTGTTCTCGTGGGATAGCAAAGTATCCACTGGTTGCACACTTCTGAATCTCAGCATATACTGTACAAGAAGTCAACTAGCTGTTTGCCTACAGTATTGTAAATTCTGTATACGTCCTGCTCATATGAAGTATTGGCTAAAATTTCAAAAAACAAGTTGGACGTATGATGGAGTATTTCTGTGCCAAATACACTCCTTCAGGTTTCAGAAAGTTTTTTTTTTTTAAGAGTGTGGCCCTGTATGACGTCATAAAGGGCAGAATTCCTTGTATGGGCACTTCTCCCGAATGAGCGTGTGCGCACATCACCCAGAGTAAGAGCACGCCCATCAACGAGCTTCGTTCGGGTTATGGAAGCCGTCGGCAACGCTGTCATTTTGTTTTTAGACCACGAAATCAACAATGTCACTAAAGTAGTGTGTTTTTGGTTGTGAGGGAAAGATAACCTTGATCAGCTTCCCAAATAACCCAGCATTAAGGAAACAGTGGATGCAGTTTGTTTTTCCGGAGCAGCAACAGAGTTTGTTTGTTCCCGGTCACAAGTCGAAACCACAGGCGGTGAGTGAAACTGCATCAAATGTCTGTGTTATGTTGGCAATCAGCGCGTAAGTGTATATAATGTAAACAACACAGATGTATAGTGAATCGCCAGGGATAATGCCATGATGTATTGTGTTTGTGTGTGTGCTCGTGACTCTTTAGCTCCGCCCACTACACGTCCACTGTTTTCAGAAAGAATCGGTACAGCTGTATCTGTCTTTTATAAATATCATAAAACTTCGGAGATATGAAGGATGCAATACTACTCTATAGGTGCTCAAGATTAACATGAGATTGGCAAAAACTGTGTGCGCTATGTACCCTTTAAAGGGTGCCGTCCCAGTGACAGCTTTTGTACCTTTTTTTCTGAGAGTGTATGGTTCCTGCAATAGAGCGAGTGCCAGAATCGCACCTGCCAGTGTGTGTGCATGTGGGGGTTTGTGTCTGTGTAATTCTTTCTCTCATACATGCCACTGTTTACTAAACGTTACTATGCTCCTTGTGCTTGTGTTTGTGGTGCTCTGCACAACAGCTGAAGAGCAGATATTAAAGAATTATTTGCCTATGAGCTCTCATGTAGATACAATGCAATTCTTTTTCTTGAATAAGCACAAAATATACTTGCTATATTCAAGGTTGTTGAACAAAAGGCCTTGTTTTTAACCGCTCTTTGGTTTCTCGCTGTAGCTACTAATTACTTTGTTTCTTAACTTTGCTCATTATGTTTTGACCCATTACTATTCAGTGCCTTTGCTTGCAGATATGAGGTGATTTATTGCAGTAACTGACAGGTCAAACCCTCATGGCATAGAATAAATGAGAATCCTTTAGCTCTTTTGTCTGAGCATGGCAAACGTCGTTCAACATGAAGCAGTTGACGGTTGCTCCCTCATTATTGCTGCTAAGCTTCGTCATGAGGAGCTTCATTGATTAGCATTGTAAAGTAGTCCATAAACCGATTCTGGGGGCCGTGTTAGCGCAAGGGGAGTGAATCTCTAGGGTATTCTCTTTTTTTTTTTCTTTTTTTTTTTGTGCATACAGAAGCTAAACCTGAACTCTGCACAGAGCCAAACAGGATAGTTAAACTGTAGAGAAGATCTGTTAAACCTAAATCCTTCTTAATGTTTTAAAAATGTTCATGTTACATAGTTACAGTGCAATAACTAATGTTAGCTGAAAATGTATTAGTAAATGATGCAAATAACTAAGGGTGTTTTCACACCTGGCTCGTTTGGAGCATTTGTTTTGGAACCTGGTGCGTTTTTTCCCTTAGTTTGGTTTGTTTAGGCATATATGAACACAGCAATCGCGCTCAGATCTGCACCAAAACAATAGTTCTGAGATCGGCTGAACGAGGTGGTTTCGGCCCAATTGAAAACAAACTCTGGAGCGGTTTGGTTAAGGTGAGACAGCAATTCAACCCAACAGACCAACGAACCATGCAGTATCATAATTCATAATGGGAAATGTGTAATATTAAAAGCAGCAGTGTCTGATTCTGTGAGTTTTTGTGGTTAAAAACCAAAGAGAGCCTCTTCATCTTAAAATGGTGTGTATTCTTTTCTCTGTGCTGTCCTGACGATACCTTGAGTCCCGCTCTAACTGCATTATAAATTATATATAATGCCACTGCTGTCTATATATATATATAGTAGGGCTGGGTAAAAAATATAGATTTCTCAATTTTAATCGATTCTCATTTTTACGGACCGATATCGATTCTTAAATCCCAACAATCGATTAGTCATCCTGTTTTCAGTTCATGAATGAACAGAGCATTGCAGCGCGCCTCAATCCCATCCAATAAATCGCAATAATCTTTGTGCTTTGTTACTATTGATATGAAACAAAGTCTCAGACTTCAAATTACGTCCATTTTATTACGAAATTCAAAAACATAAATACCGTTTTGGCGCTGTGGCGTGAGATCGCTCTGGCTCAGCTCAAGAGAAGCGGAGCGCACATACCAGTTACAGCGCGAAATAAACATAAATGAACATCTGAAAGTGTTAAAAGATAGAGTACAACTTACGAAATCCGTATCATGTCACATGGAATCGCTCAATCAGTGTTTCAACCGTGAAAAGACGTCAGTAAAACAGCTTGTAAACAATGTCTTGTCATATTTAGGCCTACCTCAGAAAAGCCATATCCAGTGTCCATAAACTCGTTAGTCAGCTGGAAAAATTAACTTCAGAGAGGAGCATTTTGTTAAATATATGCATCATTTTTAATGTTCTTCAATATTTAATGCATGTATGAATAAATCTGGCAAGTTTTTATGACAGCCACCATTTAGTATATTTCAAAAAACGAATTGGAGTAGAAACATGATTATGTAATTGTAAAGTTAATATTATAACTGTATTATTATAAAAAAAAAATCATTGAGTGTAATTTAAGTGTTTGTATACAAATCAGTAAATTTTTTACCTTCAATTTTATAGTAGGCTAATGTAGCCTAGTAGGCTACAACTGACTCCCATAGTTTACAGCATTAGTTAAGAGATTTGTTTTCCTTGAGAAAATTTGCCATACACTGTACCTGATATCCAAAATAATCGATATTAAATCGAATCGAATCAGAATCGAATCGAATTGCAAGCTTGTGAATCGAAATCGAATCGAATTGTGAAATTTGTGTGAATACCCAGCCCTATTAGTTAGCGTGTCACGACAGCTATAGATAAAGCCACAATAAGCTCATTGTCAATCCATTTTGATGGATGATGCAGAGAACTCTGACCAATAAGAGGACAGTTTTACTCGCATGTGATTTGCATAAACACATATTGGTACGCTTTGAAATGTAGCCTTTTGAAAGCGAACCAAACCAAGAAAATGGAACATTGTAACAAATTATGTCCCTGTTTTGCAACAAAGCAAATGATCTACAGGTCTGAAAACGCCCTAAGAGTAATACATGCTGTTGAAGTATTTTTTTAGTTCAACTAATATAGTAAACTACTGTTAACAACTGAAAACTTACTGAAAAAGTGTAACCAACATGCTATTCTTTGTCTAAATAAATCCAAAATGAAACCTAAACTATTATCATTTTTTTTTTTTTTAATGCTACAAGTGAATTTAGGCATCACAAGGCTAAGTAAAAACCAAATACAAGATGGTGGATGTGGCTAGAGAAATGTTGAAGTCACAATGTCGCAAAGCATCATTCATCCATCTTCCAAACCACTTGTCCTAAGGTTGCAGGGATGCTGGAGCCTATCACAGTTTTTTTTTTTTTTTTTCTCTTTAAACAGTATGAATGTGCTGTTTTAATGCCTAGTATTGTACAGTACCATGCTGTTTGCTTAGCAGCATAATAATGTTGTTGAAATCTGTTGAAAACAAACTCATGCATATGTTTTGCCTATGTAGATTGTTCCTGTCAGTCACTTGTGAGATTCCATGATGGTTAGAAGGCAGCTGCCTAATATATAGCTAGGTAACAAGGTTTTTATATCTCTCTGGCATTCACAAGTCCTCCGTGTCAAAGCAGTTTCACATTGTCCTTTAATGCACCAGTTTTGTCTCGTCTTGGTGGCTCGGTGTGCTTGGAAACGTTGCGTGCATGCGTGCACATCTCATTGCTAGTGCACTTTGGGTGAGTGCTCTGGCTTTTGCTGAGAATTGCCTGGGAAATCGTCCCCAACGGTCATGCTGCTTTGTCCCCACTTCCACGTCTGAAAATCACATCCCTTTGTTAACAGAGGCAGGAGTTTAACGGACAACCAAGAGAGAAAGCTTGAGGAGCTTTTGGCACTTGCGAGTAAAAAAAAAACAACTCCTTTTGCTCTGGTGCAACTCTGAAAAGCCATTGTTGTCGTGTGGCCAGGGCACTCAGAGATGGGCCGTATAATGCCCCTGCTATCAGAAGTTCTTAGTGAGTTCAGAGCTCAACAATAAGGACTTTCTTTCTTTTTACATCAAGTGACGGTTCTGTTAGCTGGCACGAAACCTTTGCACACTGGCCCTGGGCCAGCAGACCATCCTTTTTGTTGAGTCCTAAAGTTATGCTCTTCTTCCTTACTGCTCTACTGTGGGAGCGTAGGACAGAGTGGCTGTAAATTAGACTTATGAGACAGCTGGGTTTGGTCCAAAATGAGATGGCAAGTGATTGGAATTAGAAGCTTCACTGTTCTTTATATAATAGTGTGACAATGTGTGTGCGCATTCATCAACTACTTGTATTCCTCCTAAAACCACAGTGAATCCTGGATGCGTCCTGGTTTTTGAATGATTTTGCAGTCAAGGGACAGAGGTCGGTCTGAATAGGTAAAGGGTCAATGGCTGCAAAGTGCATGTTTATGGTGGAGCTTTTAAATCTGACAGCTTGTGCATATTTCATATCGACAATGAATCCAGGGAGACAAGTTTATAGAGTAATTATGTTCTGCAGATGAAAGCCTGAATCCTGGGTGGATGAATCATAATGGAATTCAATACGGGCCTCTTTCTCAAAGCATGCAGCTGGCAGGACTACATTACCCAGAATGCACTTAGGAGCTCAGAATACATTGAGATCTTTGTGTCATGCCTTCAAATGGGATGTTTTTTCTGTCTCTGATTCTCTAATACTGTTACTGATGTGCAATCATAAGAGAAGGGATTTGCCGTCCCCAACAATGGAAACAGAAATAAATAAATAGTTTATATACATTATAAAATGTCATACTATAATTTTTTATAATTTTTTTTTTTTAATATAATTAACAATATATCAATATATTAACAGAACCACTAAGAATCACAATTGCTAAACTAGCTAAAGGCCATTATAAATGCTCTAAATGTTATATTTTCAAAGCAAATATGATGTAACACAGTGGGTAAAATTCAAGGCTGGTAATAGGAAGGTTGTTTTTTTTTTTTTTTTTTTTTTTTTTTTCAATCTCCGCAACAAATGATCTGTGAGCCATTGTCATAATCAAGCCATTTAATCCAAGGTCACTTCAGGGGATTGCCCTAGTAATAGCACCATTACTTGACATGAAAGTTGCAGGAAAATATTCCACTGTCCCTGGTCATGAGGAAATATGATGTACACTTCTAGATTCTCAAGAGTATGCTTATACCTGTAAGATTTAATGGGCATGAACCAACTCATGCATCATTAATCTGTAGTTTTAGGGACTCTTAAGCACTTCCAGTACTCAAGATCTGTTGTGCACTAACCTCACCATGCACTGATTTACAGAATACATAAATTAACCGAGGAAACTCATTCAACAACACCAATTATTGACGTGTCCATTTGCTATGTGGCAGTTACAAACCAGTGCTTTATTATAGGAAGGCTTACTTTGTATTAACCAAGTTTATTTCGCTCTGTCTCTTTCGGAAAATGTACCATTGATTGCCTTTCCACAAGCTCATTACTGTATTTCTCTGCTGATTGAGGGAAGAAAAATGAATGACTGCCAGAAAATGAGTCCATCCAAATTGCCTCAGACTGGCAGCTACTTTTAGCCACAGCACGTGGGATCCTGCTCTTAAAGCATTATGCTTTTATGGCATAAACCTGTTGCCTGGTTGATCTCCTGTAATTTGTATTTTTCTCAAATTAAGACATTGTACTTCAAGTGTTGTGCTAAATCATTATGCATATTTTTTCTAACTGTTTTAAGATGAAAAAAGTCTGTCTCGTCTGCAATGCGAAGGTTGTTCAGATCTGCCAGATTGCAAATGGTAAAGTTTTTCTTTCACAGCAAAGGTTAATGTGTGTGCGGTGTATGCAGCTGTGTTTTGGGGATGCTGTGTTCCCCAATTATAGACTGTGACTGTATTTCTACTCACTTTGTGTGTTATTTGCCTTCTCTCAATGTTCCAGGTTGACTGAAACTTTTCATGACATACAGGAAAATGACTCTTAATGATCTCTGCTCTTTCTGCAGGAGATGTGACATTGGCTGCCAGTTCCACAATAGTGCCAGTGCTTCCTGACAGTTTTGAGCACACAGTCCGCCTCTACCTCAAGCACTTGTAGTTAGCACGTAGTGATTGCTGTAAGGGATAGAGATTAATTGTATTGCATTATTGAACGGCCCAAGTCAGAATAAATCATTTCTTTTCTTAGCAGTTGGAGGTGCATTGCGGTGACGGAGAGTTACTGAGCGTGTTCGCTATGTTGGCAGGCTTGCACAGACTGGCATTCAGTACAGTTGAAATATGGTACTACGGGGGTCTGAATAAAACTAGTACCCTCACTTTGTTGTTGTTTTCTTTCTTCCCACTGTCACATTGCATTTGCTAGGACTACTGGTCCACTTCGCGTTCTTCCTAATGGATTTTATCCTGTCGTTGAGAGTCTTGCCAAGAAGAATTAGAGAATGTGTTTTCTGGCCGTGTTTGTGACCTACAGCACTCTAACCTCTATGTTCGAGATTCACACTAAGTGTTGATGCAGAAGGCTGCTCATTGACTTGACAGAACCTGAGGGTTTTGGATCTGGAAGGAGAAAACCTGTTTATCATTTGAGTGGACATTTAGAAATATCCATAGGCGATCCAGATTGGTGTGGTATATTTCCCCTCTAGCCTTATCAAGCTACACTTTCAGTGCCAAGCCACTTCAAAACCATAATTTCCACTTGTCTTGACTAACTACTTGCGTGGAAATGATGTTGTTTTATCTGGTCAATTGAGTATTTTTTTTTGTCTTCATTTTATATTAAAGGTTAAGAATACAAGCCCCATTCGGTGGGTTAAAGACTAACGTGCATGCCAGGGGCGAGGAGCAGGAAGTTAATTGTTAATTTCCACACCAAAGTTAATTATCGCAGACAACCTTTATTGTCATTAAATCTTTTCATTAATTATCATTAGTGTCGTTAAGGGACGTTTTCCTGCTGACCAAACACAAATGGGAAGGTGCATTTGGGACCGTGAACAAAACCTCAGCCGCGTCCTTGCGGCAGTGGAGTTTTGTGCAAGCACGTTGTAATTTCCTTCCATTGATTTGATTTTCACAGGAGACACGCATCATGATGTTAAATGCCTGGTCAGTCGCACTGAGTTTTCAAGGACAGTCAAGTCGAGGACAGACCTCTAGTTCAAGCCTGGTCAAACACATTCATGTGCAAGCAGTGCCTCATACTGCCTGTTGATTTCTTAAGCTATAACTGCTGATCTTAGATCAGTTTTTCTGGCATTTTTTTAGTTAACCCTAAACAGCAAGCTAATGTTGCCAGAGCATATGAGACAAGGTCCCTCAAGCTCTGATTTGAGCTGCACTTTCAGACAAAAATGTACGGTGCAGATGCTTCTGAGAGTTGGACAATTGTTTACAGCAAATTGTTTACAGATGCTTCTGAGAGTTGGACAATTGTTTACAGCAATTGTTTACAGGCTCCAAAGAGAGTTTTTGAGTAGACTTTGCACTTAGCATTACCTCAGAGCCTTCATCAGAGATATTTCTCACAGTGTAGTCCTCTTGTTTGCTCCATAGGACGGGCTATTGCATTCTCTTTCAGATGTAATACTCTGAGCCTTTACTGCTCATCCAGACTGTCAAAAAGGCGGCTGCACTTTTGAGGAATATAATGCAAAGCATTATGGAGCTTGTCATGTCATCTTTATGTTCTCAGCGTTATTGAGTCTATAGAGACTATAAAAGACAAAGGCTGGCTTAGCTGTGGATTTGAATTACAATTATCAAGATGTGAGTAAAATTCATCCTAGACAGCAGAAGTGCGCTTTGCAGCATGCATGCAGTTTGGCATGCTGTTGAGGGCTTGATGTCTTGCAGGTCATTTCAGGGAATAGGTGAGAACAAGGAGAACCAACGGAGATGGAAAGGAAAATTGTTGCTGAAATTTACACAATTTGTACATTGGCAGGCTGTTCAGCAGATAACTCAGTTCAGTTAAGGACTTGACCAATAGACAAGCTTGAGCTGTAAAACATAACTACACTGAGGGAAAACATTGGTGTAGTATTTACTTTGAAACAATTTTCACTCAAAAATTGCTTGTAAATTTCACAAATAATTGCAAAGAAACGACAAAAACTGATATAGTATTTTCTTGTAAAATGTACACCAATGTACGTTTTATCTGGAGGGAATTTTTTTTTATTTTACAGTGTAATAACATTTTGAGCATATGTAAATATAATGCAAATGCAAAAAAATATTTAAGAAACATGGATACAGCTAACAGAACTGAGACATATGGAATTATAATTAATGCCGGGATGTCAGGGACCTTTTTGAACCAGTTCATTCAAATGAACTGTTCAAAAAAATAAATTCACAGAAATTAGTCAGGCTTCTTGATAAAGCTTTGATTGTAAAATATGTATTTATAAAACTTTCCTCTGTTATTAGTGACTATTGCTTTGACTGTGCAAAGTGTCTATGCATTCTCTGACAGTGTCTCTGACTGATTGTCGACTGCTGTACCAGAAAGCCACCCTCTTCTCTTCTGCCCCCTCTTTTCCTCTATTCACTGTCCCAGTAGATTTCTGAGACCCTCAGGCAGTGGCCTCATTTTGCTTTCTTATCTCCTCACTCTGTGTTTGGTCTTTGGAGAGCCCATTTCCCCCTCCAGAGAAACTCACGGTTTCTAAATCAATTCACATCGAGTCTTCCTTCTCTCTTATTTCTGAGTGACTGTCAAAGCCATCTGTAATTACTATCACTGCTCCTGAGTGAACTCCGAATCACATGGTTCATTTTCATTTATTGCAGGCTCTGACATCACATGGTTTGGGCTACAATAGAAGTAGGCATGGATGTAACCATTTTTTTTTTTTTTATTAAACTAATATTTACTATTTGTCTAGCACTGCTGGTTGACAAAAATCTAATTAATACAGCAGCAAAGTGTAGTACTGTAAGTTAAAGTATGTAGTTTCTGCGACACTAGTGGCACCTTATTACAAAAATAAAGCATATTTTCAAACAAACTTGCAAACGCCCCTTTTGCCATCACGCCTCACAAACATCTCTTACGGGTGTTGTGAAGACATGTCTCAACAGGTGAAAGTAGGCTACTTTCAGTAAAAGTACATATTATTAGGAATACTTTTAGCTGCGTTGCTATGTGTCATGAGTAAGCATTTGAGTTGGCAAACTCTCATGTCTCACTTATTATAAACCCATCCAACACACCACGCAACAACTGTTTAAGGCTGTCTACATTGGACACATCAAAGTAAACATAATAAACTAGTACATTTGTCTTTCTGCACGAGTGGGTGATGATGCTGTATGGTATTGAAGCGTCCATTGTAGCCCGTAGCATCGCAACGCCCCGTTCGCTTTGACTTGTTTATGACCCGTTTAATCTTTGAAGGTCTAAATGCAGTGATTTTTGGCTTGCACTTCTGTAACCGAAGCTGAATGTCTTTTCCCTGTCATTCATGGTCCCACAGCAGCTAAACAACCTCTGGCTCCGCCTGCTCCAGTAGCCACGCTCCAAACTCTCGCTATAGGAAAAAGATTGACACATCTGAGTGGACAGCTCTCAATGTTTTAATGGTGCCTGGGAGGCTCAATTTTCAAAATTTTGGTGGAGATAAACCCATGAATTCCATACTAATAGTAGTCACTGAGCAATAAACTGAGTTAAGCGAATGTATTTAAAAAATCTTACATACTTCAGTTTTCTATGCAAGCACCGTATTCCATTGAAATCAATGCATTTGCAGGAATGTGATTGATAGATAGATAGATAGATAGATAGACAGACAGACAGACAGACAGACAGACAGACAGACAGAGAGAGACAGACAGACAGACATTACATGGTACACGAGTAGATCAGTATCATACAGTATGTTACAAAGTGATCTATATTAAGGTGTACCTCTGGTCTCAGATAACTGTTGAAAGGAAATTCTTCTAAATGCCAACTGACTACTACTGCCAAATGACTTTGAATGACCACACAGACACTATTGTTTTTAATTAGCCCACTTCAAAGCCGGGGAGAGTAATGATTCACTTTTGGAAGAAAATGAGATGTGCTTTCAAAGAATGAAGGTTAGCCAAATCATGCTACAGACTTGGCTGTCAAATCAACCCATTTGTGCTAATAAAGGCTAATGTTCCAACAAACTGCGTGGGCTGCCCTTGAAGGGAGGTCTGAATCAAGTGAAACACGGGGTCGGACAAAACCATTAGCATCTCTGCTCTCTTGCGATTCTCTGTTTTCATACATATTTATAGGCAAATTTTTGTCTAATAATTGGGTTTCATTAAATGGTGCATCTGTGTTTTCCACATTTTGTTGCCTGAAGAGTCTATAGCAGGGGTTGTCGCAGTCAGAATGTGTGACCATTCTCATCTGCTTCACTTTGAACTTTCAGCATCTTTCCGACATATGATATTTTCATACCGTGGCTCTGTCCTTATGGTGATATCGCAGTAAGACGTGCAAAATAGTCCCCCAAACTCATGTCTCACCTATTATTGGCTCATGTTATCCTTATATCAAAGGTCCTTAAAAAAATGAAGGGACTTAAAAGCAATGCGGATGGCTTTGTAGTATTGATCTTAGTATTTTTCTTTAAGCCTTAGTTCTGCTGGATCTTAGCGCAGCATTTGATACGATTGACCATACCATCCTTACTGAACGTCTGAGGCAGCATTTTGGCGTCCAAGGAGCTGCCCTAAGTTGGTCTAAACAGAACCTTTTCTTAAATTGGAAACTTCTCATCATCAATAGCTTCTGTTACCTGTGGGATTCCTCAAGGTTCTATTTTGGGACCAGTGTTATTTTTATTATATATGCTTCCTCTTGGTTCTATTAAATAGTGTTTTGTATAATTTTTATGCTGATGACACCCAGATGTATTTGCCTCTAAATATATCCATTAAATCACTTTTTGAATGTCTAAAATGCTGGATGAATAATAACTTTCTCCAGTTAAATGAGAAAAAGTAGCTGCGTAAATAATATAGCAATGAGTCTAGGCCCTCTGTCATACTTATCTGCATATTTATGTTAAGAATCTGGTTTTTATTTTTGACACAGAGTTAAAGTTTGACAGACAAATAAATTCAGTTGTGAAGAATAGTTGCATTATGAATATATTGCAAATATCTTATCTTTCAGTGATCTGCAGAAAGTAATTCATGCTTTTATTTCTTCACGCACTGATTACTGCAATGCTCTGTGCCTGAGTGTAAGTCAGTCTTCACCGTCACATCTTCAGAAGGTACAAAATGCGGCAGCAAGGTTGCTGACAAACACGAGAAAGAGGGATCATATATCCCCTATTCTAGCATATTTACACTGGCTACCTGTTCACTTTAGGAAAAATTATAAGACACTTTTGTATACTTTTAAAGCTCTGCATGGACTGGTACCAAACTATATTTCTGAGCTTATAAATTTTCATTGCTCACAGAGATCTCTTAGATCACAAAACGAGCTGCTCCTTGAAATTCCTCATCAAAGGAGATTGCACTGTAAGTTGTTGCCCCAAAGTTGTGGAATGGTTTACCAATGTGTATTACATCCTCTACCTCTGTAAACATGTTTAAAACACGTCTCAAGACGTATTTGTTTGATGAGGCCTACTTAGTAAGGACCATTAGGTTTGGTTTGATGCATTTGTGGTATGCATTTTATCTCTTTTTCTAATATGATTAAAAAAAAAAAAAAAAAATATCCTTATGAAATTGTACAGAAATTTGGTTCACTCTGTGGTTTTTAAGGTGCTTTATAATTTTTTTTTTAATTTGATTTGTAGGTCTCATCTTTATGGCCATAATAATTTTTATTATACAATTATGTTGTTGTTATTATTATTAAAAGTTTATAATTATAACAAGTATAAATATTATTATTTCTTTTAAATATTATTTTTTTATTATTTTACATTTTTATATATTTTTTCTTTATATACAAACTAGGGGTGTAATGATACCCTCATGTCATGATTCGATAGATATCACGATACTGAACTCACGATATGATATTGCGATACATCAAGACGTATGGTAAAAGGTTAACAAAAAATGTACTGTTGATTTAAAATGCTACATTTGGTATTACATTGGGGGTGGAAATGAATAGGCTTGGACTTGGTGCTGGTAACCCAATGCATAGGACAATGGTGACACCAGAATAAAAATATTCATGATTCTGAAGCTGAAAATACAGAATTATTTTAAACGAATATGATTGCATTCTGTCACTGACTAGATATATTTAAAATAATGTAGGCCACTTTTTACTGGTAACAAAAGACATTTGGCATCAGGACCCACAAATATTCCTCCATTGCATTATTATAAAATATACATATTCAACATAATATAGTAGTTTAATGTAGTACTGACACTAAAACTCTGTAAACTTGAATTTTTTCCTCACATAGTAATTTTCATTGTCACTATCCACGATACATATTGTTGCATTTTTGTATTACGATATATTGTGACACGATATATTGTTACACTCCTAATACAAACAGAAGCAAAACATTATTTTCATATGCTTTCTTTTTTTCTATGACAAAATTGTACCAAATCTAAATGCCAGTCACGTGTAATGAAAGGAATTAATTTTGGAACATCAAAGTTGGCAAATAAATAAATAAATAAAACAGGAGTAGGAAATGCAGAGTGCCGACAGTCATTAAACGTTTCCAATTCCACCTCATTATTTTACTAATTCAATTGGATGGAGAGGCAATGGCAGGAAAAAAAGATAATTGCTATGAATTTGGCCATGCTTGAAACCCCCGTATGCACTCGGGTATTAAATGGGATTTGTTCAGGCATGCATTATTCAGAAAACCTGCGCTAAACACCTTTGTGATTTTCACCCAAACTTCAATAGTTCAATATATAGGTCTCGTAAAAAGGAGACAGGAAATGAAGAAATTGTAAATTGTTGATATGTAATGTATTTTAAGTCTCTTTTTTTTTTTTTTTTTTTTTTTTTTTTTTATAAATGTGTGTCCTACGGAAAGGTTTTATTAATGCAGTGTGTTTTTGTGTGATAAAGTTTGAGTGTTCATAAAATGATGTTGTGGGTTTTCATGATATTCTCGAACGGTGGCTTAGACTTCTCAGCCAGCTCAAATAGAGGGCTTAAGATAGGGGGGAAAAGCATCAGGGCCTTTCTAAACCAAAACCAATTTGTAGTGCGTTTCCTACATACCTGGCTCTCTTCAATCAGCCCACACAAAAGGTGTGAGTCAGCAGCCCTCTATGCAGCCTTTCTGAGGCAAGCACCTCATACTGAGCTACCACAGAGAGCTTGGCACTTTACAGGGCAGGAAGAATTAAAGGTACAGTTCACATAAAAATTGTCATTATTTACTCACCCCAACACCTGCATTTCTATTCTGCAGAACACAAAAGATATTTTGAATAATGTTTTCAATGATGTTACCCACACAGTGAAAGTCAGTAGGGTCAAAACAAGTTATCGTCTTTTGTGTTCCTTAGAACACAGTCATACAGATTTGGAAAAACATGAGGGGTGAGTAAGTGTCCACCAAAGCATATTTTCCTAAGGCCAGCATATTTTTTGTTTGTTTTCAGTGGTAGCGCCACATATTTCAAAACAGTTTTTTTTTTTTTTTTAAAGAGTTGAAAAATGTTCAACTTTTGGTAAAACGCAGCACTCATCACTCACTTTTTACTCAGCCATCCAATCACAGTGGAGAAGGGGCGGATCAAATACCACACCGACCAACCATCACATCCTGCTTGTACAATGACAACAGACGACGACAACAACAACAGAACAAAGTAATTTAAAACGAGTGCCAGAGCAAGTACTTTACATTGTGTAAACATTTTTATATTCATAAACGAACTCTCTAGTAACACTAGTAACACTTCCGTGGATATTCCTTATCATCTCAAGCACACACAGCTTGTCGTTTTTAGAAGAGTGCCTGGCGTTTTCAGCTGGCTAAAAACATTTTGGTGGACACACAGCCTAAATGATGACAGAATTTTCATCTTTGGGTAAACTATACTTTTAAGAGGTTTTTAAAATGGCTGCATGCAGTTGCAAATGTACACTATATTGCCAAAGGTTTTGGGACGCCTGCTTTTACATGCACATGAACTTTAATGACATCCTATTCTTAATCCATAGGGTTTAATATGGAGTTTGCAGCTATAACATATTCAACTCTTCTGGGAAGGCTTTCCACAAGGTTTAGGAGTGTGTTTATGGGAATTTTTGACCATTCTTCTAGAAGTGCATTTGTGAGGTCAGGCACTGATGTTGGTCGAGAAGGCCTGGCTCACAGTCTCCGCTCTAATTCATCCCAAAGGTGTTCTATCGGGTTGAGGTCAGGACTCTGTGCTGGTATGCTGAAGCATTAAGAGTTCCTTTCACTGGAACTAATGGGCCAAGCCCAACCCCTGAAAAACAACTCCACACCATAATCCCCCCTCCACCAAACTTTACACTTGGCACAATGCAGTCAGGCAAGTACCGTTCTCCTGGCAACAGCCCAACCCAGACTCGTCCATCAGATTGCCAGACAGAGAAGCGTGATTCGTCACTCCAGAGAACGCGTCTCCACTGTTCTAGAGTCCAGTGGCGGCGTGCTTTACACCACTGCATCCGACGCTTTGCGTTGCACTTGGTGATGTAAGGCTTGGATGCAGCTGCTCGGCCATGGAAACCCATTCCATGAAGCTCTCTACGCACTGTTCTTGAGCTAATCTGAAGGCCACACGAAGTTTGGAGGTCTGTAGCTATTGACTCTGCAGAAAGTTGGCGACTTCTGCACACTGTGCGCCTCAGCATGTGCTGACCCCACTCTGTGATTTTACGTGGCCTACCACTTCGTGGCTGAGTTGCTGTTGTTCCCAATTGTTTCCACTTTGTTATAATACCACTAACAGTTGACCGTGGAATATTTAGTAGTGAGGAAATTTCACGAATGGACTTATTGCACAGATGGCAACCTATGGTACCACGCTTGAATTCACTGAGCTCCTGAGAGTGACCCATTCTTTCACAAATGTTTGTAGGTGTTTGACACCTTTGGCCATGTAAGTGATTGGAACACCTGAATTTAATGATTTGGAGGGGTGTCCCAATACTTTTGGCAATATAGTGCATCTTTTGTGGGTATTGTTTCAGGAAGCTCATTACATACACAGGAACATGTCTGATAATATGACTATTTTTACATTCCATTTGTGACTTTTTGTTGTTTGGAGTAGGTGTGAAATGATTGACCACCCTGTTTTTCTAGAGAAAATAGCTTGATAATTTTCTGCAACACAGTGGGAAATTGTTGTCAGGAAGTGCTTGAATCTACTTGAATGCTGAAAATGTTTCCCGTGAAAAACAATCACTCAGCAATGAAGTAGTGCAGAGAATAATCATGTTGTTTCGATCCTTTATGACTTTCTTCTGCTGAATGCATAAGATGAAGTTCTGAAGAATGTTCACACTGCTCTAAGAATATATGATTGGTTCTTTTAACACAGCAATGGTCCGTTTTCCAATCAAGCGATGTGTATTGGGTATTTCTGCATTAAATAATGACTCCAGTTTCTCAAGCAAATTAATAACAAGTCCTGTTAACCACCCATAGATATTTCAGTGCACACTTTACGCTTAGAAAGAGATACACAGAGAGTGGATGAAAGGACAGGATAAGCTCTGTGAAAGACTGACATGAAGGAAATGAGGTCTGAAAGAGACGGGGAGCATGAAACGATGAGAGCGATAGAGGGAAAGAGGCGACAGATCGAGTCAGGAAAAAAAACAACATCGGGTTATTTCATCTTAATAGGCTCCCCTTGAATCATAACCCCCCCCCCCCACGCACACACACACACACACACACACACACACACACACACACACACACACACACACACACACACACACACACACACACACACACACACACACACACACACACTGCAGCCAGGGCTAATATTTTTAACAACAGACAGCACAATGCAATCTGGACAGGTTTGGGCTGTTGAGAAGCATTGAGATACAAGCTGCTGCATGTGTATTTCAATTTGTTTACTCTATACAGTGTTTGTATGTAGGTATGTGCAGTATAGTGTTACCACGTCAGTTTTCGACCACTATTAGTTATGTTTTAATTAGCCAAGGAGAGATAAAGGTTTTCCATACTCCAGCAAAAATGTTAAAGATCACAGCAAAGATTTAACAATTTAAAAGCACTATAGAAATATGACACACTTTAGGATCCCTTATATAATTATATTTATATTTAGCAGTTCTGGCAGATTACATTCAAATTTTTTAATGTCACCAATATTATAAATCTACACTATTTTACTTAATAGTATTATATTAGTGCTATATAATTAGTGCTGGGCAATCGATTAATCGCATCCAAAATAAAAGTTTGTGTTTACATATGTGTGTGTGCACTGTGTATAATTATATATTATACTGTGTATAATTATATATATGTATATGTATATATATATATGTATATGTATGTATGTATATATATATATATATATATATATATATATATGTATGTATGTATGTATGTGTGTGTGTGTATATATGTATGTATATATGTATGTATGTATGTATATATATGTATATATATATATATATATATATATATATATATATATATATATATATATAACATTTTTCTTAAATATATACATGCATGTGTGTGTATTTATATATGCATAATAATTATACACAGTACAGACACATATATTATGTAAACACGAACTTTTATTTTGGATGTGATTAACCGCGATTAATTGATTGCCCAGCACTAAATATAATATAATATAATATAATATAATATAATATAATATAATACAATAAATACATTTATATTCTATAAAATAATTATAGTAATTATAATTTATAGTCTAGTCTAGTAGTTAAATAGTAAAATGTGTAGATTTATAATATTGGTCATAACATGGAAACATTTTACCTTGATCTGCCAGAATTGAAATATTGTGTATAATTGTGAAAGATGTCTGACTACTGACTGGTTTTGCTTTTCATACAGTGGGGAGAACAAGTATTTGATACACTGCTGATTTTGCAGGTTTGTCCACTTACAAAGCATGTAGAAGTCTGTAATTTTTATCATAGGTACTCTTCAACTGTGAGTGACGGAATCTAAAACAAAAATCCAGAAAATCACATTGTATGATTTTTAAGTAATTAATTTGCATTTTATTGCATGACATAAATATTTGATACATCGGAAAAGCAGAACTTAATATTTGGTACAGAAACCTTTGTTTGCAATTACAGAGATCATACGTTTCCTGTAGTTCTTGACCAGGTTTGCACACACTGCAGCAGGGATTTTGGCCCACTCCTCCATACAGACCTTCTCCAGATCCTTCAGGTTTCGGGCTGTCGCTGGGCAATACGGACTTTCAGCTCCCTCCAAAGATTTTCTATTGGGTTCAGGTCTGGAGACTGGCTAGGCCACTCCAGGACCTTGAGATGCTTCTTACGGAGCCACTCCTTAGTTGCCCTGGCTGTGTGTTTCGGGTCGTTGTCATGCTGGAAGACCCAGCCACGACCCATCTTCAATTCTCTTACTGAGGGAAGGAGGTTGTTGGCCAAGATCTCGCGATACATGGCCCCATCCATGCTCCCCTCAATACGGTGCAGTTGTCCTGTCCCCTTTACAGAAAAGCATCCCCAAAGAATGATGACCATGCTTCACGGTTGGGATGGTGTTCTTGGGGTTGTACTCATCCTTCTTCTTCCTCCAAAACACAGCGAGTGGAGTTTAGACCAAAAAGCTCTATTTTTGTCTCATCAGACCACATGACCTTCTCCCATTCCTCCTCTGGATCATCCAGATGGTCATTGGCAAACTTCAGACGGGCCTGGACATGCGCTGGCTTGAGCAGGGGGACCTTGCGTGCGCTGCAGGATTTTAATCCATGACGGCGTAGTGTGTTACTAATGGTTTTCTTTGAGACTGTGGTCCCAGCTCTCTTCAGGTCATTGACCAGGTCCTGCCGTGTAGTTCTGGGCTGATCCCTCACCTTCCTCATGATCATTGATGCCCCACGAGGTGAGATCTTGCATGGTGCCCCAGACCGAGGGAGATTGACTGTCATCTTGAACTTCTTCCATTTTCTAATAATTGCGCCAACAGTTGTTGCCTTCTCACCAAGCTGCTTGCCTATTGTCCTGTAGCCCATCCCAGCCTTGTGCAGGTCTACAATTTTATCCCTGATGTCCTTACACAGCTCTCTGGTCTTGGCCATTGTGGAGAGGTTGGAGTCTGTTTGATTGAGTGTGTGGACAGGTGTCTTTTATACAGGTAACGAGTTCAAACAGGTGCAGTTAATACAGGTAATGAGTGGAGAACAGAAGGGCTTCTTTAAGAAAAACGGACAGGTCTGTGAGCCGGAATTCTTACTGGTTGTTAGGTGATCAAATACTTGTGTCATGCAATAAAATGCAAATTAATTATTTAAAAATCGTACAATGTGATTTTCTGGATTTTTTTAGATTCCATCTCTCACAGTTGAAGTGTACCTATGATAAAAATTACAGACCTCTACATGCTTTGTAAGTAGGAAAACCTGCAAAATCGGCAGTGTATCAAATATTTGTTCTCCCCACTGTATGTTCATTTTCATATTACTCATGCTGTGTGTTGCTAGCTCACAATTGATACTACGGTAGTAGAGAATGATGGATAGATAGCAGTGTAACAAATGAAAGCTAGGCTCTCCATGGAGGTGACGGGATGGCAAAGCACAGCGCTTGCTGTAGAGGCGGATTAAAGGTCAGTGCACTCGGCTGTGATATTAATCGGAGAGACTCATTGATAATTTAGCTTCACGGACAGCTCTTGGGTCATGGACATCATTTTGTTCTGTAGAGTCCAGTCACACACTCTTTTCTCCCAAACCAACACACACACTTTCGCTCAACCACTGACATTCATGTGATTTTCATTGTCCCCCCCCCGCTCTCTCTCTCTCTCTCTCTCTCTCTCTCTCTCTCTCTCTCTCTCTCTCTCTCTCTCTCTCTCTCTCTCTCTCTCTCTCTCACTCACTCACTCACTCACTCACTCACTCACTCACTCACTCACTCACTCACTCACTCACTCACTCACTCACTCACTCACTCACTCACTCACTCACTCACTCACTCACACACACACACACACACACACACACACTCTCACACACACACACTCACACTGCTCACAATAAACCTGTGGCTTGTAATGCAGCACTGCACCAGAATAGAGAAATTTGAGACAGGACATTAATCTAGAGTCACATTTTCCCATCCTTACAGTTCCTGTTTCAAAAGCCAAACACAGAAACAAGCCTATATTAAGAATTCTTTGCTTACCTGAGGCCTAAACCTTTTACATCAGATTCCATTTATGCCTGTGGCTGCTACCTCTCTCCCCATATTACATGAGTCATTTGACAGCATAGCTGCTGGCTTATTGACACACTGGCCTTTCAAAAGCTCTTACCGTGTTCTCTGTGATTAGGACTGATTATACAGCACATATACATAGTTTTAGAGGTCACAATTACTTCAGCCTTCTCTGTTAGCTCTGGCCTTGGGCCTCTACGAAGATGGTCATTACCTGCAAGTTGCATGTTTACCCTTGACTGACTGTAAATATGGTTTTCTCCAACACTTTCATGAGACTGTATACATCCTGAGACGTTCTGTAGGGTTTGTTGTGTTTTTGTAGACATTCATCCATTGCTTAGATGATGTTTAGACTCTCATTTGTCATTCAGGGCCTTGTGTATGGAATTTTAATATTGGATATTTATTAGTAATCAGCCAAAGCATGAAAATAAGTCGGTCTATTAGCGCCAGGATTTTAATATTAGTGCATTTCTATCATTTAGAGGGGACATATCATGAAAATCTGACTTTTTCCGTGTTTAAGTGCTATAATCGGGTAACCGGTGCATCTACCAACCCAGAAAACATGAAAAAGCACAACCTAGTAACTTTGTTTTGATAAGCCTTTCTCTGCAAGCACGTGAAAAAATGAGGCGCTCAGATTTCTCTCCCCTTCTGATGTAGGAAGGGGATCTTATTATAATATTAGCGCCCCTTAATCTGCACGTTTCCACCCACGGTGCCGCTATTTTGTTTTCGCAAGCGACACCGGTGAACAAGACCCATGTGTGTATTTGACAGTTTAAACACAATAAAAAAAATGTGTAAGAGAAGTTACTCACGAGACTTGACGTCTGACAGCCAGGTGTCTGTGTGCGTGTGCTTCAGGTAAGTGCGCTCAAAAAACGATCCATTAGAAGTTTAAACTAATATAGCTTTAAAACGCGTGGAAATAATAAACTTTAATGATGAAAGAAGAACCATGCTATCCGTGAGAGTGATCGCGATATAGATGATAATCAAAACCAAGCAGATGTCTTGTTAGTATTTGGCAGAGAATCCGATTGAAGCAGGAACTATGTGGAGAGGGGGCAGCACGCAGCAGCTCATTTGCATTTAAAGGCACATGCATGAAAACAGCCTGTTCTTTACTGCAGTCAGAAATGGGTATTTACAACATGGATTTATAAATTATCTGTGAGGTATTTTAAGCTGAATCTTCACAGACACATTTTGGAGACACCTGAGACTTAATAGGTCCCCTTTAAGCACCAAATTTGTGTGCTTTATTAAGTGTATATGAATGTTTCTCACTCAAACATATCATATGGATTTAGAAGACTTTAGTAAAGTTAAATTAAGTATGCAGGGCAGTAAATCAGGCTACTTTATATAACATTTATTTAACAAAATCCTGATAATACTAGTTTTAGAGCTTTGACCTCTAGTTTGTTTGCAGGTCAGTTGGTTAATTGCCTTTGGTAGTTGATGCCTTTAGTGTGGCTTCCTGTAGAGACTGACTGAAAGATGAAGAGAATCCAGTCTGATACATCTCTGAAAATGTCAATCAGAACTTTGTTTCAGGCCTGATGTTAATTTTTCATTGCATTACTTGCAATGAAATGAGTCTGATTCTGAGCCAAAAGAATAGTATAAAACAAGCCATTCAGCCTGGTCCGATTTTGATGGCTTTATCTAGTCGTCTGATTGGCTCATTTTCTTTTTTCCTGATTCTAAGCAACACCAGGTCACCACTTCTTTAAACTCTCTCCAGCCTTAGACTTTCACTGATAACCTCATGCTGGTTAGCTGGAGAGGAAGATGTGAGTGAACCAGAAACTCTGTCTGGGCGAAAACGAATGTTTCTCATTAAAAACTGTTAAAGGTTTTCTTCTTTTAGTGCAGTTTGATACAGGCTGCCATTTCCCCTCCATATACTGTTGCTTCTCAAACCTTTCCAGTGTCATGTGAGATTCAGTCCCCAAGGGTAGCTGTGTGAAATGACTGGTCAGAAGTGTCTCTCACATTATCCTGATGTAGCTTATCACACAAAAGCAGGGGGTAAGGTTTTTTTTTCCTCTCAAATCAACATGATTATAGTTTAAACTTTAAATTAATGTTGTATAAGGGAAAGTGTCTGAACACCATTTCATTTGAGTTTTTTTTAACATTCTTAATCAACTTTTCTTCACTTGTACTTTTTAAGTAGTCCTGTGGTGTGACAAATGGATTTTAAAGAGTAATCAAGAACCTGTAGTCTCTTAATTAATATGATGTCTTAAAAGCTGAGTTTATGATAATTATATCAGAATTAGCAAAATGCTGTTTTTCACAAAATAGTCATTATTAAATGACTGACTAAATGAGGATCATCAGTTTGTGAGATATTAGATATTTTGTGCTACCTACACTAATAAAGTTTTGACTGTTGAACATCAACCGTTTATTATTTTATTTGTTTATTTAAGCTAATTGTTTTGCATGATAACAGCAAGGAATGCATGATGGTAGCTTAGCAGCCTGTGCAAACTAAAAAGACAAAAAAAAATATTTAAAAATATTAAATTTGACCATTTTGAGTTTGTAATATGATGAATCATAAAAAAAAACATCTATTGATATATTTTCATTAAGAATACGGTGTAATTCAGTATGAAGCAATGTCTTCTTGAACGCCTGCCTTCTACTCTTCAGTCTGAATCCTATTGTACCTTGATATTTTTATCACGTATCTGCCACCACTGTTCTTGCCATTCTCGTTTTTTACCAGGGCTGGTGCGGAGCTGTCAAAGAACAACCCGTCACTCGCTCCTCAAAAACGCTCTTCACCTCCAGCTATTTTCTCTGTGCAGAAACATCAAGACCTGCTCGCCTCCTCAGACTCCTTCCACCTTGTTCTCTTTTCCCTCTGTCTTCAGTCAGTTTTAGTCCATTTTTGGCTGTCTTTAAACTCCTACTCAGTCCTCTGTGCTCAGTCGTTGCCTCTATGCTTTAGATTGGTCTGTCGGATGTGACTTCCATGAGTCCTTATGCTATCTATAATCTATATATCATGCTATATATTGTTCTATCTTTATTATGTTTAACGTCTATATTTAATGTAAATATATTTTAATCACAATATTTGTTTGAACAATTCAGTATTTTTAAAATGTTTTTTTTTTACTATTTTAATGCTTTTTTCACAATATGCATGAAAATGTCATTAAACATTGTCTCTCATTCATTAAGCATGCGTACACACAAATTTGTGCCTGAAATGTGCATACAAATGTTTTTTAAGAACTCAATAACGTCCACTATGGTTTCGGACACCACTACAAATGGCTGTCCCCACAAATAGTGACCTGTTTATGGGTATAGGGGGCGATTTCAGACACAGCCCCAGTGTTTGTAATGGACCTCCTGTCCAGCAGATGTCGCCGAATCAATGGTGGATCTTCTCAGCTACTTGAGTTTTTGAAGTCAGAATGCATGTTATTGTTCTCAAATCAATTGATATCAAAACAGCATCTAAATAAAATAAAATCTATAGCTTGGCAATGACTCAAATCGGGTCTCCAGTCCTACTGCAGTGCCTAAAGTGCTGCCTTGCTCACCTCATTAGAACTGCTGTGCTTCTCTGTAACAGTTTTCTGTCTCTTTCCCTCACTCTTTCTCTCTAGCTCCTACTATTTGCACGGTAAACAACTCTTCTCGCCTATTATCTCTGTCTGCAGAGCTCTTGGTAGCAGCAGGCCCACGTTTATAATTATGCTAGATTGTAAACAGACACAAGGATGTGAGGGCGGCTATTGATAAGAGCCCTGAGTCATTGTCACACCTGCCCTTTAACTGCCTGTCGTAGACCATTACGGGGTCTGTCCACTGCGAGGGAACAGAACCAGAAAGTTTCAGGTTGTTACCACCCCCTCAGGCGCTGGGGATAATTCTTGCTGCTCTAAACAACAGAGGCTATAAAGTGGCTTGCTGCATCTCTGTGTGTGGCTGAAGCGGTATTTAGGATCTTCACTTGCCACAGGTTCAGCTGCTGAAAAGAGAAATTGTTCACTTGCTGCTGTGAACATGTGGACACAGTTTGAGCCTACTCACTGCCTTTTTTTGTGAGTTCAGCGAAACCGTAAATGTTGCAGACTGTGACTCTGAGAAAAATATCTCTTGACTTTGCTTGAAAGAAGGTAATAAGTAAATCTAGTTATGTGTGGGCTTTACTATGGCCTTCAGACCTGCAATGCAGTTGATTTTAACACTAGAACCGCAAGGGGTCGCTGTATACCTAAAACCGCCAGTGGGTAAAATTTACCCATGCAGATGATTACTGTTTTGATACGGCTAAAAAACGTAATATGTCACTGTGTTATGCCACTGTCTTCACAAAGAAATGTATAGAGTCATGAAATTATTATTTTTAGTCATCAACTATGTTTTTGTCCTGTTGTTTTATGCTATTTTAAGCAGGTTACACTAATCACATTTTGGTGAATATAGGCTAAATCAGCCTGCAATGACAACGAGAATTAGAAGGAAATAAATACATATTTGGGTGGTGTAATATTATAATGAAATGTCATTAATCACATATTAAGATAACCCATGTTCTTTAAATTACTAAAATACCCTAAATAGACAATAAAGAGCAATAATAATTCACCGCACTGCATAGGATGTATGACAAAGGATGACATACGATGTATGACGTGCAACGACAACGATAATCATGAAAATTGTTTTATTCATTACATCATAGATCGGAAATATTTGTGTTTTTTTTTCAGGAAACGGCAGACTTGAATAAATAGCAACAGAGACAAAACAAAAATGTATAATTAATCCAAAGTTTGAACATTTATAAATAGGCTAAAACATCTGCGTTTGATCGCGCGTTGTGTGACTGTCTACCGTAAGCCTACACGTTTCTCAAATACATAAATAAAGGAATTATATAGGGGTAAATTTGCCCCGCTGGCGCTTATAGGTATAAATGCCCCGTTTTTTTTATCTGGTTTTATCTAAACAATTTTTAACAACAGGGGATTGTAAATAACACAATTTTAGTAAAAGTCAATGACTGGGAGCCTTGGATATTTTATTGAAAATGTGTCATATACATTTGAAAAACAGCCATGGGTAAATTTTACCCCATGGCGGTTCTAGTGTTAAGAGTACTTTGATGCAGTAAGACCGGATTGCAATTCAGTGCTTTCAGTGTGGACAACTGATAATCTCTTAAGGTCTTTGCACACTGAGTCCAAAATTTTCATATGCCTTTTTTCGTTTTCGTCATCCGGTGGCTCTGTATTGTCAAAACCCCTCTCAAAATGCTTGCTACGGATGCGAAAAACGCAGAAAATCGAACCCGATCCAAATTTTTTTTGTGGCGGACGAAAGTTTCGGAGGCAGTGTGTAAACGTGATTGACACAGTGTGAGGTTGTATTTATTTTTCAAGGTGTGAAAATTTCGGACGAGAATTTCAGGCTCAGTGTGCAAGGACCTTTAGCCAGAAATTTCCCACCATTTGCCGAAGTTTACCGACAATTCAAAATGCGGAGAGACCTGGCGTGTGTTTCCCATATAGTGACGTAACTTGCTGCTTAACTAATATGATGTGGAGAAATTAACTAGCTAGTCAAAACTGTTTCCCGAAACCATACTGTAGTAACTTCCTCGCACATCCTTGTTGGTTCAACAGTATAGAACTGTCGTAAATTACGTCACACAGTTGGAGTAATAACTGCTTATAAATCGATTCGAGATCAAATTAATGACAGATTATTGTCATTCATAATTCATTGATTCTCCCTACTACAAGCAGGTAAACTATAATATATATATATATATATATATACACACACAGTGGGGAGAACAAGTATTTGATACACTGCCGATTTTGCAGGTTTTCCTACTTACGAAGCATGTAGAGGTCTGTAATTTTTATCATAGGTACACTTCAACTGTGAGAGACGGAATCTAAAACAAAAATCCAGAAAATCACATTGTATGATTTTTAAATAATTAATTTGCATTTTATTGCATGACGTAAGTATTTGATCACCTACCAACCAGTAAGAATTCCGGCTCTCACAGACCTGTTAGTTTTTCTTTAAGAAGCCCTCCTGTTCTCCACTCATTACCTGTATTAACTGCATCTGTTTGAACTCGTTACCTGTATAAAAGACACCTGTCCACACACTCAATCAAACAGACTCCAACCTCTCCACAATGGCCAAGACCAGAGAGCTGTGTAAGGACATCAGGGATAAAATTGTAGACCTGCACAAGGCTGGGATGGGCTACAGGACAATAGGCAAGCAGCTTGGTGAGAAGGCAACAACTGTTGGCGCAATTATTAGAAAATGGAAGAAGTTCAAGATGACGGTCAATCTCCCTCAGTCTGGGGCACCATGCAAGATCTCACCTCGTGGGGCATCAATGATCATGAGGAAGGTGAGGGATCAGCCCAGAACTACACGGCAGGACCTGGTCAATGACCTGAAGAGAGCTGGGACCACAGTCTCAAAGAAAACCATTAGTAACACACTACGCCGTCATGGATTAAAATCCTGCAGCGCACGCAAGGTCCCCCTGCTCAAGCCAGCGCATGTCCAGGCCCGTCTGAAGTTTGCCAATGACCATCTGGATGATCCAGAGGAGGAATGGGAGAAGGTCATGTGGTCTGATGAGACAAAAATAGAACTTTTTGGTCTAAACTCCACTCGCCGTGTTTGGAGGAAGAAGAAGGACGAGTACAACCCCAAGAACACCATCCCAACCGTGAAGCATGGAGGTGGAAACATCATTCTTTGGGGATGCTTTTCTGCAAAGGGGACAGGACGACTGCACCGTATTGAGGGGAGGATGGATGGGGCCATGTATCGCAAAATCTTGGCCAACAACCTCCTTCCCTCAGTAAGAGCATTGAAGATGGGTCGTGGCTGGGTCTTCCAGCATGACAACGACCCGAAACACACAGCCAGGGCAACTAAGGAGTGGCTCCGTAAGAAGCATCTCAAGGTCCTGGAGTGGCCTAGCCAGTCTCCAGAGCTGAACCTAATAGAAAATCTTTGGAGGGAGCTGAAAGTCCGTATTGCCCAGCGACAGCCCCGAAACCTGAAGGATTTGGAGAAGGTCTATATGGAGGAGTGGGCCAAAATCCCTGCTGCAGTGTGTGCAAACCTGGTCAAGAACTACAGTAAACGTATGATCTCTGTAATTGCAAACAAAGGTTTCTGTACCAAAGATTAAGTTCTGCTTTTCTGATGTATCAAATACTTATGTCATGCAATAAAATGCAAATTAATTACTTAAAAATCATACAATGTGATTTTCTGGATTTTTGTTTTAGATTCCTTCACTCACAGTTGAAGAGTACCTATGATAAAAATTACAGACCTCTACATGCTTTGTAAGTGGGCAAAACTGCAAAATCGGCAGTGTATTAAATACTTGTTCTCCCCACTGTGTTTATATTATATATTAATCTTTGTAGTAAATGTTTTATTTTGATTGTTTTTATTTTTAAAGTTATTTATTTGAATTTATGATTAAATGAACAGCTTTTGCATTAAACTCACAGACTCCTACGGTTCCATCATGAACCCCAGTCTGGGAAACTCTGACGTAAAGTAATATTTAATGCACTTCATGTTGTTGATAACAAAGAATGAAATAAATAAATGTTCTTTCTCTCTGTGTTTTTATATCAATATGGTACAAGATTATCCTATGTGATAAACACGTTTAGTCAAAAGTAATCTAAACGTAATCCAAAAGTAGTCCGATTATATTACCTTAAATGTGTAATGTAATGGATTATGTTACTACCTACAGTTTTTGTCATGTAATTTGGAATCAGTAACTGACTACAATTTCTAAGTAATCTACCCAGCACTGTCCGTTGTATTGCTTCATTTTCAGATGTTTGATTCAATTGCGTGTTCTTTCTTACCTCATGCTCTGGGACAGTTGCATATGTGAACTCTTCAAAAACGGCACTTTCATTCTTTTGACAAACTAGAAGAAGCTTGCATATTTTGCTCAAGAGCATGATCCAAGTCCATGTTATACTAACAAGAAACTATATGCTTCTAACCACAGGTTGAGAGCAGTAGTTCTAACCACACAATGCAATGTTTGCGAATGTTTCTCGAAACTATGGTTTCAGGAAACATTGAATCGTTGAACTATGTTGGTACCAACAGAACTTGCTAACAAAGTTTTTGGGAAACATACCCCAGAATAGTAGTTGATTAGTATGCTAATGGCAAGGATTGCATGATGGAATGTCAACTTAGCAGGCTAACTGATAACTCAATTGTTTTGACCATTTTTGCCTTGGTTATATGATGTGATTGTCTGTTTGGCATTAAAAATGTCCTATATGCACATTTCTGACCCCCAGGGTTGCTATCCATTTCAGCATTTACAGGCCCTGTGGGAAACGTTAACTTATGTCAACGGTTCTTGTGACACTTTTCTTTTGTTGCTCTTGTGAGGTAGTAATTTTAAAGATTAACGTAATGTTCTTTGTGTAGCTGGCAGTCATGAAATGTTAGTGAGAGTGCTGCTATTTCAGCTGCTTAGTCTGTCACAACAGTGTGCGCTATTTTCATCAAGACGTGATTTTGTGTACGTCTGTGTGTGCAACTGTATGTTTGTGAAGTTTAGAGAACAGCTGTCCTTTTTCACTGTGCAATGTGTAATTTTCAAGGCTGTAAATAGAGGAAGCGTGTGGGTTTTTAACAAGGACCCAGAAAAGACGGGGTGAGAAGAGACGAGGTAGAGTGCAGGACAAGTTACACACAAAAGTTTGATCAGATCCCTAACCATGAGTGTGAGCAATAGTTTTAACAATGCTTGCGTTATCATTCTGGCGTAACTTTCTAAACAGGTCTGAGCCTAAAACGCATTAGACGCCTGTAATTACTAGACAATTAACCACATTTTTGCACTTGTTATACTTGAACGAAAAAAAAAACAAGAAGAAAGCTTATCTTACTAATGAGAACTGCAGTTAGCACCTGATGTGTGACGTAGCCATGCTCTATTCGGAAAAAAAATCTTCTCTTCTTAATGTATTTATCACATCAGCTAACAGACCCTCGAAACCCTCCAAGCTGTACGTTCTCAACAGGTTGTTGTGTAAATATAAATCTTGCAGAGTGCTGCTCTCTCTAACTAGCTCTTGAATGAGCCCTTGTTTTCAGATGATAATAAAGC
Organism: Coreius guichenoti; assembly: GCA_039654105.1. NCBI lineage: Eukaryota > Metazoa > Chordata > Actinopteri > Cypriniformes > Gobionidae > Coreius > Coreius guichenoti. The sequence goes on along the minus strand of CM077182.1, from coordinate 11,954,484 downwards.
GTTTGTAGCATTTAGCACCAGGTGTTGCTCATCTTTCATCATCATCTTTGTGTTCCTGCATCTCTTGTGTCTTTGGTGACCACCATCCCCTCTTTCTGTCACTTCCCGTGTGATTCTCTCAGCGGGTGTTTGATAATGGAGCTGCCATGTTTGCCACATCTGCTCAATCTTTGAGTGCGCTTTAGATTACAGACTTTGGAAACCCGTAGGAAGCCCTGATGAGTCGGTGACATGATAATATTAGACCCTCAGCCAGATCTGTGGCCTCCAGCGTCAGCTGGAACTGTGGACTTTGTGCCATATGCTTTCAGCAGCGCCAGACCACAACACTTGATATTCTGAAGACCCTAGTTATCTTGTTTACTGATGTAGCGTCTGGAGTCTGTTTTGGATCAAGATGAGTCGGTTCTGCTCTAAGTGTCAGAAAGCTTTTAGCTTTAGACGTTTGCATATAAATAAATGTCCTGGCACCGAGAAGTCTGAACTAAATTGCTCCGTTGTCACTTCTATGGCCACCCCATAAGACTTCAAAGGGGGGGACACAATTTCTCCCCCTTATCAACACAACGCAATCCAATACACAGCATGAACATTCTCCTAATTTCCCTTTTAATTAAACTATTCCAGAATGTATATGATGATTCCTGTGTGTACGCATGCTCCCTATGTCATGCCAACATAGTCATGATGTACGAACAATGTAAGGTCATTTAAAATGCTTTGTATTCATGTGTAAGAATGTATCTCTGCTTTAATATCTCCCAGCCATACTATGTTTGATATCTAAATATTCCTCTCTCTTTTTCTTAACCAACGGTGCACAGTAGGTGATTATGAAATGCATCACATTATGTTTACCCCCCTTTTGAGTAGAAATGTACCAAGTATGACACCATCATAAAGTAGGCGAATGAAGTCATAAACGGAGACGTTAAGTGTTCTCCCGCCTAAAACTCCCACATTTGATTGGTCATTTCAGAAAAGATGGGCGTATGTTAATGTTTCTTTAAAGGACAATGACACAAGCGCATCTGTGCTCAGTCGGTGCATTCGATACACAACCCTATTCCTCATCATCTCGGCTCGTCCCCTGGCCAGGCGGCTTCGGCCCTGGCTTGGCGGCTCAGTCACGTGGGTTGGTTCCTTTGAAGTCGGCGTGCTCCGTGACTCAGTCCCTGGCCACAGGCGGCCAGGCGGACAGGCAACACGAGCCATCTCAGCGCGCTCCATCTCAGCGCTCAGTCATCTCAGCACTCAGTCATCTTCAAAACTCAGACGAGACGATCTCCTCTTCCTCCCTTTCGGCATTCGCTCTAACCATCTTCAAACTTCCCGCGGATCGACAAAAAGGGAAGGACCAAAAAGAGAGAATGCTCCAGCTCAAAGAACGCTCTGAGAGGACTCGCATGCATTCTTTTATACTCAGCACAAAGCAACCCATGCAAGTATAAATTCCATCGAAATTTAGATGCGTTTAAGATTTGTACCCCTGTTTAAGGTGATATTATTCTTTGCTGGCTCTCTGTGGGGTTGTGTTTGTGAAATTGCCATTCCTGAACCTTTCCTTTCTCTCTTTCTCTTCTTTTCATTCTCGTTCATTACTTTTCGTTATTCTGTATATACATGTATTCTTTATTTAGTCGTATGTATTCATAGTATCAATTATTAAAACCATTGTATCCACGTTTGATTGTCATTGTTGCCGCTCACAGAACATAGTCACTTTAATGTTCAGATCTAGCTACGAGCTCTAATAAGTATCTTTGAATACTTAAATTAATATCCTAATAGTTCGGAAAGTTTGTTCTTCGTGACCAGAAGGATAACCTTCCCGAAGATTTGATGAAGGATGAAACTTCATGAGAGTTGATAAAAGACTGTACTGTTCGTTCGTTAAACGAACAGATGAATTTTGAATGAATTCTTTAAAGGTGATTCTGTAATTTAATATATATATTCGTAGTTAACTGCAATCCATTGTTGTTAACCATGTATATATTGCATAAATACCTAGGTTAGGTATTTCCCTTTTGGGTGATTTGGAGATTTATAATTTAATCATAACCCGTTACGATTTATTATAAATAATTAAATATTAATACCCATGATTCCCTATTGAGCTAATTTTAATTTAATAACATCTGTAGCCGAGTCGTTACACTGATTGTTTGTCATGGCTCAATGTGTAGAGAACATGTTTGTAATGTTGTTTGGCTTCCTGTAAGCACGGGGTTCAAATATGCTTTAAATATATCTTTGTTTATTGCTGTTTAGTGCACAATAGAGATAACTGATAGTGCAACAACTGCATAGTTTTTTTGTTTGAGATGTTATCTGCTGGCCTGAGTTTAATTGGATTTCTTTGTGTCAAGTTTGCTTATCATTGCATTTCTGATGTAGTGACCTTAATACACATTTTGTTATTTCCTAATCTGACAGGACACATACTGGTACTGTAGCAGTTAGACAATATTAAACTGGTACGTTTGATAAAAAAAGAAGGTTGTGTATTCTCTCCAGGGCTACATTGACCTAAGCTTGCTATTAAGTCCAAAACAGTCTCTGCCATGCTGTGTGGTCTCTCCTGACCTAGGTTTACACCATTGACCTTGTTTTAGCACAGCCTTAAGTTCTACATGACATGATAAATATGTCAGACCCCTTGCTTTTTATGGGTTTTTTTAGGTTTGCATATTATGCATGTAGCTATTCATGGTTTTGTGTGGAATATAGTACATTTCCAGATGGGTTTGAGTTTCTGACCACAAGTTTTATAATGATGCACATTGTGATTGTAGAGAAGCTTATTTGAAACAACTAAGTTGATGCAATATTGAGTAAACTGTCCATTGAAATTGATTCAGTAATATTTTTTCCCCATTCAGTATGTTGGATGTACTGTATTTGGAAAGATTTTACTTCTGTAATCTTGGGCCATCACAGTATGAATTGCTTTTTAGTGTTACATTTTGACAGAAAATTTAAAAGAAATTTGTGCTGAAATCAAACGTATGCTGAGATCATTCAGTGGTCATTTATTATGTAAGAGGTAGCCACTGGGAATCGAGAGACCCCTCTGGCCCTTTGATGTTGGCCTTGATTCCGGTGAGAAGAGGAGGTGATGTGCTGTTCCCAGAATGCAATGGATTTCACCTTTGTGCTATATTTTCATATAAAAAGCCTAAAGGATGTGTGTAGATGCAGTAGACGTGGACTGGATACATATTGTCATTTACATGCAGTAATCAATGCAATACAATGCAAATAATTTCAAATTTAAGCATAAATCTAAAACTTAAACATATTGGCAATACCGTATGTAGGTGTTTGTCACCATAAAGTGGTTGGCTGTTGTACTCTCAAATAAAAACGAGAGAAATATCATTGGCACTGTTGTCTATTATCCCCTTACCTTTTGGACTTTCTCAATCTGGTAATCTTTGATCTGATTGGCTGATTTTACATAACTGATTTTTCTTTTTTCTTTTAAAACAGTCCACCTGGAAACAAAGATACTGGGTTGATAGAGGAGGATTAGATAAACGTAAGATGTTAGTGGTGTCAAATCTTTTGAAAGATTTACCCCTGGTTTCACAGACACTGCTTAAGACTAGTCCCAGACTAAAATGCATGTTTGAGCTGTTTTAACTGAAAGCAACTTGCACTGGCATATCTTAAAATATGTCAGTGCCATTGTTTTGTCTCAAGATTCACACCAGGCATGTTTATCAAAGCTATTTAAATGTCCTAATTGAAGTAAGGCCTAATCCTGGCTTAATCTAAGCCTGTTTTGTAAGAGTTTTGTTTGCATGTTTCGCTTAGTTTCCCAAGTTATGTCTGTGAAATATATGTACGTTTGGATGAGCACAAATTCTGATCACGTTTATCTGTGATTGGCTGCATTACATGTGAGTCAGATGGTCGGTTCCTGTCCAAATAGCCTTCACTCCTCACTAACTAAAGAGTTCAACACATTTAATTGCAAGATCCGCCATTGTTCCAAATCAGCATATGGTCTACAATATTTGCACTAGGACGTGTCTTGAGTTCAATCATGCATTTCCTCTGAAACTGGCTGTTGGTGCTATAATATAGATGCACAGAATTGCAGTCGTGGCTCAAGTGCAAGCAGAGGATCAGATTTAATTAACGGCATCTCTCCCGAGGACGGTCGGGTTCAATAGCGAGTGGCTAGCACGTTCACGTTCCCTCTCTCCCTCACTGTAGTCTGGTTAACACGCTAGCACAGGAACTGGAGTGCTTTTCTCTCTGCCCTTCATTTAGATGCGCAGCCACATCTCAAAGCCAGAGGGCTCGTCTGTGTTCTCCTCATCCCTCCCTCGTACGGACACACTCACACACACAAGCGCAAACTAATGTGTCACACACAAGCAGTTGTTTGTAGATTTGTATCACAGTTGTCACTCGCTTTACCTAAAGTTATGTTTGTGTCTCCAGGGGAATTACGATTTTGCATTGACAGTCTTATACATTGAGGTTGCATTTGAAATTGCGTACTTCCCTACTAAATAGTAGGCATAAAAACAGTATGTGAAAATAGTATGTCTGAATTCACATTATACATAAATCGGTGAAAGTTCCCGTTTGCCCTACTACTTTTACTATCCGATGAGGCCACAGGAGAGGATTTGTGAATGGCAATGAAATAATGCTGATAGGTCACATGGGGAATGTAGTATGTCCGGATTCAATTCATACAACACATATTCATACTATATAGAACATGCTTTTTTAACGCTCACAAAGTAATTACTTATTCAAAAGAATGATTTCAGATGCAGCCTAAAAAGAGTCTTTTTATTTATTTCGAAACTGTGATGAATGAGCATGACCATTTTTGTAAAAATATATATTTAAAGGTGCAGTGTGTAAATTTTAGTGGCATCTAGCGGTGAGGTTGCCAATTGCAACCGCCCACCGCTCACCCCTCCATGTCGTTTGTCTAAGACAGCAGAGAGTAACTAGCACTCTGTAGAGCAGTTTGTCCGTTTAGGGCTACTGTAGAAACATGACGGCGCAAAATAGTGACTTCACTGTAACGGGACCCGCGGTGTATAGAAATGGCTCATTCTAAGGTAATAAAACCATAACGGTTCATTATGTAAGGTCTTTATACACCACTGAAAGCATTATGTATATTGCATTTCTGTCAATAGATCCTCATAAATACTACACACTGCACCTTTAACAAACCAGTCTCATAGGTCTTACACCTTTGGACCCCACTGTACAGTATATACAAATGATGAAAAGCAACCATGTAACTGGCCTGTCAACTGATAAGTCGGCAAGTGCTATTTTTTTTTTTCAACAGTAACTTTTGATTTCCCTGGACAGTAGAATTACCCATGCTGGATTAATCGCTCGGACTGGAGAGCAAGCCAGTGTTTACTGAAGGGGAAAATGAATTCAGTTCTCCATGTCCAAAGGACAAAGAGTCGCAGCCATCTCTACTGGCAGAACAATCTCCCTCTGCGATAAACTCCGGATAAGACAACTAACATCGTCGCCAAGTAAAACTGCTCAGCCCAGCACGCTTTCAAGGACTGCATTTACCCTCGCCTAACTGTACTGCTCAAAGGAAATTGAGGGCCAGTTGGCTTTCATTTAAGAATGGAGCGCTGGATTTACTGGCCGCCCACTATCCTGCATTAAGTCTCATTGCACTAACTAACAGCAGAGGGTCTGCAGAAATCCATGAAACTGAAAGGGTTTTAATAGTTTAGTTGCTTCTCTCTCTCTCTCTCTCTCTCTCTCTCTCTCTTTTTCTGAATGACACTTCCTGCTGTTGTTTCTTTGAATGCTTTGCCTTGTACATACATTTTGGTTTTAGAGTTCTCAGCACAGAGGAATACTTTGACTTAGAGATGTAAAAATGCAATGATGCATCACAATGCACTGATCTGACAATAAAAATTCAGTTCAGTTTAATGTCAACATGAAATCAGAATTGACCTAATTATTTTGTAGTCATCTTTGAAAAGATTCATCATGATGTAATAACTTCCATCCTCGACCCATCTTTTATATCAAGATCACTTTTCACAATCCACTCAATTCCTGATGGATAAAATCAGAGCCTATTTTATTTAATTTTTTATTATATTATATTACATCTAACATAAAAGTTTGTTTACATAATATGTGTGTATTTGTGTATATGTGTGTGTATATATATATATATATGTATGTATGTGTGTGTGTGTATGTGTGTATATATATATATATATATATATATATATATATATATATATATATATATATATATATATATATACACACACACACACAGTGGGGAGAACAAGTATTTGATACACTGCCGATTTTGCAGGTTTGCCCACTTACAAAGCATGTAGAGGTCTGTAATTTTTATCATAGGTACACTTCAACTGTGAGTGACGGAATCTAAAACAAAAATCCAGAAAATCACATTGTATTATTTTTAAGTAATTAATTTGCATTTTATTGCATGACATAAGTATTTGATACATCAGAAAAGCAGAACTTAATATTTGGTACATAAACCTTTGTTTGCAATTACAGAGATCATACGTTTCCTGTAGTTCTTGACCAGGTTTGCACACACTGCAGCAGGGATTTTGGCCCACTCCTCCATACAGACCTTCTCCAGATCCTTCAGGTTTCGGGGCTGTCGCTGGGCAATACGGACTTTCAGCTCCCTCCAAAGATTTTCTATTGGGTTCAGGTCTGGAGACTGGCTAGGCCACTCCAGGACCTTGAGATGCTTCTTACGGAGCCACTCCTTAGTTGCCCTGGCTGTGTGTTTCGGGTCGTTGTCATGCTGGAAGACCCAGCCACGACCCATCTTCAATTCTCTTACTGAGGGAAGGAGGTTGTTGGCCAAGATCTCGCGATACATGGCCCCATCCATCCTCCCCTCAATACGGTGCAGTCGTCCTGTCCCCTTTGCAGAAAAGCATCCCCAAAGAATGATGTTTCCACCTCCATGCTTCACGGTTGGGATGGTGTTCTTGGGGTTGTACTCATCCTTCTTCTTCCTCCAAACACAGCGAGTAGAGTTTAGACCAAAAAGCTCCATTTTTGTCTCATCAGACCACATGACCTTCTTCCATTCCTCCTCTGGATCATCCAGATGGTCATTGGCAAACTTCAGACGGGCCTGGACATGCGCTGGCTTGAGCAGGGGGACCTTGCGTGCGCTGCAGGATTTTAATCCATGACGGCGTAGTGTGTTACTAATGGTTTTCTTTGAGACTGTGGTCCCAGCTCTCTTCAGGTCATTGACCAGGTCCTGCCGTGTAGTTCTGGGCTGATCCCTCACCTTCCTCATGATCATTGATGCCCCACAAGGTGAGATCTTGCATGGTGCCCCAGACCAAGGTAGATTGACCGTCATCTTGAACTTCTTCCATTTTCTAATAATTGCGCCAACAATTGTTGCCTTCTCACCAAGCTGCTTGCCTATTGTCCTGTAGCCCATCCCAGCCTTGTGCAGGTCTACAATTTTATCCCTGATGTCCTTACACAGCTCTCTGGTCTTGGCCGTTGTGGAGAGGTTGCAGTCTGTTTGATTGAGTGTGTGGACAGGTGTCTTTTATACAGGTAACGAGTTCAAACAGGTGCAGTTAATACAGGTAATGAGTGGAGAACAGGAGGGCTTCTTAAAGAAAAACTAACAGGTCTGTGAGAGCCGGAATTCTTACTGGTTGGTAGGTGATCAAATACTTATGTCATGCAATAAAATGCAAATTAATTATTTAAAAATCATACAATGTGATTTTCTGGATTTTTGTTTTAGATTCCGTCTCTCACAGTTGAAGTGTACCTATGATAAAAATTACAGACTTCTACATGCTTTGTAAGTAGGAAAACCTGCAAAATCGGCAGTGTATCAAATACTTGTTCTCCCCACTATATATATATATATATATATATATATGTGTGTGTGTATATGTATGTATGTGTGTGTATATATATGTGTATATATATATTGTGCGTGTCTGTGTATATATATGTATAATAAATAAATAAATAAATATATATATATATATATATATATATATATATATATATATATATATATATAAAAATAATGTAAACACATTGTTAGATGTGATTAATCAATTTGACAGCACATATATTATATTATATTATATTTTGTTTTATTTTACTGAAACTGTAAGAGACTGTCAAAGCAAGGGGAATTTCTGTCCATGATTGAGATGTGATTATGATGGGACGACATCCAACTGATTGCAATATGGAGTTTAAGGACTAGCTGTCATGTCATGTAAATAAGGTTGCGCTGCTATTAAATGGCATTTTTATCCTCAGTTAGATTGGAGCATTAGCGTCATCCTCACCAGAGCGGGTGAGAGATGACATCAGCTGTCATGTCTCGATATTGAGTCATCTTTAGCCGAGACTCTCTTACCTTTCTGCAGTGAGCACAGAGTAAACAAGCTAAAGCTGCATTTCACATTAGGCCATGATTACGCTAATATGTTTTTTTATGAGTTATGCAGTCATTAAAATGGGCCACATTATGGGCGGCTCAAGAAGTGCTTCCCCACTGACCCAGAGCTAATTTTCTTCACCGCACGCGTGCTGTATTTGATTTGTTGGTGCTCGGATTCAGATTAGCAAGATGCAAATTTGATTGTCAAATCATGTGCCATTTTCTCCTCTCCTGCCTTTAGCATTTTCAGCCACAAGCACTGAAGTCGGTGGGGTAGAAAAACATTTTGAAAGATGTAAATTGTCACTTTTTTTTCTACCTTTGGGTACGTGAAAGATGGTGGTTAGGGTGTCCTGTGCGTTGAGATGGAAAACTATTAGATGTTCGAGTTATTCCAGCAGAAAGTTCCCCATTATTTGAGGTGGGATGATGATATGAATGAACATCAGAGGTCACACACACATTCTGAATACACAAAGCTGCAGCTAGTGTGTTTTTCTTTCTTTATACATAACTGGTGCCATTACAGTCAAAAGCTTATCCAAAAGCTTATTGATTATGTTTTGATGGCATGTCTGTTCCTGTGGAAATATATCTGTGATTTTAATGGGGCTATGTTTCATTAAAGTATATAAATTCCAGTATTCTTCCTTGGGAGAAATAAAAAAAAAAATTGTTGAGTATGGATGAAGATATGAGATGAATCATTTAGTCTTGTTTTATTTCATAGCGAAATTTGAATTTTGCAGGTTCTTGGCAAATGAGGAGACACATTTATGCAGATGGTTAAGGAGACTTTAATCTCATATCGTTCTAGGATAAATGATTGAGATATTAAAGAGATCTAATTGGGATTTTTCTTTCTGATATGAAAATATAAAAGTAACTGTATTATGATGTTTTGGTACTAATACAATTTTTCTTCTTCTCTCCCTCTCTTGCTGCCATTGCTGCCTCTGCGCCATTTAGGTAAGGCTCTTTAATATTTAACGTATATCGTTGTCTGTTACTTGTGAATCAATGAGAGACCTGCCGTTTTCATGATGACATCAACCACAAAAGACTCGATATTTACAGGCAGTTAAAGGTTACAAGGTCACGCTGATGTCAGTGGTTTGAAGGGTGACATCAGTGCATGTGTGTTTCATTTTAAAAGGATAGCTCACCCAAAATTGTCATAATTTACTCACCCTCATGTCGTTCCATACCTGTATGACTTTCTTCTGTAAAGATAAGAAAAGAAAATATTTTGAAAAAGTCCATATAGTGGAAGTCAGTGTTGTTTTGGACCCCATTGACTTTCACTGTATGAACAAAAATGTGACCCTGGACCACAAAACCAGTCATAAATCGCACGGGTATATTTGTGGCAATAGCCAACAATACGTTGTATGTGTCAAAATTATCGATTTTTCTTTTATGCCAAAAATCATTAGGATATTAAGTAAAGATCATGTTCCATGAAGATATTTTATAAATTTACTACCGTAAATATATAAAAAATGTATTATTAGTAGTAATATGCATTGCTAAGGACAACTTTTAAAGGCGATTTTCTTAATATTTAGATTTTTTTTTTTTGTGCCCTCAGATTCCAGATTTTCAAATAGTTGTATCTCACAAATATTGTCCTATCCTAACAAACCATACATCAATGGAAAGCTTATTTATTCAGCTTTCAGATGATGTAGAAATCTCAATTTCAAAAAATGGACCATTATGACTGGTTTTGTGGTCCAGGATCACAAATGGGTTAAAACATTCTTTAAAATACCATATTTAATATTCCACAGAAGAAAGAAAGTCATACAGGTTTGGAATGCCATGAGGGTGAGTAAATTGACCATTTTCATTTTGAGGGGGAACTATCCCTTGTTGTGTGCAAGACAAAGATTTTAGGGAGTGTTTTGTACTTCCAACTGCTAGAAATAGGCCTGTCATTCCAATTTGGTGTATGTAAATCTGAACTTTTTAAGTGTGACCTAATTAATTTTGGCCTGGAAAGAATGTTTATGAGATTATTATGTGCACCTTCATGGCATTCTAAAATATTTATTTACTTATTTTTAATCCATTTTGACAAAAAATGTCTAAATCTCAGAAATTCCTTCTGGAGCGTCTTTCAGGAGGCACTGTGAAGTCTGAAATCATTTGATGTGGAGCTGGCTGGGTCTTAATAAGATCTGGGGGTTGGGAAAGAAGAGGCGTGCATAGCAGCCCTGAAAATAACCGCTTCCCCCTTGCACAGGAAGTGCTTATCAGCATATCCCATGGGGGTGGCAGGGCTGCATAATGCCAGTCTTACTCTCTGCTTGGCTTTAAGGAACAACCAGCAAGGGGGATGCCGACTGCACCCATAATGCACCATTTGCAACTATTGTATTTTTCACACTAAGACCACCTCTTTTAGACTCATGTCAGTCGGCTGGGACAAACCAATGGAGATGTGATTTATTTGACTGTTGCTGGAGGCCAACTAGCAATTACCTACAGCCCTAAGGCTATGGAAATAGTGTCTGACTGACCAAAGAACCCATGAGCTTAGAGACTGTCACATTCTGCGTGTTACATCTGGTTCAAAACCATCTTATGAAATGCAGTCAAATGGTAAACCATTTCAATGTTGATTTTTACTGCTTGCCAGGCTTCCATTCCACAAGTTACTGTAATGTGGTGTTCGCAAACCATTTTACTGCCATAGAAATTATGTATTTCTGAGTGAAAAACTGTTAAGTGAGGAAAACCATGTAGGATAGGGCTTAATTTTATCCATGGGGAATTGATTGGATCATGAGAAGTGGGGTGTGAATGAGAGTTTGCAGCTGATTGCTTCTTTCCTGAATCCTCTAATCTTGAGGAGGCTTTTTGACCTGGACATGGAGTCTGAAGGTTAATCCCAAGCATATTAATATATCCTTTATGTATAATTGTAATGCTCCCCAATCTTTAAATGAACAGCTTATAATAAAATAGTATAATTATAGGCCTATCAAATAAAATAATTTTTTAAAGTTTTTAATTACAATATTTATTTCTGACCCTGCTATTAACATACAGTAAACTTTAATGTTATCATATGGTAACCAATGTTACATTTATGAATGAACTATTGATAAGAGTTTAGAAATTCTATATTAATTACCAGTGATATTTTAGTATTATTTATATTGTATTATAGTTTTTATGGTAACACTTTAGTTTAGGGTCCAATTCTCACTATTAACTAGTTGCTTATTAGCATGCATATTACTAGGATATTGGCTGTTTATTTGTACTTATAAAGTGCATAATAATGCTTTAATTTGCATGACCATAATCTACATCACTTAATCCTACCCAATACCTAAACTTAACTACTTTACTAACTATTAATAAGCAGTAATTAGGAGTTTATTGAGGCAAAAGTTATAGTTAGTTAATAGTAAGAATTACCTAATCTAAAGTGTGACCATTTTATTAATATTTTGAATAGTTTTGAATTTATGTGCTTTTGATATTATTTGTATTATTTTTTGTTTGCTTTTTATATTTCATTTTAGGTTTAATATATATTTGTGAATATATATAAAGGTCATCTTATTTTATTTCAGTAAATTTTTTTCATTTTCTTTTAGTTTTTTTAAGTTAAAAATGCTCTTCTAATCTTTATTTTATTTCAGCTCTATTTCAATTTATTTAAATTTAGTAGTTTTAGTTAAAAAATATCAACCTTGTTACTTAGGACAGTAACATAAAACACTGGCTAAATGGCTATTTGGCTATTGGTTAAGATTATTTTCTCCACCCTCTCTGCAGAAGTGACATCAGCTGAAAGGAAATGTCTTTTTTGTTTTACTTTGCAGAAGTGTGCACTGCTGAATCATGCATGATAAGATCAGGAATGTGTACTAAGAAAGTAAATTGGGTCTAGTTTGACTTAAACATCAGTCAAAAGCATCATGAAACTCTGCTTTGACCAGTGAACAGTGTCACAGAAAACCCTTTGTTTGAGTTCTCACGGTGTTTAAAGGGGTCTAGCATATGATCCCTGGAGCTGGATAGCAGGTGTGTGCAGGAAAAAACAGCAGTAGAGCATCTGCGCGATGTGTTGCGGGCTCGCAACGGAGGTCAAATGTTGTCAGGGCTCTTATCGGCATAGATGTTCAAGGTTGTGCGGGTCTATTGAACTCCCAGCCTCTCTCTATCCTCCCCTCACTCTCTCTCTCTCTCTCTCACACACACACACACACACACACACACACACACACACACACACACACACACACACACACACACACACACACACACACACACACACACACACACACACACACACACACACACACACACACACACACACACACACACACTCACTCTCACTACACCACACCACATCATCTGCCCTCCGGGTGGCCTTGATCCTGATTAAATGCAGATATGCTGATAGCCGAGCCGATTGTTCTGTAATAACATTGACGAAGATTGATGGGCCCTGTCTGTCATTCCTTTATTATGGCCATGCTTGTCTCTGATGCCAGAAGTGTTTCCACAGCCGTCCCACTTGAGTGATTATATTGAATATTAACAAAATCGGGCTAGGTTTACTGTATATTATATGCATTTATTTTATCAAAAATACAGCAAAAATGGCAATATTCTAAAATATTATTAGAATTCTAAAATATTATTAGAATTCTAAAAAGATTATAAACAGAACAGTTATGCTGCTTATTATTTTGTGGATATTTTTTTCAGGATTCTTTCAGTTAAAAGAATGTTGAAATTAACAGTATTTATTTGAAAGAATGTTCTTTTGTAACATTATAACTGTCTTTTAGTGTCACTTTTTATCAGTTTAATTCTTTTTTCCTAAATAAAAGTATTTATTTATTACTGACCCCTAACCGGAAACCGAACGGTTCAAAAGTATATATTTTTTATATCTTTTTTTTTTTATTATTATATTAATCTGTTTTTTTGTTTTGTTTTATTTTTTTGAGGTGACACTTCAGAGTTTGACAAGTCTCGTTACACACTAGAACTAACCAAGTAAAATGGCTCTCTCTGCTGGCCATCGTCAGCTCTACATCCATCGCATCTGATGATGTACAAACCACCTCTATTAAAATGTCAGTGGCACATCCATTTGCCGCAGTGAACTCAACATCATTAAGAGCTCGATTGATCAAAGTCAGCATTGGCCTGTTCAATTGCCTGACCCTCACTTTGACTCCATCTCCCCTTCTCTCTCTCTCTCACTTTCTCTCTCTCTCTGTTTGACTGTCCCTTCACTGCAGTGGTTCATTGTGTTCTGGTCTTATATTCAGAAAGCATTCTGGGTCAACTGACCTTTAAATGAGGTGTTTACATGCAACAGTCGACTGTGATGGGGGAAAGTGTCAATGAAACACACACACACTATGTAGTGCTTTAACAGCAGCGCTGTGTGTGTTTGCTGAGTCAGATGAGCAAGTCATTATACTGTGTGCTCATCTTATCCACCATCCTCTCTCTAAATCCATATGGTACAGACAAATACAAAGCCACACTACAGAGAAATCATTCATATTCATAATATTCATGAGCTGCTTTGCATATTGTTACCCTGTGCTTTGCATGTGGTTGTTGCTTGCTAGTTCACCTCAGCGCACACACACACACACACACACACACACACACACACACACACACACACTTATGTACAAAAACACACACAAATACTTGGAAAGAGGGACTTTTGCTCCCATATTTTGCCGGTGACTCGGCCCACTTCCTGTCAACTCCTGTAAGCCACGCACGGCTGTTCTCAGATCCGCCCTTTTGAGACCGACAGCACTATTTCCATGGCAACCACCTTCACATGCTCGCCCACCTACGTTTGCCGTGCACGTTGCTGCCCTCTTGTGGAGGCAAGAGAGGTTTTATGTGTGCATAATGGTTTTTGGTCTATCAATTAGCCCTTGTTTTAGGAGAGGAGAGGGTCGATTAGAGAAGCGCAGAGGTTGAGGGATTGTTCTCCCAGGTCAGAGCCAGTGCTCACGGCTAGAATCGGAGGCAGGATGCGACGGCTGCTGCACGGCTGGGCAGGGGTCCCGCTCTCCTGGAGACCCTGTCACACTGAGGAGGAACCGGCAGGTACAGGAGAGGAAGGAGAGGAAGTTGTGAATCAAGGTGAGAACAGGAGCTGTAGGGGAAACTGACATGAAAATTGTAATTTAATGTAGATCATTTTTTAAAAGTCTTAGGCAACAGTGGGGTATTCGAGGTAATTTAATATTTAAGTAAAGGTATATATTTAGGTATGAAAGGTTTTGAAGTAAAGATAACATTGTAATAACATTGTAATAGAACCTAAATATATCATGTATGTGCATGAATATGCTTGTCATTCAGTATCATCACTTTCTGTGACAAAGTACTATGGTATTACCTTCTGAACCAAATGATTGTTGGTTTAACTTAAAAAAGAAAGTAACCTGGTTGCCTTGAATGAATTTTTAGTTCATTGAAAGTTAATACAGAGATTAGGTTAATCAACAGAAACTCAAAATATTATGTTATCTAAATAGCATTAGTGAATCTTGTGTGAATAATTAGTGAAGTTGAAAGAAAAAAGTTGATAACAAATCATGAAAATAATTTTTTTACAGTGCACTGAACTTTTTTTTGGAAATATGAGCCCTGCATAATTCTGTATTTTCTTTCTATGCTTTACCAGAAGAAATTATTGCTGTTGATAAATTACTTTGAGTGAAGTGTGCAGGGCTATTTTATTTATTTATGTATCTATGTATCTATCTATCTATCTATCTATCTACAGTGGGGAGAACAAGTATTTGATACACTGCCGATTTTGCAGGTTTGCCCACTTACAAAGCATGTAGAAGTCTGTAATTTTTTATCATAGGTACACTTCAACTGTGAGAGACGGAATCTAAAACAAAAATCCAGAAAATCACATTGTATGATTTTTAAGTAATTAATTTGCATTTTATTGCATGACAAGTATTTGATACATCAGAAAAGCAGAACTTAATATTTGGTACAGAAACCTTTGTTTGCAATTACAGAGATCATACGTTTCCTGTAGTTCTTGACCAGGTTTGCACACACTGCAGCAGGGATTTTGGCCCACTCCTCCATACAGACCTTCTCCAGATCCTTCAGGTTTCGGGGCTGTCGCTGGGCAATACGGACTTTCAGCTCCCTCCAAAGATTTTCTATTGGGTTCAGGTCTGGAGACTGGCTAGGCCACTCCAGGACCTTGAGATGCTTCTTACGGAGCCACTCCTTAGTTGCCCTGGCTGTGTGTTTCGGGTCGTTGTCATGCTGGAAGACCCAGCCACGACCCATCTTCAATGCTCTTACTGAGGGAAGGAGGTTGTTGGCCAAGATCTCGCGATACATGGCCCCATCCATCCTCCCCTCAATACGGTGCAGTCGTCCTGTCCCCTTTGCAGAAAAGCATCCCCAAAGAATGATGTTTCCACCTCCATGCTTCACGGTTGGGATGGTGTTCTTGGGGTTGTACTCATCCTTCTTCTTCCTCCAAACACGGCGAGTGGAGTTTAGACCAAAAAGCTCTATTTTTGTCTCATCAGACCACATGACCTTCTCCCATTGCTCCTCTGGATCATCCAGATGGTCATTGGCAAACTTCAGACGGCCCTGGACATGAGGTGGCTTGAGCAGGGGGACCTTGCGTGCGCTGCAGGATTTTAATCCATGACGCCGTAGTGTGTTACTAATGGTTTTCTTTGAGACTGTGGTCCCAGCTCTCTTCAGGTCATTGACCAGGTCCTGCCGTGTAGTTCTGGGCTGATACCTCACCTTCCTCATGATCATTGATGCCCCACGAGGTGAGATCTTGCATGGTGCCCCAGACCGAGGGAGATTGACCGTCATCTTGAACTTTTTTTATTTTCTAATAATTGCGCCAACAGTTGTTGCCTTCTCACCAAGCTGCTTGCCTATTGTCCTATAGCCCATCCCAGCCTTGCTTGCCTATTGTCCTGTAGCCCATCCCAGCCTTGTGCAGGGCTACAATTTTATCCCTGATGTCCTTACACAGCTCTCTGGTCTTGGCCATTGTGGAGAGGTTGGAGTCTGTTTGATTGAGTGTGTGGACAGGTGTCTTTTATACAGGTAACGAGTTCAAACAGGTGCAGTTAATACAGGTAATGAGTGGAGAACAGGAGGGCTTCTTAAAGAAAAACTAACAGGTCTGTGAGAGCCGGAATTCTTACTGGTTGGTAGGTGATCAAATATTTATGTCATGCAATAAAATGCAAATTAATTATTTAAAAATCATACAATGTGATTTTCTGGATTTATTTTTGTTTTAGATTCCGTCTCTCACAGTTGAAGTGTACCTATGATAAAAATTACAGACCTCTACATGCTTTGTAAGTAGGAAAACCTGCAAAATCGGCAGTGTATCAAATACTTGTTCTCCCCACTGTATCTATCTATCTATCTATCTATCTATCTATCTATCTATCTATCTATCTATTTAATTTAATTTAATTGTATTAAATGTATACCAGTGCCAGAATTTATTTCTCTTTAGTACGTTTTTACTTAAGTAAATAAGTACATTATTAATAAATTTAATCAAACAAATTATTTATAATTATATATTTAAATTATATTTCTTTTGTATTTGTTATCTGTATTTTATCAAAATTACTTGTTTTAAACATGTCTAGCCATACCATTTTTGTTTTATGAATATGGAAAAGAGACATATTGATAATACTGTAGTTATAAAATTCATATAAATTAAGCGACATGAGGATGGATAGATAGATGACAAATTTTTGTGCGAATCAAATAACCTGCGACTCAATTGAACTGACCATGAGAATGTTTTTTTTTTTTTGTTTGTTTTTTTTTAAACCTATAATCATGGAACTTTTCAAAGATACGAAGTATAAAAAGATACTCATGATGTTTCTGCAAGGGTTTGTGGGTCACTTTTCAGAGCGAGTGAGAGACTTCTTGAGCAAACAGCATGCATTTGATGTTTGATGTGGCCTTCAAAGAGAGGGGATGGTGGAGGTTCTTTTGTTAACTCTTTCTGCCGGCTTCCTGTGGGAAACAGGGCCGTGTTTGTTTGAGAAATCACTGTCATCAGCGTTTCATCAGGCTTGATGTAAAATCTGCCTGAAACAATGGAACTGATTGCAAGTGACATTCCGAACCGGCGGAAGAGTCTCATTTTGCTCTCTTGTGTAGCGACACTCAGCGCGCTCATGTTTTAAATCCCTATCAGTAAATTTTTCCCTTGCCACTCTTTCATCTGGAAAAAGCCACTTAAGTCAATTCTGTGAGATGGTGATGCTTGACTAGACCTATTACTGCACCCTGGCTGGAAGACAAGCCTGTCTGACAGGGACATCTGTGGTTTCTTTCAAAATAATATTTTCAGTCAGATGCAGGCCACTTATGCTGTATACCTTAACTTCAATGGACCGTCCATCTTATGTGGTCTGTTTGTCTCTTCTTGGCACCTGTCCTGCAGTGTTGGGGGTAATGCGTTACACAATCAGATTACTTTTTTCAAGTAACTAGTAAAGTAATGCATTACTTTTACATTTACAACAAAATATATGAGTTACTTTTTCAAATAAGTAATGCAAGTTACTTTTTCCCATTTATTGACGGACCTGTCCCTGTCCCCATGTTGAGAGAAATTGGGAGTACGTGCAGAGGCGTTGTGTGCGCCTCAAAATGAATGAAAACAGTGAAACAAACTCATCTGCATTAATTATGTTAAATAATAAATTTACTTTATGTATTTAATCTCACTTTATTAACAGACGTGAATTTACACTTCCTTCAGCCTGAAGGTTTTTCATTTCACTTTTGGTATGAAAGGGGATTTACATTTGACAAAAATAGAATTTTGTTCTATTATTTTGTTATTAAAAAAGAAAAATGCAAGCCCAGCCCAGGTGAGAAAACGTAACGCAAAAGTAATGTAACCCATTACTTTCCATTAAAAGTAACTGAGTTACTTGTACTTTAGGGAGTAACGCAATATTGTAACGCATTATATTTAAAAGTAACTTTCCTGTCCTGAGTAGCAAATGGTCCTGATGGAAGCTTTTTGCTCAAGGCTAAGTCATTTTTCCTTTGGGATAAAGTGGTCTTGGCACCACACATCCTTAAATTGTCCAGTCATGTCCGTCGGGAGATGCCAGGTCCCACCATTGTCAGTCTTGCAGTAGTGGTATGCAAACCGAGTGTCTTTTTATAGACGTTTGGGGTAGTTTGATAACTGCTGAGCAGATGAAACAATGTCGAGGTGGCGTTTGTGAAACGTCCCAAGTTCTTCCTGTTGTTAAAGATATAAATAAAATGTTAATGAGAGGATATTATAGGACTCCTGCTATATTGTATAATTTTAAGTGCCACAGTTCATGGCATCAGGTGGTGGAAGCTGTATATTTATTGGCAAGATGCAACTCTTTTTCTTGTTTATCACTATTTCATAACATTGCTTTTAGTAACATTTAATGTACGTATTGTTTTGAGAGCCAAAAGCAAGCCAGGGTGTATCATCACTACACTTCTGTTTGGCCAATTTGTAGTTTGCGCAGCACTATCAGGGGTTGCACAAGTAAACCAAGTAACAAGATTCTTTCTGCACTATCCATCAGGTTGCACAGATAATTGGGGTCGCCATGCAGTTCAGTTGGGTAATGCAGTTGCATCATCCTTTTGAAGTGTTTAGCTAGTAAGACAATGCATGAAGTATATCCATGTAAACAAAAATATGTATTTTTATATTATAATACGCTGAAGACAGCATTAGGAGCGTCTCATTTGCATAACATTGTGATGCAAACTCTGTGCGTAATGGCCAGGGCTTCAATTTGCTTCCATTAGACTGAATCAATATAGAGCTTTCGCTGAAACTACAATAGTGAAAGAACAAGAGAGACAGAGAGAGATGTCTGTGTGCTGGCTATATTGTCACTTAATATATAACATTAAAACAGATATGATCTAAATGAATAATAGTGCAATTGCTGGCATCTAAAATGGTATTCAAAATCAGTTTATTATTTCTGGGGTTTTCAAACTGGAGATCCACTGAAAATTTAAGAGCGAGAGAGAGAAAATAAAGAGTTATGTATTTTTTAGGGCAGTTGAAGTTAACATAACATATAACATAAATAAAAAGATATTCAACATTATTTAAAGCAGATTTTATTACATTTTTATTAGGGTCTCCAATGACTGTTTTAACTGTAAGTGGGTAGAAATTAGATACAGATTTTCTCTAAATAATATTTTTTATGATTTGCTTGGGAAGTCCATTCTTTATAGTATGTGAAAGATTAATAAAACGGACAGAAAGGCCACAAGTTAATTGACAATTGAAGACCATGTCAGATTCAGTTTCTGTGAAGATGAGGCTACATTGATCACCAAAACTGTATTATTGTGATTGGAAAAGTATCAACTGCTCTAATCAATCTTATTAGAGATCTTATTTCTCAAAATGAACAACTTATTTTGGCCCACATTATCAGCCCTCAGTATAAATGAGTCATCATGTACCCTACTTGTTTTTAAATAGATTCTTCCAGCAGAATGTTGTGCCCTGGCACAAAGTATGTATTGTTTCAAGCTGCTCCCACAAACATATTTGTTAACTCTAATGGCCCACACAGCCCCAGCTTTCAGTCCAGTCGAGTGGGATGAGGTGCAAAACGATGTACACTGTTTATGTAGGCTGAAAATTATAATTATATGTGTAAGAGCTTTGCATTTGTAATGCCCTGATTTACTGAAGCTACAGTAAATAGGGCTCGAATTGTGCATTAAATCTGTTTGAGCCCGTTGATTTATAGTGCAGTTCATCATTTCCACCGCTAGAGGCCGCTAATGTTGTACATAAGGGAAAACGGTTGTCCTCACCATTTCAGCACCAGTGCTGGTGGACAGCTCCCGCCATTGTTCCTGCTGCTCTTTACAGGCTGAAGGGTTTTTACTGCTCATTTATAATAGTTCACTGCTTTTGCTCTTTGTGGGGAAAATGTTCCCGGCCTGCCTCTAGCTTGCTTGTCTAAAACACGGTGGCTCAATTTTTCATGGTCTGGTTAATCCCAACCTCAAGATATACAGTATTCCTGATGATGAGAGCTAAGCTATATCTTCTTTTGGTGGAATGACATTTCCTTCCTTTTAGCAATAATGGCTTTATAAAACTGTGTTCTCAGTTCTTCAGATTTACTAAGAAAAAATGGTCTTATTCGGGAGAGACATTGAGAATTCATCATCCAAGACCTCCAAGACAGAATGGTCAAAATGGTCATCTTAGTGGACAAATAATAGGCTCTATGATTACCCAAGCAGTCAGAGGGACTGATTTGAAGTGTATTTTCCATCTGTCCAACTGCAGTCGCCATAAACGCTCAGCATCCGATGACAGATTTACCAGGACCCCCCATTCCGTCATGTTCGCAGCTTCACAATTTTGTTTAATGACAGACCTTTGCACCAGTATGTCATGTTGCATCATCCATGCATCCATGCACATCAACACCCACCAATTATATGCGTTCACACACACGCAAATGCAAACGCGGGGACAGCAACCCTTATAGAGAGGTTTCCCATTCAAGTCAGCTGTCACCTTCACAGCTGTAATGAGAAAGCATAAAGCATCCTACTGGTTTGATTGCCATTGCCGCTATGCTCATCCCAAGAAAACTGATTGTGCCATCCTGGGAGACAAACAAAAGACTTGATTCATGTTATTTATGAATGTTTCACACACATGTGTGGTCCCTAGAATTGAGATTGAGGTAGTCATCATAGACCTTGAGGATGTTGTTATATTACACACGTGTGTGTGTATGTTTTATTAGAGCTGCACGATTAATCGTAAAAAAAAATGGCAATCTCGATTCAAACACCCATGTGATCTTATTCCTAAATGACAACGATGGCTATGTCTATTAAACCTTTGACAAGTAACCTGCGATCACAGATGACCATTCAAATCTGTGTTGGCACTTCCGCTGACCCAGAGAGAGCAGTTGTCATGTATATGTATGAAACCGCTTCACAAACAGTCTTTCAACCACACAGTATCATTATTTCTGTGTTAAAAGTTCATAGTTTGGATATAAACACTGATGTCTACGGTAAATTTCCTTTTGAAAGTAACTTGATGCTTCAAATAAAGATTGCGTCAATTACATCATTACACCAGTAGGTGGCGACAAATGACTTTTAAAAAATGTATTTATTGAATCATTCATTCAAGAGATTTGTTAAAAAACACTAATTCGTTGAGTAATGAAACAAGTGAAGTCTTTATGAGCAAGTCATTGAATCATTCATTTAAAAAAAAATTCAAATTAAATATTTTTTAAGTAGACTGCATTTTGTCAGAACCTAGTAAATTACATATTTTGTTTTGTTGTCTATTCAGAATCGTGGGAGAATCATGATCTCTATCTTATTGTTTATGTAAATATTGTTTTTTCATATATATATATATATATATATATATATATTTTATTTTTATTTTTTTTATAAATCTTATCGGCAAAGAATGAAAATTCACTTGTCAGTCTTTAAACTGATGCTTTGTTGATTTAAATATTATATGCAAATGCACATCCCAAGCAGGGAGCATTTGTCTTCTGGGTTTCTCATGTGGGATAAATCATAAATCAGCACTTGCAGAGTATTTTGGGATAGAGTCAAGCTGGATTTAAAGTTTTATTTGCCTCTGAATTTTTGTATTTAAAAATTCTTTTTTAATCTTAGGCCACGGTGGAAATGACTGTGGTTTACTCCATTCGTTTCTCTTCTTGGGCCATATTCTTTAAATACGAGCGCATAGAGGAGGGCCGTATGTGGCACTGGTGGGTCTTAAACAGTGGGAGAGTGCTTCAGCTCACCATAAAATTTGCACAGAGCTGACATCACGCTCCCATCTCCTCCTGCACCAGTGGATTTCTCTTCGAGGAAGCGCATTTCCTCTGAGCCTTCAAACAACAGAGCGCAGATCAAATTAACTACATAACAGACAGGCTTTGCGATGCCCTTGCATGCTCTGCCCACAGAGAACCACATGCATGGCATCCCAAAATGCATCTTTCATCTTGACATGGTGATAGTCCAGAGCATTATTTCTGCAAGTGGACAGACAAATCCCTGTATATGTGTAATCTGATCAGTATGCATAATCCTAGTACTAAACCTCATCCCTCTCTTCAGGAACATTGATCCATTCCGCTGGACTGTCAACCTGGAAGCTTGACAAAATTAAAATGAAGGGAATAAAAAACAAGGGGGGTTGAAAAGAGAGATTAGACCCTGAGATCGCACACTTTGATCTCAGACAGGCAGTTTGGCTGTTATCTCAGACTCTTACAAGCGTCAAGGGAGGAACGGAGTATAGGGGCGATGACCTTAATACTTTCATTCACGTTAAAGACTCATTCAGGCCTGTTTCATACACAAACAGAGACAGACCCCTTTAATACGCAGTCCCTTGACGCTAGGCTTATTGTGCCTCCAAATGTCTGATAATGCAAAGAGATACCGCCACTGACCTAAATGCATGTTGTCTGTGTTATAAAAAGGTCTGCAGCACAGCAGCACTGCCCTGTGAATCACACTAGTCCACTTTTGATTCCAATTAGGGATGTATGATTGGCATAATGCAAATTTAAGAAGTAAATAAACAGACAGTATTGGCTAATTAACAGTTCAGAAATGTGTATTTGAAAGTGGGAAACAATCTTATTGTTGCTGCATATTCAATTTTATTTCTCCTTTTTGAAGTGACAAAAAAAGATTTTTTTCCTAATGATAATTATTCTGCCCTCAGGGGAATTGATATGCTCTTAATTGTGCTCTTATATAAGGTTACATTTTTCCAGCTTGAATAAGCATCTAAATAAAAATAGCAAGCAGATGATGATAACTTCCCTCCATCCCAAATGTTTATATAATAAGATTATAAATATTCTAAATGTTGTTTAATATAATATAATATAGTTAGTGCTGTCAAGTCGATTAATTGCGATTTAATCGCATCTAACACAAGTTTGTTTACATAATATATGTATGTGTATATATTATTATATTTATATTAGTGCTGTCAAATCAATTAATCGTGATTAATTGCATCCAAAATAAGTTTGTTTACATAATGTGTGTGTACTGTGTATAATTATTATGTGTATATATAAATACACGTGTATATATTTAAATAAAATTTGTTATATTCATATATAAAATATTTATATTTATATATAATATAAATTATATAAATATACACTGAACAAAATTATAAACGCAACACTTTTGTTTTTGCCCCCATTTTTCATGAGCTGAACTCAAAGATCTAAGACTTTTTTTTTTTTTACACACAAGGCCTATTTCTCTCAAATATTGTTCACAAATCTGTCTAAATCTGTGTTAGTGAGCACTTCTCCTTTGCCGAGATAATCCATCCACCTCACAGGTGTGGCATATCAAGATGCTGATTAGACAGCATGATTATTGCACAGGTGTGCCTTAGGCTGGCCACAATAAAAGGCCACTCTAAAATGTGCAGTTTTATCACACAGCACAATGCCACAGATGTCGGAAGTTTTGAGGGAGCGTGCAATTGGCATGCTAACTGCAGGAATGTCCACCAGAGCTGTTGCCCGTGAATTGAGTTCATTTGTCTACCATAATCCGTCTCCAAAGGCGTTTCAGAGAATTTGGCAGTACATCCAACCGGCCTCACAACCGCAGACCACGTGTAACCACACCAGCCCAGGACCTCCACATCCAGCATCTTCACCTCCAAGATCGTCTGAGACCAGCCACCCAGACAGCTGCTGCAACAATCGGTTTGCATAACCAAAGAATTTCTGCACAAACTGTCAGAAACCGTCTCAGGGAAGCTCATCTGCATGCTCGTCGTCCTCATCGGGGTCTCGACCTGACTGCAGTTCGTCATCGTAACCGACTTGAGTGGGCAAATGCTCACATTCGATGGTGTCTGGCACTTTGGAGAGGTGTTCTCTTCACGGATGAATCCTGGTTTTCACTGTACAGGGCAGATGGCAGACAGCGTGTATGGTGTCGTGTGGGTGAGCGGTTTGCTGATGTCAACGTTGTGGATCGAGTGGCCCATGGTGGCGGTGGGGTTATGGTATGGGCAGGCGTATGTTATGGACAACGAACACCGGTGCATTTTATTGATGGCATTTTGAATGCACAGAGATACCGTGACGAGATCCTGAGGCCCATTGTTGTGCCATTCATCCACGACCATCACCTCATGTTGGAACATGATAATTTATCATCATTGAATTTAATGTAATATATTTTTTTAAATAGTTAAATAAAAATAACAAAAAATGTTTTGCTGTGGTACCGAAATTGGTACCGAGAACCGTAAAATTTGTATGGTATTTGTACAGACTACTGGAATTTTTATATATATATATATATATATAAATATAAATATATATATATATATATATATATATATATATATATATATATATATAAATATAAAATCAGTGGCGAGCGGTGACTTTTTTACCCGGGTATGCTGGGTGACGCGTTATGGCAAAAATGCACATGCACGTTGGATGGGTTAGACGGAGTGATAGCTGCTCAGTTGCTTACTCTCATTACACATAGCAACACAGCTAAAAGTTTCTTAAAGGGGTGGTTGTTTGCCCCTTTTTACAAGATGTAAAATAAGTCTCTAATGTCCCTAGAGTGTGTATATGAAGTTTTAGCTCAAAATACCGCACAGATAATTTTTTATAGCATGTTAAAATTGTCACTTTTTGAGGGTGACAAAAACGTGCCATTTTTGTGTTTCCCTTTAAATGCAAATGAGCTGCTGCTCATGGGGCTGAGCTTCAAGAACTCCAGTTAGCAGCTCTGATTACCTCATTGCAGACAGGCAATGAAACTGTTCAGCCTTTTATGTTCAAACTGGAGTTGGACAATGATGGAGAGACTCAAGAAGAAGTGACAACATGTAGAAAGAGACAAGATGTTCCTGAATGGTTAGCTGATGAATTTATGTAGCTGATGTGGAGTTAACTATCTTCAAGTCATTGATTAGCATATTCTGTCATGATAATCTCACCCCCTTTGTTGTGTGTTCCCAGGGGCAGGATTTATGTAAATTTCAGGGTTAGTGATGTCACTAACCTGGGAGGGAGCTTGTGTAGTCCCTACCAGCCGTTAGTCCTTAAAAAGCAATTTCTTTAAAAGAAAATATCTCCCTTTGCATTGAACTTTAAGCGTTGTATCTTTGCAGATGTTGTTTATGCTCAAACAGCAACATTACACACTAACTAAAGTTTAAAAAGTGAAATCATAATCAACCACCCCTTTAATATATTTGACCAATTATTGAAAGTAGCCTAGTCTACATTTACCTGCTGATGCCTCACAAGCACTCGTAAAAGCTGTTGAGTTGTGCTTGAGTTGAGTTGAGAACGCGGGACAGTGATGAGGATACATAACAACAGAGCGTAGGCATCAAAGCTGCTGTGGATCCGCATACCCGGAACTACAGATTTGAAGAAAATTACCGTCTTTTGGCAAATAAATAAATGACAGAGAGTTACATACGTATTACTAACATTTATAATATCATGTAAGCTTTATGGTACACCTCAAACAAGGGAATTTATAGTAATTTATAGTGTTAATACTAATCAGCGAGTCCACGAATGGCTTGGGTATGCAGAGCATTCGCAGCTTATATGGACCGCACACCACTGATAGATATAGAGATATATATACACACACACACACACACACACACACACACACACACATACATACATACATACATACATACACACACACACACATATATATATATATAAGTCTATATATAAATACACACATTATGTAAACAAAAACTTTTATGTTAGATTTGACAGCATAATATAATATAAAGCAAAATGCTATCCAAATGCAAAATGTGGTAATGAATTCTTTGTAAATGAATTTGCTATGTGTTCCCTCTGGAATGTCCAATGGATTTTTATTTTTTATTTATTTAATGGTACTTTTCAGAGTTGAATGATTCGAATTTGTTTCAATCCAATTCGGAACAGCCATTCTAAAAACCCCAAGGAAATGGCTTAAATGGGGTAATTCTTTTCCAGGTTTTAGTACTGTAAACTGTACAGCTCAGATTTAGTAATAAATTCTAAATCTACTTATGCAGATTGCGAATTTATGATAATGAATTGATTAAATTGAAACTATGCCCTCATAAAGGATAAAAAAAAGTCTAGTGGCAAATAGCTAATACCTTTTAATGGAAAAGTTAATTTCTGACACTGCAAATAACAGTAATTCTATCGACGAAAGAGTCCCTTGTCTCCTTAGGTACCCGGTTACTACTGAATACACCAAGCATGCTTTAACTTTCAAAGCCCATTCGGATCAGACCGAGTCTCAGATGAGACGCATCAGCCGCGCTGTGCGTGTTCTTCTGCTGCGCGCGCTTTCCAATGGATTTTATATGTGGGGGGGAAATATGATTTGCCATTAAAAAGCACGGATCTCAGCGCTGCAGGGACGTAGTGCATGATTCGAGCTCTGCACCGCGTACGGAGTCTGGCTTTCTCCTGTGGGACACGGCGCTTGTGCTATGTATGTGCGAGGAGTCGCTTTCATCGCAGCCCTTGGATGAGCACTTCGGCTGAGCTAGTATGATAGCCGTCTCTTTCAAATGCAGATGCCAGATACTGCGGAGAGTGAACAAAGGTACGGTCTCGGTTGTTTTCATCCTTCATAATACCTCATGCAGCCCTCCCCATTACGCGAACGCCTGCTTGCATATGATATACGGACGTTTACGCAGGGCATTTAGACACCGAGCCGGGTCACCGGACCTGATGGAGCACAGCGGAATGGACCAACGATGGTCATCAAAACGCGCGCCTTTGTTTTGAAATGTTCTTGCATGAAGCCTGTGGCAAAAAAGACGCACTGAAGTATCGCTCACCCGCCCCCCTTCATTAATATTTAACAGTAGAGTGCTGTAGTTTGGTGGTCAGCTAGTGCACTTGTAGGAGAATAATACTGCTGTCGTTTTTCTTAGTATCTGTCTGACAGATTCTTCCCTGTTAATTATTTACCTGAAGGCACACTGCTTCGTGCTGTGGTTTGGGAGTACTGTTTGTCTGTTGTGCCTGGGAAACAGGCGGATGTCAGAAGGGTTTGTTTTAAGCATCTCTAGTGCAAACTTAACCGAATCATAATGAGTGGCGTGTCATGTTGCATTTTGACTTGTGGGTTTCTTTGACTAAAGGCTTTTTTTATTTTGCCCTCTGTGCAATGACTATAAATAGTGTTTTCTATGAGAGGACTGCTACACCAATTAATTATTTTTTGAATATTTTACCCTGACTAGTAATGGTTTGTGTGAGTTATCCAACTTGGCATTGCTTAAGAGATGTGGAATGGTGTTATAAATACTGCAAGTTGTCCACCCTCATGGGAAAACACTTGACCTCAATAAGATGACTAAATACCCAGTTGGCTGTGTGAAAAAAAGCAGAATGAAGATCCCTTTCATTCATGCACAAACCAGTTTCTACTGATTTCTGCATGTACTGATTTCTGGTCTTAAAAATATCTGGTGTAAACTTGTAGATGCAGGTGTTCACATCTGATTTCCCATGATGACACAGTTATGATACTGTTGTGTGTCAGTTATATAGTTTCCCCGGTGGATCTTACCTCCTGGGGTTTAATGCATCTACAACATGGTTGAATGTGTCCCAAATTGGACTTTCTTCCCCCTCATGAGACACATATTTGTTGTGGATGACAGTGTGAACAGCAGAAATCACCATGAATTGGACATTTTCAGTTCAAATCTGGTACACTGGAAAGAAATTGGATATGTTATATGCATGTTTTCCCCCCACAGACTGGGTTTCAGGCATGAATCACATCAATCACAAAATAATGTGTCTGTTTATACACATATACATACACATATACATACATAGATATGTGTGTGTGTGTATGTGTGTGTATATATATGTGTGTGTATATATATATACACTATGGCATGCCATGCCATTCAGGAAATTATAGTATTGATAATATGATTGGTTGTATATATTGAATAAAAGTCTGAATATGTGGAATGAAACTTGAATATTTGGAATGAAAATCTGAATATATGGAAGGAAACGTGAATATATTGAATGAAAGTCTGAATATATGGAATGAGAGTGAATATATGGAATGAAAGTCTGAATATATGGAATGAAAATCTGAATATATGGAATGAAAGTCTTACACTGTAGACGTAGTGTAAATAGTGCAGTGCTTCTTATTAGTTCTATAATAGACAGAACGGCACGTTGCGCATGCGTTGTGGTGCTCACGTGAACAGCGTCGGCCAATGGTAAGCCGGCGTTCTGAAAGCGCTGCACTGTTTACACTACGTCAACAGCGTAAGAGTCTGACACAGACATGAAGAAATTGTTGAATAAAGTCGTTATTTTTGTTTGTTTTTGCGCACAAAAAGTATTCTCGTGGCTTCATAAAATTTAAGGTTGAACCACTGGAGTCATATGGACTATTTTAACGATGTCTTTAGTACCTTTCTGGGCCTTGAAAGTGTTCATTAAATTGCTGTCTATGGAGGGGTCAGAGGGCTCTCGGATTTCATCAAAAATATCTTAATTTGTGTTCCGAAGATGAACAAAGGTCTTACGGGTTTGGAACAACATGAGGGTGAGGAATTAATGACAGATTTTTTATTTTTGGGTGAACTAACCCTTTAAGTCTACCGCGATGAAATAGCGAACAGATTTGTTCATCGTTAGAAGCGTCCGGGTGCCAGCATTTCGGCCCGTACACGCATTCACCAGTGTGTTTATTAATCCGTTATTACATAAAATAGTTGCTACTAGATTTCATGCAGACTCACTCATAGTTCAACATCTGAACAATCACAAATGAAAAACACAAGATGGCACTTTGATGACGTCAGTTTTCATTTAATACACTGCCCGGCCAAAAAAAAAAAGTAGCTGTTTGGATTTAAATGGGCAAATGCTTAAGAGTCAATGATTGGATTATTATTGCAGTGATTATTATGTTTCTGGCATGTTATATGTTTGGGATCAGTTCTTCTAACCCTAATTGATGGAGTGTGTAGCTTTTCATTTCTTAAACAACCACAAGATCTTGACCAAAAATTGATATACCTCTTGATGTTGAAATAACATCACAACATTTATTTCCATCAAGAGGTATTGACAATGCAAGAGTCCAACACTCTGTAAAGTCTCCTCCAGCACATCCCACTTTCAGTGAATTGAAGGTCTGGACTCAGATGTGCTAATTCATGTGTGAAAATGAATCTTCATGCTCCCTCCCAACCATTCTTTCACAATCTGAGCCTGATGAATCTTGACATTGTCATCCTGGAATATGGCTATAATGTGTCTTCCTACATGGTTGTTTAAGAAATGAAAAGCTACACACTCCTTCAATTAGGGTTAGAAGAACTGATGCCAAACATATAACATGCTAGAAACATAATAATCACTGCAATAATGATCCAATCATAGACTCTTAAGCATTTGCCTATTTAAATCGCAAACAGCGACTTTTTTTTTGACTGGGCAGTGTGGACTTTCATTCAATAAATATGTTTCATTCCATATATTCAGACTTTCATTCCATATATTCAAGTTTCGTTCCATATATTCAGATTTTCATTTCATATTTTCAAGTTTCATTCCATATATTCAAGTTTCATTCCATATATTCAGATTTTCATTCCATATATTCAGACTCTCATTCCATATATTCAAGTTTCATTCCATATATTCAGACTTTCATTCAATAAATATGTTTCATTCCATATATTCAAGTTTTATTCCATATATTCAGATTTTCATTCCATATATTCAGACTTCGATTCCATATATACAACCAATCATATTATAAATACTATAATTTTTATATATATATATATATGTGTGTGTGTGTGTGTGTGTATATGTGTAATATATATATATATACACACACACACATATATACAGTGGGGAGAACAAGTATTTGATAGACTGCTGATTTTGCAGGTTTTCCCACTTACAAAGCATGTAGAGGTCTGTAATTTTTATCATAGGTACTCTTCAACTGTGAGAGACGGAATCTAAAACAAAAATCCAGAAAATCACATTGTATGATTTTTAAATAATTAATTTGCATTTTATTGCATGACATAAGTATTTGATCACCTACCAACCAGTAAGAATTCCTGCTCTCACAGACCTGTTAGTTTTTCTTTAAGAAGCCCTCCTGTTCTCCACTCATTACCTGTATTAACTGCACCTGTTTGAACTCGTTACCTGTATAAAAGACACCTGTCCACACACTCAATCAAACAGACTCCAACTTCTCCACAATGGCCAAGACCAGAGAGCTGTGTAAGGACATCAGGGATAAAACTGTAGACCTGCACAAGGCTGGGATGGGCTACAGGACAATAGGCAAGCAGCTTGGTGAGAAGGCAACAACTGTTGGTGAAATTATTAGAAAATGGAAGAAGTTCAAGATGACGGTCAATCTCCCTCGGTCTGGGACACTATGCAAGATCTCACCTCGTGGGGCATCAATGATCATGAGGAAGGTGAGGGATCAGCCCAGAACTACACGGCAGGACCTGGTCAATGACCTGAAGAGAGCTGGGATCACAGTCTCAAAGAAAACCATTAGTAACACACTACGCCGTCATGGATTAAAATCCTGCAGCGCACGCAAGGTCCCCCTGCTCAAGCCAGCGCATGTCCAGGCCCGTCTGAAGTTTACCAATGACCATCTGGATGATCCAGAGGAGGAATGGGAGAAGGTCATGTGGTCTGATGAGACAAAAATAGAGCTTTTTGGTCTAAACTCCACTCGCCGTGTTTGGAGGAAGAAGGATGAGTACAACCCCAAGAACACCATCCCAACCGTGAAGCATGGAGGTGGAAACATCATTCTTTGGGGATGGTTTTCTGCAAAGGTTTCTGTACCAAATATTAAGTTCTGCTTTTCTGATGTATCAAATACTTATGTCATGCAATAAAATGCAAATTAATTACTTAAAAATCATACAATGTGATTTTCTGGTTTTTTGTCACTCACAGTTGAAGAGTACCTATGATAAAAATTACAGACTTCTACATGCTTTGTAAGTGGGCAAACCTGCAAAATCGGCAGTGTATCAAATACTTGTTCTCCCCACTGTGTGTGTGTATATATATACACTCATCTCCTGAACTCCAAACTGAATGTCAGAATGGGAAAGAAAGGTGATTTAAGCAATTTTGAGCGTGGCATGGTTGTTGGTGCCAGACGGGCCGGTCTGAGTATTTCACAATCTGCTCAGTTACTGGGATTTTCACGCACAACCATTTCTAGAGTTTACAAAGAATGGTGTGAAAAGGGAAAAACATCCAGTATGCGGCAGTCCTGTGGGCGAAAATGCCTTGTTGATGCTAGAGGTCAGAGGAGAATGGGCCGACTGATTCAAGCTGATAGAAGAGCAACTTTGACTGAAATAACCACTCGTTACAACCGAGGTATGCAGCAAAGCATTTGTGAAGCCACAACACGCACAACCTTGAGGCGGATGGGCTACAACAGCAGAAGACCCCACCGGGTACCACTCATCTCCACTACAAATAGGAAAAAGAGGCTATAATTTGCACGAGCTCACCAAAATTGGACAGTTGAAGACTGGAAAAATGTTGCCTGGTCTGATGAGTCTCGATTTCTGTTGAGACATTCAGATGGTAGAGTCAGAATTTGGCGTAAACAGAATGAGAACATGGATCCATCATGCCTTGTTACCACTGTGCAGGCTGGTGGTGGTGGTGTAATGGTGTGGGGGATGTTTTCTTGGCACACTTTAGGCCCCTTAGTGCCAATTGGGCATCGTTTAAATGCCACGGCCTACCTGAGCATTGTTTCTGACCATGTCCATCCCTTTATGACCACCATGTACCCATCCTCTGATGGCTACTTCCAGCAGGATAATGCACCATGTCACAAAGCTCGAATCATTTCAAATTGGTTTCTTGAACATGACAATGAGTTCACTGTACTAAAATGGCCCCCACAGTCACCAGATCTCAACCCAATAGAGCATCTTTGGGATGTGGTGGAACGGGAACTTCGTGCCCTGGATGTGCATCCCACAAATCTCCATCAACTGCAAGATGCTATCCTATCAATATGGGCCAACATTTCTAAAGAATGCTTTCAGAACCTTGTTGAATCAATGCCACGTAGAATTAAGGCAGTTCTGAAGGCGAAAGGGGGTCAAACACAGTATTAGTATGGTGTTCCTAATAATCCTTTAGGTGAGTGTGTGTATATATATATATATATATATATATATATATATATATATACTGTGTGTGTGTATGTGTGTGTGTATGTATATATATATATATATACACCGATCAGGCATAACATTATGACCACTGACAGGTGAAGTGAATAACACTGATTATCTCTTCATCACGGCACCTGTTAGTGGGTGGGATATATTAGGCAGCAAGTGAACATTTTGTCCTCAAAGTTGATGTGTTAGAAGCAGGAAAAATGTGCAAGCATAAGGATTTGAGCGAGTCGGACAAGGGCCAAATTGTGATGGCTAGACGACTGGGTCAGAGCATCTCCAAAACTCTCCAAGACAGGGTCATGGGTGGCCAAGGCTCATTGATGTATGTGGGGAGCAAAGGCTGGCCCGTGTGGTCCGATCAAACAGATGAGCTACTGTAGCTCAAATTGCTCAAGAAGTTAATGCTGGTTCTGATAGAAAGGTGTCAGAATACACAGTGCATCGCAGTTTGTTGCGTATGGGACTGCATAGCCGCAAACCAGTCAGGGTGCCCATGCTGACCCCTGTCTACCGCCGAAAGCGCCAACAGTGGGCACGTGAGCATCAGAACTGGACCACAGAGCAATGGAAGAAGGTGGCCTAGTCTGATGAATCATGCTTTCTTTTACATCACGTAGATGGCCGGGTGCGTGTGCGTCGCTTACCTGGGGAACACATGGCACCAGGATGCATTATGGGAAGAAGGCAAGCCGGCGGAGGCAGTGTGATGCTTTGGGCAATGTTCTGCTGGGAAACCTTGGGTCCTGCCATCCATGTGGATGTTACTTTGACACGTGCCACCTACCTAAGCATTGTTGCAGACCATGTACACCCTTTCATGGAAACGGTATTCCCTGGTGGCTGTGGCCTCTTTCAGCAGGATAATGCGCCCTGCCACAAAGCAAAAATGGTTCAGGAATGGTTTGAGGAGCACAACGAGTTTGAGGTGTTGACTTGGCCTCCAAATTCCCCAGATCTCAATCCAATCGAGCATTTGTGGGATGTGCTGAACAAACAAGTCCGATCCATGGAGGCCCCACTTCGCAACTTACAGGATTTAAAGGATCTGCTTCTAACATCTTGGTGCCAGATATCACAGCACACCTTCAGGGGTCTGGTGGAGTCCATGCCTCGACGGGTCAGGGCTGTTTTGGCAGCAAAAGGGGGACCAACACAATATTAGGTCATGTATTGGTCATAATGTTCGGCCTGATCGGTGTGTGTGTGTGTGTATGTATGTATGTATGTATGTGTGTGTATATATATATATATATATATATATATATATACAGAATGCAATGATGTGGAAGTTTCAAATTTCAATATTTTATTCAGAATACAACATAGATGACATATCAAATGTTTAAACTGAGAAAATGTATAATTTTAAGGGAAAAATAAGTTGATTTTAAATTTCATGGCATCAACACATCTCAAAAAAGTTGGGACAAGGCCATGTTTACCACTTTGTGGCATCCCCTCTTCTTTTTATAACAGTCTGCAAATGTCTGGGGACTGAGGAGACAAGTTGCTCAAGTTTAGGAATAGGAATGTTGTCCCATTCTTGTCTAATACAGGCTTCTAGTTGCTCAACTGTCTTAGGTCTTCTTTGTCGCATCTTCCTCTTTATGATGCGCCAAATGTTTTCTATGGGTGAAAGATCTGGACTGCAGGCTGGCCATTTCAGTACCCGGATCCTTCTTCTACGCAGCCATGATGTTGTAATTGATGCAGTATGTGGTCTGGCATTGTCATGTTGGAAAATACAAGGTCTTCCCTGAAAGAGACGACGTCTGGATGGGAGCATATGTTGTTCTAGAACTTGGATATACCTTTCAGCATTGATGGTGCCTTTCCAGATGTGTAAGCTGCCCATGCCACACGCACTCATGCAACCCCATACCATCAGAGATGCAGGCTTCTGAACTGAGCGCTGATAACAACTTGGGTTGTCCTTGTCCTCTTTAGTCCGGATGACATGGCGTCCCAGTTTTCCAAAAAGAACTTCAAATTTTGATTCGTCTGACCACAGAACAGTTTTCCACTTTGCCACAGTCCATTTTAAATGAGCCTTGGCCCAGAGAAAACGCCTGCGCTTCTGGATCATGTTTAGATATGGCTTCTTTTTTGACCTATAGAGTTTTAGCCGGCAACGGCGAATGGCACGGTGGATTGTGTTCACCGACAATGTTTTCTGGAAGTATTCCTGAGCCCATGTTGTGATTTCCATTACAGTAGCATTCCTGCATGTGATGCAGTGCCGTCTAAGGGCCCAAAGATCTCGGGCATCCATTATGGTTTTCCGGCCTTGGCCCTTATGCACAGAGATTGTTCCAGATTCTCTGAATCTTTGGATGATATTATGCACTGTAGATGATGATAACTTCAAACTCTTTGCAATTTTTCTCTGAGAAACTCCTTTCTGATATTGCTCCACTTTTTTCCGCCACAGCATTGGGGGAATTGGTGATCCTCTGCCCATCTTGACTTCTGAGAGACACTGCCACTCTGAGAGGCTCTTTTTATACCCAATCATGTTGCCAATTGACCTAATAAGTTGCAAATTGGTCCTCCAGCTGTTCCTTATATGTGCATTTAACTTTTCCGGCCTCTTATTGCTACCTGTCCCAACTTTTTTGGAATGTGTAGCTCTCATGAAATCCAAAATGAGCCAATATTTGGCATGACATTTCAAAATGTCTCACTTTCAACATTTGATATGTTATCTATATTCTATTGTGAATAAAATATAAGTTTATGAGATTTGTAAATTATTGCATTCCTTTTTTATTCACAATTTGTACAGTGTCCCAACTTTTTTGGAATCGGGTTTGTGTGTATATATATATATATATATAAAAAATGTTATTTCATTCTTGTCTCAACTTGCTGTTTTTCACATTTACCATTTTTTTTTTCTTTGAAGCCCCTGCATTCTGATGCATTTTTTTAATGCTTCGTTAAAGTCTTATGAGAACTGTTTTGATAATCCAACATTTGGTTATTTTTTTTAATACTGTATGTACTGTAGTTTTGCACATTCCTCCCATTTGAAGTTTTTGTAAAATATCGTATTTATTCACATTATGACTTTTGATATCATGATGAATTTGCCAGAATAGGCTGTTTTACGCTTGTGGGACTTTTTAGGAATGTCACATGTTTAGACTTGTCTGATATGAGGCACATTTAAAAGGTCATGTGATGAGCCTCACAAAAAATATAAGCACTTTAGCTTGCGGTTGGACTTTGTGTGTGTGTGTGTGTGTGTGTGTTGTGTATGTGTGTTGTTAGACTCTCAGGTAGAGTCATTTGACTCATAATGAGTCAGTGTGTTGACTGTTATAGGTGAAACGAGAGTGTATGAGGAATAACTTATTCATGGCAGATGATGTAAGCTAATGGACACTGATGTTGGAGTTTCATTATAGGCTGATGGTTTCTGGCCACAAAAGGTTAAAGCAATGTGTAATCTTCATTACGTCAGAAATGTCATAATGTTGCTTTGTCTGGTGATATTAGTGAATGCTTTGCAACAGTAAGAAGCAAAGGAAAGTAAAGGATACATTGCACTGAAGGCTTTAATTTGCAATAATAACAGGCTGACTATACATGTATCAAATAAAAACATAAATGGACATATTTTAATATCTTATTTGACCAATCAGAAACAGGTATTACAGGAGATCAATGTACTAACATTCACTCTTAAAACACATTGCACAAAAGGTTCTTTATAGTTAAAAAAAAAGGTTGATTAGATGTTCTTCACACTAGGAATAAAATTATGTTCACTGAAGCTGTTCACTGAAAGGTTCTGTGAGGAATCAAAAATGTTTATTTTTCTTCACTGTGAAAACCTGCTTTTGGAACCTTTTTTTTTTGAGAGTGTTGAATAATGATGATCTCCACCCAAAGAAAAAAAACTGCTTTTTTTTTCTTTCACCAGGGTCCATTGCAGCCCTTGTTGTTGATGAATTGTCATCTCATTTGAGATCGCCTAGTGTTCCTGGCCTTAGGCGTGTACAACATTTGTCTTGGTAGTGGCATTTATGGTGCCATGGCCTGTCGGTTTTATATCTCTGTTACACATTTGCAGGCATTCAGTCAGAAAATGAAAAAGAGGCCCAAGGTGTTAGTTCCCCTTCATTTTGCTCCAAAAAAATCAGTGCCTAAAACGTAATATTAATTAGAAGATGATTTTCGGCAACCTGAATGATGGTATACTACTGACAGGTTGTTGATTTTAATGAATTTATTCAATAATTTTTTTTTCACCAGCTGGAACAAGCATGCCTACCTTCACCTCTGCAGGTGTTCTGCGAGCTGGGCCAATTATATTTTAGTTGCATGTATGGTAATGAGTCGAGCCAACCGCATGCCACTCACAACCGTACTGCTTTCCTGGAATACAAGGTGGGCAGAAAGATCTGGCTATATCTTTTATACCAGCCACGGAAAAATGTCTGTTTGTTTTGAAGATTGTATATTTGTGCTTGTGTGGGAGATTGTGTGCGCATACGTTTCTTTCTGTGTTTGCCTGAGCTTATGTTCGCATCAAGGTTTGTGTGCCTGGTTGTGGCAGCTGATATTAGCAGTGTCACACCATACCTACTATAATAATTGGTATGCTAATCGCTCCCTGACTCTGATAAGGGACATTTTCCATTTCCATTCTTCGGCAGTCACTAAGTATACTGTAACCCTTTTGCATTGAGCTCATGGCTTATAGGCCACCTGCCTCCTAACTGAAAAACAATTTAGAGCTCAGTTTATAGAGCTGCAATAAGGGAACCAGCTGCTAAGCTCTGATTCACACCAGATAGAAAGACAAAACGTACAGCAACTGAGGGAAAGAAACTGCACGGTCAACAAAAGACTTTGAAGGATATGATCAGCCATCGTATTTTCTGCTATCTGTATGATTACTGTATGAAAAGGTGCATAAATATATATATATTTTTTAAAGAAATAATTATTTTCAACAAGCACGCATTAAATGGAACAAAAAATTATATTTTAAATAAATGCTGTTCTTTTAAACTTTCTATTCAGCAAAGAATCCTGGTAAAGGCACATGCTAAGAACAATAACTAAAAAAAAATAACTATATTAGCGTCCATACCAACGGACGATAATGTTCTGTTCATTATAAGCACGTGCTGCAGTTCTGCTGTCTGCCACTTTAAATGCTCATCCTGGATTCTTATTGGCTGTCGATGTTTTATCATTTATCAACTGGAAAAAAGAATTCTGAAACTGATTCCAACAATATCGTTCCCAAGAGTCCTCACCACAACTATAACGATAACGATTATATTTTAATATTAACAATTTTTTAGAACTATATCTTTGTTATAGTTCGCATCATTGGTAGGGGTGTAATGTTACATTCATGTCATGATTCGATACAAATCGCGATACGATACTATCGTGATATTTTAAGCCAAAATAGTTTTTTTTTTAATTTTTTTTTTTAGTTTTTTTTTTATTATTACTTTATTATTATTAAAATAATAATATTATTATTTTATTATTATTAGGTCCCACAAATATTCCCTCATTGCATTATTATACATTATATTCAACATTATATATAGTAGTTTAATGTAGTAATGTCACTGAAACTCACGCAGTTCTCACGTTTTCATTGCAGGCATTCGTTAGACTCTCTCGGTGCTCGATATGTCCCGCCTCTCCCGCCATTAATGCACTATACACACAAGAATAAACCATCTAAAACACTCTGAATAATCATACTACTAAAACTAAATGTGATATGGTGATTTTAAATTATGTTTGCGCTTTCACTTTGCCGTTCCGGTGTGGTGCCGAATTATGTGGTCCTAGTAAGCGCTTTAGTGACGGTAGGGTTAGGATTGGGATTAGGAATAGGTATGATTAGTGCAATACAGGGCCTACTAGAGTCACATGATTAGGTGGGTCACAGAATTCGGCACAACAACGGCAGCGCGTATGCGCTTCAGATGATCAACGCAATCAATCACAGTTCTAATCACAAGAAAGCATGTCAAAATGACTATTCCTAAACTGTAAAATTAAAATTCTGAATTGACTCACTCTCATGTTGTTTTCATTTGTTACGCAAGCATTTGAACGTGTTTACTATAGTATGTGCGTCTATCTTCATTTGTGTTTGGAAGTTGATCTTATAGGTTTGAAACGACATTAGGGTGAGTAGATGATGACAGAATATGGATTTTTATATAAATGCTGTTCTTTTAAACTTTCTATTCATCAAAGAATCCTGGTAAAGGCATGTTCACACTAAAAACTATAACTAAAAAAATTACTATATTAGCGTTCACTCCAGAGAACACGTCTTCACTGCTCTAGAGTCCAGTGGCGGCGTGCTTTACACCACTGCATCCGACGCTTTGCTTTGCACTTGGTGATGTAAGGCTTGGATGCAGCTGCTCGGCCATGGAAACCCATTCCATGAAGCTCTCTGCACACTGTTCTTGAGCTAATCCGAAGGCCACGCAAAGTTTAGAGGTCTGTAGCTATTGACTCTGCAGAAAGTTGGCGACTTCTGCACACTGTGCGCCTCAGCATGCGCTGACCCCGCTCTGTGATTTTACATGACCTACCACTTTGTGAGTTGCTGTTGTTCCCAATTTCTTCCACTTTGTTATAATGCCACTAACAGTTGACCGTGGAATATTTAGTACTGAGGAAATTTCACGAATGGACTTGCACAGGTGGCAACCTATCACGGTACCACACTTGAATTCACTGAGCTCCTGAGAGCGACCCATTCTTTCACAGTCTGCATGCCTAGGTGCTTGATTTTATACACATTTGGCCATGGAAGTGATTGGAATTCAATGATTTAGAGGGGTGTCTCAATACTTTTGGCAATATAGTGTATATATGGGAATATATTATGAATGTATGGGAAAAAAAAAAAAAAAAATTTTTTTTATATATATATATATAATCCCTTTTTTTCTCAGTTTTATCTAGCTGTTTTTGAACTCAAAAATGTCTTATGTAAACACCCCCTTAAGAAACATATTAAGACCATTAGGTGGACTAGTTGTTCAGCAACTGAACACTGACTAGTTTAGTAATATATTTTACACATCCCTAGGATTCAACCGCAGCCGTATGACCATCACACCTTTTTCTTGTTCCATTCACACACCGGAGGAGCTATCATGGCTTCAGAAGAGTCCACAGAGCTTCAAGCTCTTTCGCCAGGCTAGAGTCTCAAAAGAAATCTGTCAGTTTTTTTTTTTTTTCTCGGAGATGAGAGGTTCTGTGTTCACCGTATCTGGCTCTTATTCATTCTGCTGGCACACGTCTATCCTGATCTCCACCGCTTTCACTTTGAACAGCCTCCATCAATCCTTTTACGTTTGCTTGACAGCTGGATTTAGTGCCAGGAAGAGGAGGTGGTGCTGTTTTGGCTCTCTTGCGTTATATGGGCGCATGTTTTGAAACTGTAAAACCTAGAGGCATTATGATTTGACAGCTCCCAATGAGTGTCCTATATTTAAATCA
This sequence comes from Coreius guichenoti, assembly GCA_039654105.1. Classification (NCBI taxonomy): domain Eukaryota; kingdom Metazoa; phylum Chordata; class Actinopteri; order Cypriniformes; family Gobionidae; genus Coreius; species Coreius guichenoti. The sequence goes on along the minus strand of CM077182.1, from coordinate 11,914,096 downwards.
TGACATGTGGAATGGAGGATAGGAGAACAGAGCTCATTAAGTGTGACGTTCAGAGTCCTGATGTGTCAACCTTCAGCCTTTGCGACCAGTAAAATATCTGTCATGGGAAACAAGTGTAATTAACTAGATTTTTACCTTTTCTGAAGAAAATATGAGAGATTCTTACCAGTGCAAAACACTGGGCCAATGCCAGGGGGTTGTGATGGTGATCTGAGTGAAATTTAGTGTGTTGATAGGATGTTCTGGGTCCTTTCTGTTAAGCCTTGTATTCACACTGCTATAGCTTGCAAATGACTGAACGTTTGCCTGATTTGGTACGAAAAATAATTACATTTATTGCTGATTGTGATTGCAACACATTAACCAAACAAAGTTTCCCTAACAGTTTATTCAACCTTACAATTGGACCTCATATGTTAACCAATATTTTTCTGTAAAAATAATTAATTTTATAAATTTTTTGTATAATAATTTATTTTCTTAATATATTAATTGTATTAATTATAAAATAGTTTTGTTTTATGAATTAAGATTTTAAATTGTCACACAGTATTTATTTATTTATTTATTTATTTATTTTAGGGCTGTCATATGATTAATCTCGATTAATCGCATCCAAAATAAAAGTTTGAGTTGTGTATAATTATGTATATTTGAATACACACACATACATTTATATATTTAAGAAATATTTACATGTATATACTGTATATATACTTATATAATTTATATTATATATAAATATAAATATATTTTATATATATATATATATATATCACATTTTTCTTAAATATATACATGCATGTGTGTGTATTTATAAATACATAATTATACATAGTACACACACATATATTATGTAAACTCAAACTTTTATTTTGGATGCGATTAATCGTTTGACAGCACTAATTTATTTATTTATTTTGTCACTATTGCAACCATTTTATTTGCAGTCTGCTGCTGATAAGCTGTTATGCAGCTTGATATTGCAAACTGCCGTTTCTTATCATATTATTTTATTATCATATTCATAAGCACACTGATTTGTAGTGCAAATAGTGCATTTTGTTATTATTCTACTTATTTTTTGGACATTTAAAATAGCTTACTTCCATGTTGCAATATAAGGTGGATACAAATACGTTCACCTCCAGAATACAAACTTTTAGCTGCAAGAAAACTGATTCTCAGTTGAAATGTTGAATGATATCTTGCTTTCACTAGCAGTACATCTCATTTGAGATCAAAACCACTGGCTAGTCTCATAGCCAACAGCAATTCAGTGCAAACAAGGCTGAAATCTAATGCATTTTTTACTAGTTTTATACTTCACCAGGTGAAAACTGAGTGAGATCACATAGAAAACGAATAGCACACCTCTCATGTCCATAGCATAAGAGTTATGTGCTGAAGTTTCGTACTTTAATGGTTTGCTCGTCCCTTACTTGAGCAGAGCAGACTGTGGAAGGATAAAGTAAATAATTCTTGTCAGCAATATCAGCTTTGTGACGTTACCTTCCTTGCATGGGCCGATGAAGTGTCAGGGCTTTGGGTCGTTCGGCTGATATGTGAGGCGATCAAGGCGACGAGAGCCTCTCAGAGTCCATTGCGTTTTCAATCAGCCCTGTCTTTTTTCAGTAGAATAACCTTTGTGCCTAGAGGAAGTCTGTTATTTTGAATAGACTACACTGTGTCGCCATGCTTTGTAGCCTCTCTGTAATTTTTCCCCAAGGGTATGAATGTCACAGAGTTTTCTAAAGGTTAAGTGTATGGTTTTTTTTGTGCTACCTCAGATGGGAGGCAGATAAGCACCTCTCAACCTCAGCTCTGGCTGGGTTTAAATATCACCTCAATACAAGAAAAACCCCTGCTGTGCTTCTCAGACAGATTAATAATACAGAAATATACCCATAAATGGCGGTCCTTCCTCGGCTGTCTGTTCTCACGGGCCCAATTAAGTCATTTCCAGCCCTGTGGCCGATTTTGGCAGGACTTGACGGCCTCCAGCTGGTCTTGAAGCCTGCTGCAGGTTTGGACGGCCGATGGAAACAGTCTGCTCTGGTATTATGATGTCCGTCAACCTGGACTAGGTTGATTCTGGAGAGAAATCGCACCCAATTTAGTGAGTAGTGTAGCACCAAGCCAATGCAGGTCCTATAAATACCCGTACGTGCACACAAACAAGCAGTCGTGATTCAGAACAGAAGCCTTCATTAGCCTCATTACATGCAAGGCTTGCTCTGCTTTTGCCTGTGTCAGCTGCACCGCATGTGTCCTCAAGCGGTGCTGCTTGTGTGTGTAGCTAATTTCCCCAAATTCGTGTACTGACCCAGAGCATCAGAGCTTGGTCTTGTAGCTTGCTTAATTTTGTGGTGTCAGCATTGTTTCTCGACAGGTTGTATAATGCAACGCATGTCGTCTGATTGCTTAAGCTGCCTGCAGGGCATAATCATCTGATTCCATATGTCCAAATAGTAAAACTGGAACCGGCGCAGAGTGTCATGGAAACCTAACGCAGCCAAGCTGATGGCAAACCCGAACAGCCGGAGTAAATAAACATTCAATAGACTTTTGGCTAGCGGTTTACTATAAACATTGGCATCTTTGCATCTAAGTGCACTTTTTTTAGTACAAATGCATGAATGCTAGCGCTCTCACTAAGCTAAACATATAGCTAGCATGATTTCGGGAAAAAAGTCTATTATTTTTCTGATAAAAATTGTGATTGCGATTTAAAAAAAAAAAAAATGGCTTGTAGGGCTGCACAATTATTATTAGAGTATTTAGGAACATATAATATTTATAATAATATTAATAAAAATAGCAATAATAATTTTATTTTACTGTACTTTATATAGGGCAATAGAACATTATTATTATTAAATAGAATTTAATATTTAATAGAGTATTTAGGAATATATAATATTTATAATAATAATAATAATAATTATTATTATTATTATTATTATTATTTACTGTACAACTGTAAATTTACAATACTAATATTTATGGCTTTCTTAATTTCTTCATTTTCAAATGCTTTTATTTAGCTTTTATTTAAGCGGAAAACTGCAGAGAGCCCTTAAAACTCTTTTTTTGACAATGGCTAGTTTATACTTTATTATTATTACTATTATTATTATTAGAATTATTAAATAACATTTTAATAATTTAATAAAAAACATTATAATAATTTAATAACAAACATTTTTTTATTTAAGAAAAAATATAATAATAATCATAACTGTAAATTTACAATATTAATATTTATGGCTGTCTTAATTCTTTTTCAAATATTAAACCATCAAGCTGCAAGGAGCCCTGAAAGCTTCTCTTTTGCTGACAACAGCCAGTTTAGCGCTTCTCATTGCAAGTATAGGAAGAGGATTGGCACATGTTGCTTCCCAAATGCATCTTATAAGTGAACCAAACTCACGGCACATGCAGAGATCAGTTTGTGTGGAGTTATTGCGAACCTGTTAACAGTTACCTCATCGATCCAGACCCTGGAGTGGTCACCGTCTGTACTGAGAAGTACTCAAACCCTCCAGCAAACTCTTTCCCCCACAAATCTTTGTTTTGTACAGACTGTGTGGGCTTTACTTTAGAAAAACAGTTCGGATGGAGGATTGATCCTGTGGAGAGAGACGCAATATTTAGTAGCAGCGGGCGGCAATTGGGATTGTGTTCATTTCAGTTAGGAAGCAAAGGGAAGGGGAAGATGAGGTAGAGATGTAGGTGTATGTTCTCTGTCATTCCCAATCTTCTCTGCCGCCTGCCGGTTAGGATTCCTCCATAGTTGGTGGAGTGAGAGAGAACAAACAGTTAGTTCTTCTTCAGTTAAGTCTCTTTGCTTTGATTTCTTTTTTCTTCTACACTCGGGGAGCACTGAAGTTGTGAGGCGATGTTATAGCGTGCTGCTCTAAGATAATGCACTTGTGTCGCCCGCTGCTCTCCAACGCACACAGTTTGGTTTACTGAGAACATCAAAGACCCGATGAGTTAATAAGTGATGTGTTCAGGAACTTCAAATATTTGCAGAGTGCACATTTAAAGCAATAGTTCAACCAAAGATCCCTGTGCACAAGAAATCATATTTTACTTTAGCTTGCAGTCTGTATTGAATGTGATTAGCGGCCGATATTTGGCTTTTTTAAATGATCTGTATTGGGCGATACGTTTTTTCTGTTTGGCCGATGTGTCAATAGCAGGACTTTTATTTTGAAAGCACCAGAGATGGTCTTGGTTCATTAAATGATCCAGCTCATAAGAGTCATTTGATTTTGCCTTTTTTTGTATTAACGGTTCCTTTAGATATTTAATGGTAAAAATGAGACAAGGCTTTCGCCTACTAAGAAACTCTGACACCTGTATGCTGTAATGTTACTTTTTCTTAAAAAAACTGTATTACCATGGCGGCAGCAGTTTCATCTTTTAAATCACCGTACTGCACCTTCCCTTTATGGGGGTCAAAGAGTCACTTTCATTAGATTTATTCAATGGGCTTTTCATGAATAATATGACTTGCATTTTAGCTTTTAAATTGATTGGCCTCTCAAACACTTCATACAGCCAATTACCCAGTGTGGTGGCCTTCAGTGGGAGCTGGAGCACCTCTCACCTGCTCTGCAGATAAGCTTCAGAGACGAGCAACACGCAGTGGGTTGAAATGAAAGGTAGAATCACTCTGAAGAGTTAGCCACTTATCCACAGGAGGGATGCTGCCGAAGGGTTGTCTGCTTGAGATGGTCGGTGCCACTGTGGGGAAATATGCAAAGCATGCTGGGAACTAACAAGCCCCGCCCAGTTTCAGTTAATGCAACACAAATCATTCATGTAATCTCAACACATACGGATTAAGTGAACTTCAATTTGACTTATATTTAAGTGGACTGAACACAATCAAATTAAGTTAGGACAAAATGTATAGCAATTGTGTTGCTTTAGCAATTTGAACAAGCAGTAAAAATATTTTTTTTCAGTGTAGTCATGTTAATAGTGTCCTATGTGAACATGTTCTGCATTTATTTTCCCCAGGTTTTTTTTCTTGAAAATCGTATTTGAATGTGTGGCAACTATAGTTGCCGGTGGGCAAATATGTTGTATGCACCACTTCAATGTCAAATTTGAATAGGAGTAGAACATTTGGCATCTAACTCAGAATAACTGCTTTCAACAGATCAATCTTTATTCATAAACAAATTTATTATGTATAAAAGTCGAAGAACATTCGATGCAAACTCAAAAAAGCTGCATCTATCTTATAATCTTTTGAATATGAAAACACAACAAACAACAAATCCATTTGTGTTAAAGTGGTGGAACATAGTGCAGAACAAAGTGCAGCCGTTAAGTTGCCCCAACAGGGCATTGTGTATCAAAAAGTTAAATGAAAATAAATAAATAAATAAAAATAAATAGAATGAAGAAAAAATTACATCCATATAACAAAAACAAAAAACAAAATAGGCCCATAGTAGTCAATGGCTGACTGTAGTAGGTGATTTCATATAATAATGTACAAACCCGATTCCAAAAAAGTTGGGACACTGTACAAATTGTGAATAAAAACAGAATGCAATGATGTGGAAGTTTCAAATTTCAATATTTTATTCAGAATACAACATAGATGACACATCAAATGTTTAAACTGAGAAAATGTATCATTTTAAGGGAAAAATAAGTTGATTTTAAATTTCATGGCATCAACACATCTCAAAAAAGTTGGGACAAGGCCATGTTTATCACTGTGTGGCATCCCCTCTTCTTTTTATAACAGTCTGCAAACGTCTGGGGACTGAGGAGACAAGTTGCTCAAGTTTAGGAATAGGAATGTTGTCCCATTCTTGTCTAATACAGGCTTCTAGTTGCTCAACTGTCTTAGGTCTTCTTTGTCGCATCTTCCTCTTTATGATGCGCCAAATGTTTTCTATGGGTGAAAGATCTGGACTGCAGGCTGGCCATTTCAGTACCCGGATCCTTCTTCTACGCAGCCATGATGTTGTAATTGATGCAGTATGTGGTCTGGCATTGTCATGTTGGAAAATACAAGGTCTTCCCTGAAAGAGACGACGTCTGGATGGGAGCGTATGTTGTTCTAGAACTTGGATATACCTTTCAGCATTGATGGTGTCTTTCCAGATGTGTAAGCTGCCCATGCCACACGCACTCATGCAACCCCATACCATCAGAGATGCAGGCTTCTGAACTGAGCGCTGATAACAACTTGGGTTGTCCTTGTCCTCTTTAGTCCGGATGACATGGCGTCCCAGCTTTCCAAAAAGAACTTCAAATTTTGATTCGTCTGACCACAGAACAGTTTTCCACTTTGCCACAGTCCATTTTAAATGAGCCTTGGCCCAGAGAAAACGCCTGCGCTTCTGGATCATGTTTAGATATGGCTTCTTTTTTGACGGTGGATTGTGTTCACCGACAATGTTTTCTGGAAGTATTCCTGAGCCCATGTTGTGATTTCCATTACAGTAGCATTCCTGTATGTGATGCAGTGCCGTCTAAGGGCCCAAAGATCACAGGGCATCCAGTATGGTTTTCCGGCCTTGACCCTTACGCACAGAGATTGTTCCAGATTCTCTGAATCTTTGGATGATATTATGCACTGTAGATGATGATAACTTCAAACTCTTTGCAATTTTTCTCTGAGAGACTCCTTTCTGATATTGCTCCACTATTTTTTGCCGCAGCATTGGGGGAATTGGTGATCCTCTTGACTTCTGAGAGACACTGCCACTCTGAGAGGCTCTTTTTATACCCAATCATGTTGCCAATTGACCTAATATGTTGCAAATTGGTCCTCCAGCTGTTCCTTATATGTGCATTTAACTTTTCCGGCCTCTTATTGCTACCTGTCCCAACTTTTTTGGAATGTGTAGCTCTCATGAAATCCAAAATGAGCCAATATTTGGCATGACATTTCAAAATGTCTCACTTTCAACATTTGATATGTTATCTATATTCTATTGTGAATAAAATATAAGTTTATGAGATTTGTAAATTTATTGTATTCCTTTTTTATTTACAATTTGTACAGTGTCCCAACTTTTTTGGAATCGGGTTTGTAAATGTAAACTCATTACTTGTCTGAATTTCAACATTATAATGGAATCATAAGCTACTAAAAAGAATAAAAAGAATTAGGGTCCTTGACCGATTAGAATGAAACACATCCAAACTGGATGAAGGGGCCTCAATATTTTGCCCCTTACAAGACATAATATCATAAAAGGGAGAAAAAGATAATCTACAGCAATTAATCCCATGCTTTAACTCTCTATCTTTTCATTCTTCCTTTTGTGTGACTGACTGACTGAAGTTTGGAAACTGCTGCTGTCACTTGAAAACTGGAAGGCCCATCCACCCCTGGACAGCAGACACAGGGGTGGGACAATAGAGCTGTGGAAAGATTGCTCTCTCATCTCCTCCTTTTGACAGATTTATTCCCTATCGAATTAAGGCTCTACTGTACAGTAGAGATGTCAGTTAAAGGGTTAAGTTATGTTTTAGGTGGGATATTATGAAAGCAAAAAGCATTAAACACAGTATACCCCATTTCCCCATGATATATGTACTTACAAGTCATTTGCCCACCGGCAGCTATAGTTGCCGCTTGGACTTTTGACTAAGTATACAAAAAACTATAGATCTCTTGTAAGATTTGTTTTGTTTGTTCTTTTGAACTTTCTATTCATCAACGAATCCTTAAAATGTATTATGGTTTACACAAAAATATTAAGCAGCACAACTGTTTTTAACATTGATAATAATAATAATAATAATAAATGTTTCTTGAGCACCAAATTAGCATATTAGAATGATTTCTGAAGGATCATGTGACACTGAAGACTGGATTAATGATGCTAAAAATTCAGCTTTGCCATCACAGGAATAAACTGTCTGTCCGACGGGTAAAATGACCACTCATATTTTGTTTCAGGAGGCGTTTACATAAAACTTTTTATGCGCTTTGGCTGTTCATTTACACGACAACGGCATTTTGGGGGCCTGAAAATGCAAAACTTTTGAAAACAAGTTTCAAAGTGCAAGTTGAAAACGATACCGTTATCATCTCCATGTGAAAACGGTGATGTCATGCACGTGTATTACGTGTTCAGACTATAGGCGTGTAGTGTTTATTTACAAAGTGACATCACTAACTACTGGCCTGACATGAATAATACAGCCTTTTACAATGGTGTCAATACAGAACTGTTCAAATAAGCAAAGGAAAAACTTTTCCGTTTTTAGTACATCATCGTCGTGTAAACATACCCTTAGCTTTGTGATGTTATTACATAAAAAAAACAAAATAGATCTGTATTTTTGAAATATTTAAAAATCTACAAATCTCTCCAGATATTTTCTCAGAGCAACAGTGCATAAGATATTAAAGCAGTTTTCAGAGAATGTATCTTTAGAACGAGTAAACTTTAATCTCAATAAGCTCAAGGTATTGCAAGACTCAATAAAAAGTTTTTTTTTTTATTTTTGCATTATAGACTAGTTTGAGAAAATTCTTGCCATTTTTGCCAAAGCAAAATGCATCAGATGGTCTCAGAAGATCTAAACGCTTTGCTCTCTTGTCCCTTCTTATCTCTTTCTTATCCCTGATGCCGCCCTCATCCCAACTATAGTTCCACCTCATCTGAACCACCAGTGGTTGAGGGTGACACGAACTGACTGCTCAGGCCATCCATGTTAAAATTTCAGGGCTTTTAATCCCAGGTCGTCCCGCCTCTCCACTTAGAGGTGAATATGGGCAGACACTCCTCCACGGTGCCCAGGAGGATGCTGGGATTGTTGCTCCCGTTATGTATGATGTAGTTCCACTCTTCGAACCTGGATGGGCGGGTTTTATGTCATCCCACTTTACACAGTCTGAGATCACAGCTAAAAATAATAGAGCCATTCATTCGTTCTCGCCTGGGGTAGCGCACGCTCTTCAGAGTTTGAAGTTGTTTTGCACAAAAATACTGTAGTTCTTATTGAGGACAGTTTCTTTTTTTTTTATTTGTTCCTATCGTTATTCATCTTGAACAATAGCAATGCCATGTTATTTTTAAGGCCATGAAGAGAAGGACACACTTGTACATTTGTGTTGCAAATTATTTAGTCTGCTAGCAGGGGTTTCTTGGAAAAAAGAAAGCCTGTCAAGCCTGCAATTTGCAGAAGTTCCAAATCTTTTAGGAAGCTTTTAGGAAGTGTTCCTGTACCTTGCTTTCATGTCCTCCAACTCCCCAAAATGAGCGCTCCAATATGCATGAGCGATCATGCTGTGACCTGACAGGATGACGGTCGCTTTGCTTGCGTCTCTCATCTTGTCCCATTCTCGTTCTCTCTCTCTCTGCCATGCACAAACTTACACTCTCATTTCCATTTTCCTTGTGCTGTAAGACCGAAATGTCTTGTCTCGCCTCGGTCTGTGCTAATGCTTGGCGCCTAGAGACCCAGGGTTTTATTCATTTATTCATTTCGCCACCTGTATCGAGGGATGCACTCGCAGGATGCGTCATCAACCAACCTGGACCGTCGTCAGTGGAACGAAGTAAGCTGACTTGTTGATCTCTTAAGAACTTTTCTGATGGTTCAACTTTTGGTTTGCGGCATCTTTAATCTAGAGTGCATAAGTTCCCTGGGGTTTTGCTTAGAATAGAGAAGGAAAAAGTAAAATGTTGGGCCATCATCAGCACTTTTAATACACCCACTGCCTCAGAACCTACCAGTGCACTCATCCGAACAACATCTTGCTTCCCCGAGCTCGTATGTGTGTGCGTATGAGCGGCTGGGATACAGGGCTTGAACTATGCAGAAAACAGATGCTGGACAGCTGTGGAGGTTGAAGATCTCTGGCATTGCTAGACTTGGATTCCAGTGGGTGAGGTGGATTTCAGACAACCCCTGGGTGTTGTAGAGCACAGTTACCCTATGGCATTCCTTTGTGGTGTCAGCAGAGCTTTCCGCAGTGATGTCGGTGAGTACCGCCGGGGATGGTGACACTAGGAGAATGAGCGATTGGATGCTGAAAATAGGCTTTGGCTAATACGGTTAATTAATGTCCTGCTGTGCGGCTTTGTTTTCTCTAAACTGCTAAATCCGTCAGAATAGGGATGGAATTTTGGTGTGAAAATTGCATGTTAAATGTGAAAATTGTGTTATTTTGCAAGCTACGTTTTTTTATTTAAACCCAAGAAAAAAAAGAATCTGTCTTCATTATTATTTTATGAAGGTCTTTGAATCATAAACAGATGCATATTCAGTCATTCAGCTATCCAGTCAGGCCTGAATGTCATCTGCATAATAATTTATCCAAGAGACATGGCTGAATCAGCTGTTTGGTTGGCAGTCGCTGAGCTTTTGTGATGTTTGATTGGTTCCTCTAAACTAACATTTACTAAGATTAATAAATGCTTTAGAAGTATTGTTCACTGTTAGTTAATGTTAATTAGTTAACTAATGTTAACACATTAAACTGTATTGTAAAGTGTTACCAAGGCTACCAATTCTTTAATAATTTATTGGTTATTTTTTTATTTATAATTTTTGAATAATCTTGAATATTTCTTTTTGTACCATAATGTTCCTGTATTTTACTTTTTTTTTTTTTTCTTCCTGCTTTTTATTAGATTTTGATTCCCAGATTTTTCATTGTGGTCTCTGGTATTTGGACCCTTCTGTATGTTTGTTTAGCAGAAATGTGCTAATTTAATGAACTTAATTTGTATCAAGATCGTGTACTTGAGGGGGGACTACATATTTGTCCAACTGTGACTTGCTGGAAGTGTGTATAACAGTACAAATATCTGTCATCTGCATCTGTGGAGCGGAAGATATGTGTTTTTTCAAAGAGGAAAAGGCTTGCTTTACTGGTGGTCTACATTCGGTTCCTCACTGCATATACCTCTTGTCCTATGATTCCTGTGCTGCCTTATTTCACTATGTGTGTGATTTGCACATCACAAGCACCGAGGCTTTAATTTGGAGGGCTGTGTTTTGTGTGATGGTGTAACCTAGACAGGCGAGAGCCACTTTGTACTAACACCTTCAACTCGGATGCCAAGATGAGCCTCTCTCTCACTCTCTCTCTCTCTCTCTCTCTCGCTCTCTCTCTCGCTCTCTCTCTCTCTCGCTCGCTCGCTCTCATTCATTTGGTCTCTCTCCATCTCTGTAACCCAGATTCAGGAAGAGGCAAAATCATTGAGATCCAACAGCTTTTGAACACCACACATTTCACTGACACTGAGATTGATTTGTATCTCAGTCTCAATAATTTGTGCCAGACACTGACAAGACACAAAAAAAGGTGAAATTTAGTTGGATTGCTTGGGCCGTACCAGAGTTTTATTCCACCGTATATTTTATTCAGTTTTCTAACAACACTTTAATAGTGGGTGGAAAGAAAAAAAACTACTATGCTTCGGTTGACTCAGTCTAATGACAATATAAAATCCAATTATTAAAAGTTGGCATGAATTGAAAATTCACCCTATTTTCTAAATGCATGTTCATGATCTTATTGCGAATTATTCATTCATGCGTTTCTTTTTAACATTTTTTTAATCAAAATGTCATAACTCTGATCTTACAATGAAACAACAGACTTTTTCCTGGTGATATCAGTTTTTGTAATTTTAGTACTTAAACTTGTTTATTTCAAGCAACATTTCTAATTTATAACATTACAAAACTGTTTTTGCACCAATCAAAAACTATCCAAACTTGACACAGACTTGTTCCACAGCAAAAGCGCTAGTGTGACTGTGAATACACTCTTAAATTCATTAAAGGAAGCCATATTGCTAAAGTTTTTTTTTTTTTTTTTTTTTAATTATAATTTTACAATGAATAAAAGCAGCAGCATCTCTTCTAACTTAGTTCGCGAAGCCTTGGGCTACTGTATGGAAAACACCCACATGCTGTATTACATGTCTGCGTAGTAGACGTCCATGAAATGCTTTGAAACTTTTGAATGTAGGAGCGTTTTGCATATCGTCAATGGATTATTCTTGCTTTTCACCGCATGAAAACAAATAAATCTGCTCCCACGTTCTCGCCCGTGTTGATTTTCTGAAATAGCGCTATAAACCCGTTTGAAGCCGGTGATCAGATTAAAGATAAAGGTAAACTTCATCCCATGATGCTTTTAGCTCTGAACCTGTGGTAAATTCAGAGAAATCTGATTCCTGGATGTGCCAATAATCCATTTACTGACCCCTCTGTTGGTCTGGTCGTCACTTGCACCACTAACATCTGACGGTCTGTGAGAGGAGGCTGAGGGTGATGTCTCTACACACCAGCTAGTTCATAGACACTGTGGGCTTACAGTTCTATGCATTTTAAATGAGTCTGTCTGCTGTGGTCTCTGGGGAGATACAAGCAGTCGGTTGACGTCATAGTTGGCGAGCAGTGCCAGTAAATAGGCTCTTTTTTTTTTATGTAAGAACTACCCAGCAGATTTTATTAGAGCATGGTGGGTAGGTAAGCTCGATTGAATCTTAAATTCATTTCAGATCTATTGGCAATTTAAATGCCAGTTTCAAATCGAGTTGTTTATCGAAATAAAAACAAACTCCTGCTGCATATGTTCCCTGAAAGAAATGTTTTAAGGAATGGGATATGACCATAGTGGTTATTGGTAGATATAGGAAACGTTTTGTTAATATCAGTCAACATTTAGCAGATGATATGGGATGTTTAATTGTGGACTGACTGGACTTATATTACAAATTATATACTGTACATAATGTTGACCCCTAATTTCATGTAAGCATCACAGCATTGATTGAACATTAAAACAGCTATTGATTTAAGTGTTATTTATTCAATGTATCATGTTCTTTTATAATTTCAGCTCCATCTCCTTGAGTTAAAGGACTCTTTCATGCTTTAATTTCACATAGTACTATGGCTTTAGTGAAGAGCCCATTCATTAATTTATAAATTTGGTGTATTTGATTTGACACAGAAATGTCCCAGGAGTTGCTGTTAACTGACTGAAGAAAATAGAGAAGACTTTTTTCTCATCCCCTGTGGTCTTCAGAAGGTTCCTCTTAATTTTGACCTTCCCTCATTTCCATGAAATGACTTATTAATGTGGGGGTATTTTTAATACAGGCTGATTCAGAGCTTTTTCTGCCTCTGGTTCAGAAAAAGGCAGGAGTGGGATGTTGCTTTCATTTGGAGCTCTGACTTGTGTCCAGCCCATTGACCACAGTAAAGTCAAACTGACCATGACGGATGATCAAGAATAAATTGCCTATCAGACGCTCACTCTAATCTCTAGTGAGACTGTCAAAAAAGCTCATGGATCATAATACTGTACGTCTCATTTTTGTAGTGTGTTCCTCCATTCAAAAGTATCTCTGTATAGCTCTGAAATATATATATATATATATATATATATATATATATATATGAATATATATATATATATATATATATGAATATATGAATGTATATGAATATATGAATGATGTCCCAATCAGGTTTTTTTTGTGTCCCCAATCTGAGTCATTTTAATAATTAACAATTTTAAAAATGTGTGTGCGTGCGTGTGTGCTTGATGTACTCAAGACTTCATCTGCATATAATTACCATATTCATATTGCAGTCAAGCCACATTAAAAGATACAATGGTGCATTAATACTACTAGAAAGCCAATGATATAATCAGGCTTAACTTTTTCCCCGCCAGCTTTTTCTAAAAAAAAAAAGTTTCCAGTCAGCACCATCATTTTTAGTCATATTCACAAAACTTTCATGGCCACCAGAATATTTTGTTGTATGAATATGTATACAGTGAACATATCAAAAGAAAGAACAGAGCCTCTGCTTTAGGTAACAAAATTTAGGTAACACTTTATTTTACAGTGTCCTTTTTACATGTTGCATGTACTATAGTAATAACAGTAAATTATGCATAATTACATGCAACTAACCCTCAACCAAACCCTACCCTACCCTAACCTTATAGTAAGTACATGTTGTAAATTAATATTACTCAGTACTTAAATATATAATTACACTGTAACAATGACACCTTAAAATAAAGTGTAACCAAAAATTATTCTAGCTTTCATTCTTTTTTTTTTTAATCAACACTGTGGATAAGTTTAATTAATAAAAAAAAAAAACATTTAGAACAAAAGCTGAGAAAATCACAAAGATGATTTAATAACAACGTCTTTTAACAAAGACTTAGTCCGGATCAGAATTCAAGAACGATGATCAAAACATAGATTGAGTAGATTGAGTAGATCGAGTCCATCAACACCCCCAATGCTTGGAAAGTCATGTACCTTTCGTGGGTTTGACATTTTATTTGGTAAAAATAGGCAGTTTTGATTTATATTGTATTGAATGTTTGGTAATCACATTAGATTACTTGTGCGTAAGCAACTTCTATCCGCTTCTTTTGGTTTACGTAGATCATCATCTTCACTTATTTTTGGATCCAGAGATGCTTTACTATTTTAGAACAGCGCCCCCTACCGCATGAAAACATGTGCCACGTCCCAATTCGCCTACTTATACTATGCCCTAAAAGTATGTACTGTTTTTGTGAAGAGAAAGTACATACTTTTGTGTGTGTATCAGAAGAGTAGGCAAGCTTTGGGACATACTCAAGGACAGCTCTGTCGCTTAAGTGCATCCTGTCACTGTTTAAACTGCCCTGTCAATCATCTTGTCACAGTTAAAATCGTCCACATTCAATTTAATTTCCTACCGTTTCGGAGAGAAATGTAGTAGTGTGTTGATCTGCCAGTTGTGGGTCTTTCATGCTGAGAACTCTCCTCATGTGTTTTCAATTTGCATGATGCGTTTAAAAGTTAATAACTAAACATATCTTTACAAAAGTTCTCAATGCTGTAGCAGATGAAATATAATGTGGATAACATTTGAATAAATATATTTTCGTCAGGTTAGATACTGATTATTAATCACTCAAACCTCTCTACTTAACCGCTAGACTCGCACATTCGCCATGTTTGTAGTTTTTTAACACTTTTTATTTGTTATTAGTTCTAATCGAATCCTCATTCAAAGCACAATGGGTTGTGGGCGATTTCTAATACTGTTTAGGACTGATAGTATGCATATTGGGACACAGTCATGGATTGTCAATCTACTTAACTCCATAAATGTAATGCATTAATACTTGGGGTTAGCTTAGTTTGTTCAGATCTCTAACCCTAGAAAGAGAAATATCATGCCTCACCAAGTAATTTCAACACGCTGCAGCCCACTTATGTTCATAAATGATGGGATACAGTATGTTTATACAAACCCGATTCCAAAAAAGTTGGGACACTGTACAAATTGTGAATAAAAAAGGAATGCAATAATTTACAAATCTCATAAACTTATATTTTATTCACAATAGAATATAGATAACATATCAAATGTTGAAAGTGAGACATTTTGAAATGTCTTGCCAAATATTGGCTCATTTTGGATTTCATGAGAGCTACACATTCCAAAAAAGTTGGGACAGGTAGCAATAAGAGGCCGGAAAAGTTAAATGTACATATAAGGAACAGCTGGAGGACCAATTTGCAACTTATTAGGTCAATTGGCAACATGATTGGGTATAAAAAGAGCCTCTCAGAGTGGCAGTGTCTCTCAGAAGTCAAGATGGTCAGAGGATCACCAATTCCCCCAATGCTGCGGCGAAAAATAGTGGAACAATATCAGAAAGGAGTTTCTCAGAGAAAAATTGCAAAGAGTTTGAAGTTATCATCATCTACAGTGCATAATATCATCCAAAGATTCAGAAAATCTGGAACAATCTCTGTGCGTAAGGGTCAAGGCCGGAAAACCATACTGGATGCCCGTGATCTTCAGGCCCTTAGACGGCACTGCATCACATACAGGAATGCTACTGTAATGGAAATCACAACATGGGCTCAGGAATACCTCCAGAAAACATTGTCGGTGAACACAATCCACCGTGCCATTCGCCATTGCCGGCTAAAACTCTATAGGTCAAAAAAGAAGCCATATCTAAACATGATCCAGAAGCGCAGGCGTTTTCTCTGGGCCAAGGCTCATTTAAAATGGACTGTGGCAAAGTGGAAAACTGTTCTGTGGTCAGACGAATCAAAATTTGAAGTTCTTTTTGGAAAACTGGGACGCCATGTCATCCGGACTAAAGAGGACAAGGACAACCCAAGTTGTCATCAGCGCTCAGTTCAGAAGCATCCATCTCTGATGGTATGGTGTGGCATGAGTGCGTGTGGCATGGGCAGCTTACACATCTGGAAAGACACCATCAATGCTGAAAGGTATATCCAAGTTCTAGAACAACATATGCTCCCATCCAGACGTCGTCTCTTTCAGGGAAGACCTTGCATTTTCCAACATGACAATGCCAGACCACATGCTGCATCAATTACAACATCATGGCTGCGTAGAAGGATGATCCGGGTACTGAAATGGCCAGCCTGCAGTCCAGATCTTTCACCCATAGAAAACATTTGGCGCATCATAAAGAGGAAGATGCGACAAAGAAGACCTAAGACAGTTGCGCAACTAGAAGCCTGTATTAGACAAGAATGGGACAACATTCCTATTCCTAAACTTGAGCAACTTGTCTCCTCAGTCCCCAGACGTTTGCAGACTGTTATAAAAAGAAGAGGGGATGCCACACAGTGGTAAACATGGCCTTGTCCCAACTTTTTTGAGATGTTGATGCCATGAAATTTAAAATCAACTTATTTTTCCCTTAAAATGATACATTTTCTCAGTTTAAACATTTGATATGTCATCTATGTTGTATTCTGAATAAAATATTGAAATTGGAAACTTCCACATCATTGCATTCTATTTTTATTCACAATTTGTACAGTGTCCCAACTTTTTTGGAATCGGGTTTGTAATTACCATCCTTTTCCCACTGTATAAATTTCCATCCGCACACAACAAGGTCTCTTGGGCACACGCATGTCCACCTGTGTGATCTGCTGTCGAGTCTCGCTGCACTTTGCTATTACAGTCAAAGTAAACAGTGCTCAGTGTGCTGAGTCCTGCTGTTCTTTAAGGGCTCCATTATGACGGGACTCCCATTGCTTTTGCTCAGTATTCCACGGCTCTAAATCAGAGCACACAATCGGATGGCCACAGCTGGAGCTGCTCACACTCAGGGAGAGCGGTGATGCACTCACCATATATCACAGATGGATCATGGGAGGCCACTGTTCTCTGCTCAACATGCAGGATTGGCAGGGGAGTGTGATGTGTTGTTGAGAGTGTCTGTATGTCTTTTTGAGTTTGAGTGTGTGCGTGAAGAGCTGACAGCCTCAGACTTAAATGATTGTTGTTGAAGGCTATGTCTCTTTGAGAGCGTGATGGCCATTGTAATAGTTGTGTGTTAGTGACAGCTATCATTTCCGGTGAAGAAAGCCACTTCTCTTTGGTGTCTTTGAAAATTGTGTACATGTTACATGCATGTGAAAAAAGAATGTGGCTTTTCTAATGAAAACCATTGTTTGTGGTTTTCAGATGTCTTGGTTTTCTTGTGTTTTTCAGATGAGGGGCCCTATACGAAACACTCCAATCCCTCCAGGCCACCAGATGGTGCTCTGGCCATTAGGAGACAGAGTATTCCAGGTACAGAGCACAATGTCTAACCTGTCACTCCAGTAATGTTCTAAAATATGCTGGGTTTTATTTGAAGGTGAGGGATAGTCTGATGCTCAAAAAAGTGACGTTTAACCAAAATTGTTGTCTGATTATCGACAGAGAAAATTATTACTGTTTAATGCTAATGCAATGTTTGTTAAAAAGGCTTAGTATCATTACATTTTCTCATTTTATTTGCTTTAAAGTACGTGTTTATCTACCTAGATGCCGTCATTTTCTGTTTTCATTTTAATTTACATTTTAGTCATTTTGTGCTTTTAGTCAGTTTTACTAGATTTTAGGTTTAAAATATAGTTCTATTTAGCTTTTATTTATTTTTATTTCAGTTTTAGATTTAGTAATTTTAGTACTTCAGCTTAAACTTATTTTAATTTCAGTTATTTGCAAAGACAACATTTTTTTTTTAGTTTTTTAGTTTATCTAATATTTATATTTTATAGCTTTATTTCGATGAATGAAAACAATTTTTAATAGTTGGTTTTAAGTAACAATAACACCTCTGGTTGTTACTAACTTTACCTTTCAGTATTACAGTATTATGCTTTTTTTAACAAAGTGGTTTTGTTTGTTTCGTTATCCTTTTTTAACAAGACTTTGCGAGATCTTTACATTATTTAGCATACAAAAGTCTGAACGCATTTTACTTTTGTCATGATTATTAAAGCCTTCATACCTAGATACTTCTGCTTAAAGACTTTAAATGAGTTGTCTACACATAAAATGGTGTATTCATATCACTTTCTTTACAAAAATAATATTTTAGTTAAAAAAAATGAAATGGATGTCTTTGATTGGATACTAAGGCTGAATCTATTCAAAGAGGTGTGTGCTCTAAAGAAGATGCTAAAATATAATCTAGTGTTGATTTGCCATTTTGAGAATGAGAATGTTTGACTGGTAGCGTACATATGCCGATACATCAATTGTTCTACGACTGGTCTTCTGGTTATGTGGCAAGATGAACAAATTGCCTGCAGTATGTTCACATATGACTCGTTACAGAAACCCAGCGCCCCTTTTGTGTTAGTTGAGATTCGTTTTGAAGCAGTACTCATTTCTATGCTAGAGGTAAAAAAAAAAAAAAATGATGTTGGAATAAATTCCCTGTATAATCTCTCAGTTCAGAGCTCTAAGCACATCAAACCCATCTTCAGAAGCGGTTAGCGTTTAGCATGACGGCTTTGGGGCCTCGTGCCCATGTTCTGATGAAGCTTCACGCCATAGGCACAGGGCTCTTTGGACTGCCGTATTAAAACATCCATCTGAAGAAAAGATTAGGCGCAGGCTGTGGCGCTCCTGCCGAGCTTGGTGTGATGGTCTTGCGGGTGAGCGTATTAGAGATGGTGGCACGTCTCATAATGCTCCCGTGGAAAATCAGTTTCTGCCAAGAGTGGGATTAGAAGCTACTGTCACAAAGTACATCACATACATCCGACGTAGAATAAGGGATGTGACTGAATATTGTAAGAGAAATATACAAAGCTGAGGAAGTTGCATCATTTTTTTTGTTCTAGATTTGCTTCATTGGCCGTTCTTGACTTGCTCAAGGCCTGAGCCTTATGTAACCACAATTACTCACTATAAAATTTGTAAGAGAAACTTGGTACACTCTTGGCTTTAAGATGTCCATTCACATTGTCCTTAAAGGATTTAGTATTCCAGACATGCTGAATACAAGCCATTTATTTTAATCATCAAGCACTACATCACTAAGTGTATGTCTTGTTTTACTGAGAAAGAATTAATGCTCATGATTTGTTAATGAATAAAAATGTTGCAATGTTAATTTTTGTTGCAATGTTAATTCCTGAATTTTTAAAGTGTTGGTTTTAAAAAAATATATATGCTGGAGTGGTGGGAAATGAATTCATGTTGCGACTAATGATGAATTTTGTGCTGCACCCTCAACCTGATTCCTGTTTAGTTTTACAGTTCTTGAATTTGAATTGAGGTAGCAAACAGGATGCAAATTTTGTAATTCGAATTTGAATCTAAAGGTGATGATACATGGGGCAACTTTTTGCGCAATGTTGCCGTCAGCGGGCAACCAGGTGAGACACAGGGCCCACGAACGATATAAAGTATCCAGATAGACATTTGTTGCCCATTCTCAATTGAAAAGTGCCCAAGCAACAACGCTCGGCAACATTGCTCAAAAAGTTTTCACCCCCAGCTCTTAATGCATCATGTTTCCTTCTGGAGTATCGGTGAATGTTTGAACCTTTTTTAATAGTTTTGTTTGAGTCCCTCAATTGTCCTCAGTGTGAAAAGATGGATCTCAAAATCACACAGTCACTGCTGGAGAGGGTTCAAATATGCAAAAGATGCTGGAAAACTGAAGAATTTGCAGGACCTGGAGGATTTTTCTGATGAACATTGGTCAGTTTAACTGCTTAGGACAAACAAGGGACTCATGAACAACCATCACAAAACAAAAAAAAATCAGCCGTGGGTCATCCAGGGAACGACACACAGTATTAAGAATCAATGGTTCATAAACTTTTGAACGGGTCATTTTAATAAATTCAGCTATTTTTTTGTCTTGTGGACTATATGTAAACATTTTTTATGTAAAATATCTTATTCAGGACAGCACTAAATAAAAAATAACATGCATTTTGTATGATCTCTCTTATTTAGTTAACATGATTCACATTTTCACAGATTCTGCAAGTGGTTCACATACTTTTTCTTGCAACTGTATGTATATATATATATATATATATACACTCACCTAAAGGATTATTAGGAACACCATACTAATACTGTGTTTGACCCCCTTTCGCCTTCAGAACTGCCTTAATTCTACGTGGCATTGATTCAACAAGGTGCTGAAAGCATTCTTTAGAAATGTTGGCCCATATTGATAGGATAGCATCTTGCAGTTGATGGAGATTTGTGGGATGCACATCCAGGGCACGAAGCTCCCGTTCCACCACATCCCAAAGATGCTCTATTGGGTTGAGATCTGGTGACTGTGGAGGCCATTTTAGTACAGTGAACTCATTGTCATGTTCAAGAAACCAATTTGAAATGATTCGAGCTTTGTGACATGGTGCATTATCCTGCTGGAAGTAGCCATCAGAGGATGGGTACATGGTGGTCATAAAGGGATGGACATGAGAAACAATGCTCAGGTAGGCCGTGGCATTTAAACGATGCCCAATTGGCACTAAGGGGCCTAAAGTGTGCCAAGAAAACATCCCCCACACCATTACACCACCACCACCAGCCTGCACAGTGGTAACAAGGCATGATGGATCCATGTTCTCATTCTGTTTACGCCAAATTCTGACTCTACCATCTGAATGTCTCAACAGAAATCGAGACTCATCAGACCAGGCAACATTTTTCCAGTCTTCAACTGTCCAATTTTGGTGAGCTCGTGCAAATTGTAGCCTCTTTTTCCTATTTGTAGTGGAGATGAGTGGTACCCGGTGGGGTCTTCTGCTGTTGTAGCCCATCCGCCTCAAGGTTGTGCGTGTTGTGGCTTCACAAATGCTTTGCTGCATACCTCGGTTGTAACGAGTGGTTATTTCAGTCAAAGTTGCTCTTCTATCAGCTTGAATCAGTCGGCCCATTCTCCTCTGACCTCTAGCATCAACAAGGCATTTTCGCCCACAGGACTGCCGCATACTGGATGTTTTTCCCTTTTCACACCATTCTTTGTAAACTCTAGAAATGGTTGTGCGTGAAAATCCCAGTAACTGAGCAGATTGTGAAATACTCAGACCGGCCCGTCTGGCACCAACAACCATGCCACGCTCAAAATTGCTTAAATCACCTTTCTTTCCCATTCTGACATTCAGTTTGGAGTTCAGGAGATTGTCTTGACCAGGACCACACCCCTAAATGCATTGAAGCAACTGCCATGTGATTGGTTTAGAAAATTGCATTAATGAGAAATTGAACAGGTGTTCCTAATAATCCTTTAGGTGAGTGTATATATATATATAAAAGTTTTTATTAATTTGTTTTTTATGAAATACCCATAATCCCATATTACACTACCATTCAAAAGGGGGTGGGTTTTTTTTTTTTTTTTTTTTTTTTTTTTTTTTTTAATAAAGAAGTCTCTTATGCTCACCAAGACTGCATTTATTTAATAAAAAAACAGTGTATATATATATATATATATATATATATATATATATATATATACAACATTTAAAATAACTGTTTTGTATTTTAATATATTTAAAAATGTATTCTGTTGATGCCAAAGCTGAATTTTCAGCATCATTACTCCAGTCTTCAGTGTCACGATCCTTCCGAAATCATTATAATATGCTGATTTGCTGCTCAATAAACATTTATCATCATTAACAATGTTGAAAACTGATTAATATTTTTGTGAAAACTGATACAAGATTCTTTGAATAGAAAGATTTGAAATATTAAGAAACATTAGATGATTTTAAAAATATAATTGTGTATAACTATAACCTTTTATATATTTATATGTATATATTTTACAATGTTTAAATTAAAATTGAATTGACAACTTTTTTGTATTGACATTTGTGTTTTTAGTTTGTGACCGTGTTGAACAGTATTGAGAATTGTTTTGTAGTGTTTGTGTTGGAGTAACTCTGTTGATTGAAATTTTATTTTAATTTTTATTTTTTTTCTTGTAAATTCCTCTAAATTCAACATCCTTTCAAGAAATTCAGTTCTACATTCCAGTTAATAAACTGAAAGGGAGCCAATGGTTAAATTCAGAATCTTTCCCAAACCTGCCAGTAAAAATCAGAAGCAAAACATAAAGATAGCTTGGCTAGAAAAATTATGACTTGATTTCAGATTCAACAAGTATCCTCCCCCTCTCCAAGATTATATCTCTGTGTTTTTATGAGCCTCAAAACACCGCAAAATAAAGCTGAGAATCGCTGAAGTCTATCCATTCCTGCACCGCCACCGATCTCTCAGCACATTTAAATCTCCTTGATTAGTTCTCTGCGTTGTTATTAATATGGATGAGGGGATTAGCAAATTGTTACCTGAATTTTGCAAATGAATCCACCGGGGGTCGTGTTCTCTAACTGCTTATAATCACAATATGTTTTAAACAACATACAGGGGAGCCGAGGCCTGCAGTGCAGGAGCGTCCCAAAGCTCATTGGGCTGCTGGTGAAGAGATACAAGCGCATCATTTATGTATAACCTCAATTTCCTGCTACAACACTAGCTCACGCTTACCCTGCATACACGTCCCCTGGCATACACATCTCTTTTTAAATGCCATGTTAGCATTCATTGGGCAGGCACGGAATGAGTGAGAGAGACAGGCTGCTGACAGATGAGCTAGCTGTGGATGGCATTGGGTGCTGGCTTGCAAGCTGAAAATGTTGTTGCATCAAAGTGATTCAGCACTTTCAGAGCCGCATGTAATGCAGGGTGCAGCTGCAGAGGCGTCTATTAATTTCACCTGAGGTCTGTTATCAAGCTGTCGGAGGTGTGAAAGTTTAATGGAGGTTGTGGCTCATTTTAAGGGCTGTTTGTGGTGCTTTCTTGTTAGTTTCTTAGGAAAGTTTTGGCTGTTTTTGTTGTTGGGTGTTTCTTCGACTTCAGGCACTTTTATGTCCCTGGGGCTGTTTATTATTACAACTAGCAGAAGGTCAGATTAAACCTTTTGGAAACCTTTTACAATGCAATGATCACATTGCTACTTGTAAAATTCCTTTTATGTACACCAGTACTTTCAATCTAATACTTACAAAATTCATTATAAAAATGATGTAAATAAAGAATAGAATAAACTACATTTTAAAAATGAAAATATGTTTAAAAGTTTGGGCTTGGTAAGATTTTTTTCATGTTTTGAAAGAAACCACTGATTCTCACAAAAGGGTGCATTTATTTGATCAAAAAAAAAAAAGTATAGCAATATTGTGAAATTTAAAATAACTGTTTTCTATATTTTGAAAAGTAACTTTTTCCTGTGATCATTCTAATATGCTGATTTGATGCTCAATAAATTATTTTTTTATCAATGTTGAAAGCAGTTGTGCTACTTAATATTAAATTCATGTTTTTTTTTTTTTGTTTTTTTTTTTTCAGGATTCTTTAAAGTGCCCCTATTATGCTATTTTAAAGTTTCCTAATTTAGTCTTGGAGGTCTCCAACAACAGGTTTACATGCATCAAAGGTCAAAAAACAGTTTAATTTTCTCATAATATACACTGCACATCACCACGATGTTCAATGATTCTCAAATGACTCGATGGTTGAATCAGTCTCTCTAAATCCCTCCTTCCCGCGAGTCTACTCTGCTCTGATTGGTCAGATGGCCCAGTCTGTTGTGATTGGTCTACCGCGTACAGTGCGTATTTCAGAAGCTAAACGACCATTACCATAACTGATCTTCAGCTCTGTCCGGAGGCTTCTTAAAGCTCAGCGATTGTACACACTATAAAGATGATTGACGTCGATTTTACATCAATCCCAGCGCGAGTCTGAATCGATGATGAAACATTGGAAGAACTAGTTATTTAACCCAAACCTTGAGCAGGACATTTCTCAGTGATGCTACTCAGTTTGACGTACATTATGAGATGTTTCAACTGTAATTCCTCACCATCAGCATTAACAAGTGTGTGTCCATCAACAAACCTGTGCGTGTGTGTGTGTGTCTAATTTATTGCGGTGCACATGCGGGAACTGTATCAGTAACAGCGGCATGCGTTAGCTGAGCACTAACGTGAATGACTGATGTAACATTAAAGTTTGCAAAACAAATCTTGCTCCATCCTTTATCTTTACTCAAAGTAGTAAGAATGACAGACACAGTTTTAGATAATACTGCAGCCCACAGCTGATTTGCAGTAGTATTTCAGTAAGACAGTAATAACATGAGTTAACTTGTTAGCCAGATACCTACACAGTATGAAACACAATAAACACATTATAGAGTACAGCGTCCTCTCGACATGATGCTATCCAATATCCGCTGCAGTGTTTGAGGGGGTTCAAGTTTTCCCTGGTGTTTGCGCGCGCAATAAGTGGTCGGACAATATGCTAATGTTTCGTCTTGACGTCACAATGAAACGGCTTGCGATTCGTTTAAAAAAACGAATTGTTACTCAGTCAACTCTTATTTTGAGAGACAATAACTTTATATACGCTGCACTTTCAGATTTAAAACTTTGCAGGATGTTTTCATTCACTTAGAACTATGTTACACACTACATGAAAGTTAATTTTCAAATATCCATAATAGCGGCACTTTAAATAGAAAGTTCTTTGAAATAGAAATCTTTTGGAACATTATACATATCTTTACTGTCTTTTTTAACCAATTTAATGCACCCTTGCTGAATGAATGCATCAATTTCTTTAAAAAAAAAAAAAAAAGACTGACCCCAAACTTTTGAATGGTAGTGTGTGTATATACGCTAAATAAATCCAATATTGTTTACAGTAATTGTGTGTATTTAACATACAGTACATACAAGAAATCAGCCATAGCAAGACAGTAGTAAGTAGTTTGTAATTTGTTCCAACAAATGTTTAAAATGGAATTTTTACAATTATCATTGGTGAAAATTAGGGTTGTGGACATAACCAACTCCTTTGTCGAAATGTATCAAAATATATGATGTATATTATTGTACATTGTTATTAGACTAATTAAATGACCTACTGAGTGTGTAATGATGAAGAATTTTTAAAGGGATAGTTCACCCAAAAATGAATCATTAATCATCATTTACTCACCCTCAAGTTATTCCAAACCTGTATGACTTTCTTTCTTCTGCTGAACACAAAAGAAGATATTTTGAAGAATAAGGGTAACCAAACAGTTGATGGACCCCATTGACTTCCATAGTATAGGCATTTTTTTTTTTTTTTACTTTTAATCAACTGTTTGGAACAACTTGAGGGTGAGTTTTTGGGTGAATTATCCCTTTAGTCCACAGGACCAAACGTGGCCATACTGTAGCTCTTAAAGAAACACCCTCTTAAAATACCCTTCCAAAGCAAGGTGTTTCTCTGAGGGTTTAAAACTGTATGTCAGAAGCGGATGAGTAAAGAGATTGCAGGCAGATGTGCGGGCTAGCACTTCATACCTCAGCGCGCCTGTGCGAAATCTTCATGATAAATACTCTGAAACTTTTCTCCTCCCAGAAGACCCTGTTTGGCGCTGGAGCCAACAGATAGTGTTTTTCATTTCCCTGTGTGTGTTTTATCCTCCCGTGGAGAGGACAGCCCAGCATACAAACAAGTAAAAGCCGGTTTTCATGAATTCAGACACAAATTTAGCCCTTTAAATATTAAAATGACACATAATTAATCCTATTGTTGTAATTCTTCTCGCTTGTGGGAGGGTGAGGTAAAAGAAGTGCATTACTGTGGTGTTTTTCCACCATTCTGAGTCTCTAAATCATCTCCGGATGGGAAAATTGATCTCTCTCTCACATACAACTTCAAAATGGTGTCCATCAGAAGAAAAAAATAGTCTTTAAGAACCACTGTGTCAATTTACTGCACTGAATAGAGTTTGATAACACACACAAAAAGGGTGTTGAGTGTCTCGATGTAATAGTCTGCATGATTGAACATCATCAAAGAGAGCCATTATTCAAACACCAGATCGTTTATTCTCAGATTGAAAATATCATATTTAATTATTAATTTGATTAGTTGCAGTTGATGATTTTTCTTCCCTTTGAAGAGGCTGTTTAGAAATTGTGTAATGAGTTCGCTGTTGAATTGAATATTTATTTTTGTCCTTGTAATTTAAGTAATTGAAGCAATTTTTTCTGAATATGTTTTTTTATATCCTGTGAATGTTTACTAGCATCAACCATTAGTCATGGCTGGTTCCATATTGAATTATGGCCTAATTTGTCATTTTGACTGCTAAAGTTTCAATGGTGGAAAGCCAATTCAGTGATTAGCCCACCTGCTGGTACGCCTACAGCCTTCATAGAGAGTTAAACCGTGAACTGACAGTGGGCATTTAACCAAATGTTTTCATTACACCTCCGAACAATGTTACAGACGAAATAAATCTCCCTTCTGCACCTTGCAGCTGTCCCTGTCTGAGCTTCCCAGAGAAAATGTAGCTTTTCCCTACATACGGTATGCGGTTCTCAAATGGTGGCTCTTTACTGATAGGGTGGGATAAACAATGCTAAATGCTAAAAATCAAATGCATATTCACATATATTTAGGACAGGGCCTATCGGTTTTTAAAAAAGAGGAGAAAACATACATTTTATTGTTTATGTCAAAGGTTGCACTTCCAGTCAAGCTCTACGATATTTGATATTTAATTTAAAATTCTATACTACTTTGTCAAAAATCCATCAAAAAGGTGAATTAAAATTATAATACACAGTATGAAAATGGGCATTCATTTTGATATTTGCTAAAGATTACATTTAACCGTGTTATTAAATTATTATAGGTTTAAAAACTAATTTTAAATGAGCGTTAGATGATAAGGGTAAATATACAATATCTGACAATACCATTACATAAAAATATCTCATTTACATATTATATTCATCGTATTTAATTTTATAATTAAAATGATTCTAAACTAAATAAAAATTTTAAGGACTTTTAAGTTCAAGTCTTTTTAACATTTTTCCCGCCAGCGTTTTTGAAAAAAGTTGCCAGCCAGCGGCAGCATTTTTGATCATTTTCACAAAAGTTTCATGGCCCACAGAATATTTTGTTGTATGAAACACTTGAATGTGGTTTCATAAAGTTTCATAAAAAAGCAACATTTTGAGCAAAAAGCTGAGAAAATTGCGTTTTTGTCAAAGACTACGCTGGATCTGATTCAGAACGATGATCAAAACGTAGATGGAGTAGATCGAGTCCATCAACACCTCCAAAGTCCTATAGCTCGTCCTGGGTCGACATTTCATTCGGTAACATTACGCAGTTTTGATTTATATGCAGTTAAATGTTGATGATCGCACAAATGAGGGAAATTTGCGCTCAGCTGGCAGATTAGATATCTTGCTCTCTTTGTCATATACTCCATCTGTACTTTTATCTCCTGCTTTGTATCATTCTGTCTCAAGCTCTATCTTTCGGTCTCTCTGCCTCAATACCTGTCTGATGGGCACAGCATTCGATCCCGCCACCGAAATCTGTCGGCTTTGAGAAAGCTGATCGCCAATCTCATCACCCTGGCAACATGGCAAGGAAACACTAGCTCTGTCTGCCTCATTCAAAAAAGGAAAGGTGGGAATGAGGACATGGAATGAAATGAGAGACCACGAGTAATGGGATCAACTTATCAACTTCCACACCTATCCCAGTGTAGCCCTCAAAGCACAGCTCATTAGATCCCAGCGGTCCTTTTCTTCACTCAGGGCCAAAATATTAAGCTGAACCCTCGGTGAACTGAGAGAGCCACGCTTTCCCCAGACAGCTTAAGACTGAGCTTGTAATATGACCATGGCATACTGTGACACAAATTGTTTGGATATTGAATGACCCCCAGTGGGCCCTCTGGTGCAGCTGCGCGACATGGCTTACAACATGCATGAAGGATGCTGCAGAATTTAGCTTGGAGTGTGATTGTTTTAAAAGAAACAGTTCAATAAGACATTTCACAATCAGAGCTCTCTCTCTTTCTCTCTCTCTCTCTCTCTCTCTCTCTCTCTCTCTCTCTCTCTATATATATATATATATATATATATATATATACCGATCAGGCATAATATTATGACCACCTTCCTAATATTGTGTTGGTCCCCCTTTTGCTGGCAAAACAACCCTGACCCGTCGAGGCATGGACTCCACTAGACACCTGAAGGTGTGCTGTGGTATCTGGCACCAAGATGTTAGCAGCAGATCCTTTAAGGCCTGTAAGTTGCGAGGTGGGGCCTCCATGGATCGGACTTGTTTGTTCAGCACATCCCACAGATGCTCGATTGTATTGAGATCTGGGGAATTTGGAGGCCAAGTCAACACCTAAAACTCGTTGTTGTGCTCCTCAAACCATTCCTGAACCATTTTTGCTTTGTGGCAGGGCGCATTATCCTGCTGAAAGAGGCCACAGCCACCAGGGAATACCGTGGTACGTGTCAAAGTAACATCCACATGGATGGCAGGACCCAAGGTTTCCCAGCAGAACATTGCCCAAAGCATCACACTGCCTCCACCGGCTTGCCTTCTTTCCATAGTGCATCCTGGTGCAATGTGTTCCCCAGGTAAGCGACACACACGCACCCGGCCATCCACGTGATGTAAAAGAAAGCATGATTCATCAGACCAGGCCACCTTCTTCCATTGCCCTGTGGTCCAGTTCTGACGCTCACGTGCCCACTGTTGGTGCTTTCGGTGGTGGACAGGGGTCAGCATGGGCACCCTGACTGGTCTGCGGCTATGCAGCCCCATACACAACAAACTGTGATGCACTGTGTATTCTGACACCTTTCTATCAGAACCAGCATTAACTTCTTGAGCAATTTGAGCTACAGTAGCTCGTCTGTTTGATCGGACCACACGGGCCAGACTTCGCTCCCCACGTGCATCAATGAGCCTTGGTGCCGGTTCACCACTGATCCTTCCTTGGACCACTTTTGATAGATACTGACCACTGCAGACTGGGAACACCCCACAAGAGCTGCAGTTTTGGAGATGATCTGACCCAGTCGTGTAGCCATCACAATTTGGCCCATGTCAAACTCGCTCAAATCCTTATGCTTGCCCATTTTTCCTGCTTCTAACACATTGACTTTGAGGACAAAATGTTCACTTGCTGCCTAATATATCCCACCCACTAACAGGTGCTGTGATGAAGAGATAATCAGTCTTATTCACTTCACCTGTCAGTGGTCATTATGTTATGCCTGATTGGTGTATATAGCCTATATTGTGTATATATATATGTGTGTGTGTGTGTGTGTGTGTGTATACACATATATATATATATATATATAATATATATACACACACATTATATGTTACATTTCCTTTGTCTTTATCTAACGCTCACCTAATGTCAATCTGTAAAAACAGTAATTCCATAACACTGTTAAATATATAGCATTTTTCATACTGTACATCTCACATATTTGTCAAATTATTGAAATGTAATACCAGCTGTTTATTGGTTATCAGCCATAAGAAAATGTTGGCTGATATTGGTATATCTCTATTATAGTACTTGCCTAGATTATTTAAACGTTTGCTATATTTATTTTCTCTGTTCAGTTTTCTTTTGCAGGTTAATTGTTATGTCAGAACAACTATTTTAAGAGAATCTTATGTAACGTTGCATGTATTTGTGTTCACAAACTTGCATAAAGTATGTTTCTGGCCTCGGAAGGCATGCTATGTCAACCATATAACATTTTTCCCCTTGTCTTCCACATGTAAAGGGAGTTAATTTAATGCTATCATAAACCTCAGAAAGACCCATAATTTTTTCCTCATCCGAATGAGAGGAGAGAAATGACAGCAACATTTATAATTCGTCCCACTGTAATTTTTCGCTGTCAGGTGAATCCCCAGAAGTGCAAAGTTCTTTTTAATCAAATTATTTGATGAAAGCTGAAGGCAAATTGAGCAGTTCTTTTACAATTAATTATCAAAAGACTGGCACACAACACATGGCTTGTTATAGATTGAACTCCCGTTTGAATATTGATTCACATTTTTTTCTCACGACAAGATGTTTCGCCTCTATCACTCCCAAACACACAATCACAGACACTAAATTATTCAGCAGTTCCTTTTGGCACATTTTAAGTTTGATTTCTCTTTTAATTACTTTGCTGTCTTTGATATATCACCATGTTTGCAAGCTCCCTGCTTGGCTCCATAGGCTTGACTGGAGGTTCAGGTTCAGGCCAGACATTGAGATCCATGCTAACCTCCCTCTGTTCCGGGTCACATTTCGACATAGCACCCTTCCCATGTCCATATGGCAGCGGTATCGATCGGAGGCAGAGTGCAATGTCAAATCTGTTTCTTCCTCTACATGAGGTTTCTGCGCTGGTGATTTGCATGCAAAGGGCATCAGTGCAGTTATGGATTTTAAGGCAAAACAAAGCTGATGGATTTGTAATAGATATACAGATCTCATGATTTCATTATCAATGCAGAAAATGTTCACCATGAGGTTTGTGAAGACTGACCTAACAGGTTAAAAGTGCATCTAATGGTCATACTCAAGACCGATAACAAGAAATGTGAATTTTGAGCACTCAAGTAAATGAATCAAGTTCTGTGTACTTATTTTAATTGGCAGTTCCAGCGATTCTTAACTTTTTTTTTCAGTACTCACAGCACAAACTTTTTAAAATGCATCTCAATCAAGGTACCACCCAACATGACACTGTAACAAGTGGCATATTTGCATGTAGTTACTGGACTTGGATTGGTGTAAAATGTTTTCAAGTTCAAAATCAAGTCAGGCAATTAATGTTGCTTTCATTTTCGATCACGGCTGTCATTTAGTTGTCGAGTAGTTTTACCCATCAATAGTGTTATTTATGAAGCTTTTTTGTTGTTAGAAGAGCAAGTGTCTTTCATTATAGCCTTTACGCACTAAAGAAAGGCTCTTTTTGTACCCTGTGTCCCGCTATAGCCGTCCTTCTGCTGTGAAATGCTCAGCTACTCTGTTCTGTCAGTAGCCTCAGGGGGGATTGGAGCTTTGTCTCCCCTCACTCTCTATCCTGCGGTACGCGCCATGGAAAGACATAGTGAGAGAGGAAAGGAACGCATATAAATGCATCTTTTACTTCCCCCAGTAAGGATAGAGGGATTACAAATGCCTTATTTTGATTTCTTCTCTAGCTTAGACAGCTGATGGAGTAGTAATGGTTGGGCGTGTGAGAAGGAGGGAGAGAGAGCGAGAGAGAGCGAGAGAGAGCGAGAGAGAGCGAGCGAGAGCGAGCGAGAGCGAGCGAGAGCGAGCGAGAGCGAGCGAGAGCGAGCGAGAGAGAGCGAGAGAGAGCGAGAGAGAGCGAGAGAGAGCGAGAGAGAGCGAGAGAGAGCGAG
Source organism: Coreius guichenoti (assembly GCA_039654105.1). Classification (NCBI taxonomy): domain Eukaryota; kingdom Metazoa; phylum Chordata; class Actinopteri; order Cypriniformes; family Gobionidae; genus Coreius; species Coreius guichenoti. The sequence goes on along the minus strand of CM077182.1, from coordinate 11,882,473 downwards.
AGAGAGCGAGAGAGAGAGTGCCCTGCATGCACAGATATGCAGTATTCTTAATGTGACTTTGACAATCCCACTGAGGGATTGAATGACAGCCAGTCGATAGGGGAGTGACGTGTCTGGCTGACCAGCAATATCAGTGCAAGGCGGCAAGAGAGAGAGCAAAAGTAAGAAAAAAAAGGGGAGACAGAAGACAAAAACTGGATTGAAAATGGTGGGGTGGGTGGTGTTGGCGGGTTACATAAGTTTACATTTTTTAGATAAAGCTAATTATAACTATAAACTAACCTTAAAAAAATATATTCATTCATTCATTCATTCATTCATATATATATATATATTATTTTTATTTATATAGTATATTATTTTATAGATTGTTTTTGTTTATATTTACAATTAAAATATTAATTTATTCATGCATCTATTCATTTTTTAATTAATTTATGTATTCTTTTTTATTATTGTTTACAACATTTATTTTTAATTAATGAATTTTAATTTTCGCAAGTGAGGATGTTCCCAGATGACATCAAAGCGAGGTTTTGACAGTTTTAGCTCACCTCTGGGGCAGTTGTGTCCTCCAACTATAGCTAAGTGCAGACACACACACGCGCACACACACACACACACACAGAGCACTCTGGAGTGTATAACTAATTACCAGTTGAGGTAGAACGAGAGAGAGAGAGAGAGAGATAAAAAGTGAGTGAGAGAGGGCCAAGCCAGGACGCCTGATCACAGTCATTTAGAGGAGAGAGGGGTATGGCAGCGGCTGGCATGCTTTGCTCCTGTAACCCTCTCATCTCCTGTCTCTGCTCTTCCTCTCCCACCTCACCCAATGACCCTCCTTTTCATCCGTCCTTTTGCTCCACAGATGAGTTTAAGGGCACGAGCACTGTGGAGCTGATCAAGAAGGAAGGCACCACCCTGGGCCTGACAGTATCCGGAGGCATCGACAAAGACGGCAAGCCCAGAGTCTCCAACCTGCGCCAGGGCGGCATCGCTGCCAGGTAAATATTAGCGAACCATTTGTAGGTTCATTTTGCGAAACACCTTGGCACTTTCAAAACACTGCTGTGTTTTCAAGATGTCCAACATATCTGACTCAGAAATTGGGAAACATCTTTGGAAATGGTAATTAGTGCTTGCTAAGACTATTGTTGTTGATAGGGTTAGGGCTTGAATAAACCTATAACCCTAAGTATTTGGTGTGTAGCTCCCGCTTTGAAAATTAATTTTCAGAAAAGAAAAAAAAATTCATTAGACTTACATTGAAAGAGGGACTCTAGAGCAATCTAGAGACTAGAATGTCATATATTTCTAGTGGACTTCTCTAAGGCATCTTTCCACTACCCCAAAAAAAAGCCCTGGTTATCACCCACATTAGCATCACATCAGCATCGTTGTAACTAGCAATCACATATTCTTTAGAAAATGAAAGAAATTTGGTTTTGCAGATATAAAATGTGCGCAAATTCACTTTCAAGGCTTTGTGTTGTCAGGTTTTTGTTGTCTTTTGGTCTTTATGCTAAGACAGCATCTATAATCAGGCCCTGAGAGATCAATGTGTTCATAGTCTGTTGTGCTGGAGCATTGTCTAGGAAGTGTGTGTGTGTGTATGCACATTGTTTTATCTGTACACACTGTGCGTGTGTGTGTCTGTATGAATAACGTAGACAGAATCTTTTAATCAATACTGCATAAGCCAGAATTCTTCTCCCATTTCCATATTGGCTCTCAGGGATGGCAGACGGCCTATTGTTCGCTAGCGTGTCAGACCTCCCCATAAACACACACACACACTCACACACACACAATCCTCAAAGAATAGATCCATATTCAGATCCCAGAACAAACACTGCACATGCCGTATAGTAAAACGCACACGGTTTAAACCCTCTCCTTGACAGTCACAGATACGGTTTTCTGCAAATCAGTTGTTCGGCTTTAAATGTTTTGCCGCACATCAAGTCTTGTATTTTATTACCACAGGGACACTTTGCCCTGATAATTTTACTCGAGCTGAAATAAACTGCCTAACATCACACTTGCTCTTCCAGAATCTGTTGACAATCAGGCCGCCTTGTTAAACGTGAGAGCTTTCAACTCTGTGTATGTGTGTCAGTGAAAGATCGAAATGGAGACTGGAGCAGCCAGTCTTGATCTCACTAGATGCTAGTGTTCCCTTCATGTGCTCAAATCAGCTATCACAGCATCTCAGAGCTCGACCTGACTCCTTCACCTGTCTTTGTTTCTTCTCTTTCTTTGTTTTCTCTTCTCTTGCCTATTTACTGTGCTCTTTTTTCCTTCTTTCGGTTATGCAATTTCCTCCTCTCACATTTTCTTCAGCAAATGTACAGAATTTACTTTTTGGTCTGTTTCTTTGCAGGAGTGACCAGTTGAACGTAGGGGACTACATCAGATCTGTGAACGGAATCAACTTGACAAAGTTTCGTCATGATGAGATCATCAGTCTGTTGAAGAATGTGGGTGAGAGGGTTGTCCTGGAGGTCGAGTATGAGCTACCGCCTGTCTGTGAGTGAGATTATAAAAGCAATGCTATTACTTAATACAGCTGAAATACTTAATTCTGATTCTGATTCATTCTGCTATTAAATATTTTTTTTAACTTAATATGGCACAGCTGGAATACTTAATTCTGATTCTCTATTCTCTCTTCATTCATTCTGATGTGATCATTTCATATATATTTCCGAAGTGATTTATATGTCTCGTATAATAATATAATATAATATAATATAATTAGTGTTATAGTTAAATGGTTATAATAGTGTATAATTAACGCATGCAATTATTTTTTTCAGTTTAACGGGTTAAAAATATTTAACACAATTAATGCAGCATCTGTTATTTCTGTCATCCTTGGGCTAGCGTTATATTATATGATCAGGCTCTTATTCATGAAATTGCTTTTAAACCATTCAAGCACCTCAAGACAAAAGAGAACACGCTGTCTGTGAATGTCCTTTCTGTGTGACAGCGCACAGAAAGAAAGACGCACATCAGAATCGAGTTCTCTTTCACGCTTGAACAAACAATAACACACAGAATTATGCCAAAATGCCCGTTTTGTCGAGGATTCTCATAAGAGCAGTCTTAAATTAGTTAAATAACATCTTAAATGAACTTAAAGAGTTGTGAGAAAATGAAATGCGTGTGACAGCGTGTCAGATCCGCGTCATGTTCGGCAGCGGCAGATCTTAAAGTGACAGCATCCTAATAAACCAGTTGCTGTGATGTCTGTCATTAATGTTAATCAAAGAACAAAGGTAACAGAGAAAACTGTAGCTTTAATAAGGATTAATCTATATTTAATTTATTATTCATGCATTGCAGACTGTTTGGTAACTTTATTCAATTTCTGTATATTTGGCCACAGGTAAATATGACATTTATTATAATGGGTTTATGTGATTGTTTTAAGTTCACTTAAATAATAGATAGAAATTGATAGCTTTCAATTATACTGTAATGTTGAATGTCTATCATTAATATATATTTTTTAAATTTTTTGAAATTATTACAATATAAAAATATTAATTGCGATTTAATTACAGAAACAATGTGCGATTTAATTTTTTTAATCGATTGACAGCACTTTAATATAATATAATATAATTAATATACTATAATATGAAAATACAAATATATATAAATATGCAAAACACTGGCACTGCGGCACTATCTTAATCTGATTAATTGGCTTGAGTTATAAGTGATCTACTACTATCAATCTACCATTGATTCGATAAAATTAGTTTTATAACAGCAATCTTACACTGAGTTACCTCACTTTTAGTGACGTGAAATGTATTTGAGTTTATTTCTTGTATTTTAGTTTTAGTTCATTTTTATGTCCTGGTCAAGCATTGAAGTCTTGACAGATCTTTGAACTGTTCATTTTCTTCCTCAGCCGTACAGGGCTCAGGGGTCATGTTCAAAAATGTGGAGGTGACGCTGCACAAAGAAGGCAATACATTCGGTTTCGTCATCAGAGGTGAGTTCCTCCGTAGACTTCCTCACATCCGAGTTCAAATGTCTTTGAGCCCACCTCATCAACACGCTTTCATTCACATCGACATCAAACAAAAAGAGACTATTTTTCTCTGAAGATTCAATTTGCTGCCCTTGGGCCCAGTGAAAGGAGACAAAGTCGTTTTCAGCCGCGGTTCTAATGCTCAATTTCCAAATATTTACCAAGCAGACATCATTAAAAGAGAGAGACCATTTAGATACATCTAGAGTATGAAGTCTTTTGAAGACAGACGGAAAAAAAAAGGTTTCCTGTAAAGGTCTTGGTTAGCTTTGCTCCTTCTCTCAAATCTGTCTCAAAGAGGCATATTGAGGATATTCCTTTTCATCTTCAAGACTCCATTTGTGAATTCAATGGTATGCAATTTTATAGTGAGCAGCGTGGCTTTAAAAATGCATAATCTGGCGCCTTTGTAGAAAAATATATGGAAATATCAGTGAGGTGAGCAAATGGCCTTTGGTGTGCACCACTAAGCCAGTATTTGGAGCTGTAATTTAAGTTAAACATCAAATGTGAGTATACATATCCACAAGTGTAAATGTACAGTGTTTCACTCTATGGCTACATTTTGTTCAATGTGTCAAAACAAGTTGTTTTTTCCATGGTGTAGGAGGTGCCCATGAAGACAGGAACAAATCTCGCCCGGTTACCATAACAACCATCAGACCCGGTGGTCCGGCGGACAGGTGAGTTGGTCCTGAACTGAACTGGATGTTTCTATCCACCTTTTTTAATGGAACGCTGGATGGAAATGCCAAGATGCGCATAAATTCTAAAAATGTGCATAAAAAAACGTATGCACTCAACTGAGGCTGATGCATTTTTTAATCCGATAAGAAGACATGCGCATAAACTACGATGGAAGCGCATTTACCGAATAAATCCCTTGATGTGCAACACTCACAGGACTTTGCCTCAACAGAGGATGTAATTGGATAACTGGACTAACCAGCAGACCAATTTCATTGCACAGCATCTTAAATGATAGTTTGGTCGCTCTAAAATGCCTGAGCTAAAGTCTGATCAGAATGATTTGGTTTAATTTCCTCCACAAGTGTCTCACATGATTGCATTCCTAAACACCAGCATCCTATTCGAACACAAGATAACATGAACAAGCGTTTATTGCGTTTTGTCTGCGCACTCTGGGGAAAAAAGAGCCACAGTGGCTTCCCCAATTGCAACAACGCATTTTTATTACAGATATTTTGCACCAATTTCCCAGGAAGTGACTATTTTGTTCTCTTGAAAACATGGGATGGGAACGCTGCTTGATTCGCAGATGTTTTATGCGATATTCTAATTTTGTGAATAAGTTAAATTCACAACTTTGGATGGAAACATAGCTAATAAAGCTTTTTTCCAAAAACCTAAGCAGCATCCTAACTGAAAACTGCTGGTTAGAAACACTCCACATATAGCCAAGACACTATTTGTGACTCACAGACTTGACTCACAGTTTATTTCTATGGAGTTTAGTATTAGCATTTTGCTTAGCTAATGCAAGGATACTCTAATAAGCATAACAATACATAGCACACACATAATTAAGTGATAAAATTTTAATGACACTGTCCTTCTTTAAAACCTACTTAAACCAGTGCTAGGCTGGTTTGCTGGGGCAGTTGCATAAACATAGCCATTATGTTAAGACTGTGACTTAAGTACTAGTATGACCAACTAGCGATTAGTCAAGGGACAATCAGTCTTAATTTTTGGTTTCAAATTAGACCAATCTACGCTTTTATGTAACCGACTTAAAACAGTTATGAACAGTCTTAAAGAAAAAAATGTGATGACTAACTTGTAAGACTAGTCTTAGTATTTTATGCAACCAGCCCCTGGTCTTAGATGGTTTAAGCTAGTCTAAGCTGTTTTTATCTGGTGTAAGCTGGTCTCCAAGCTGGTTTAGTTGGGTGGCCCAGCTTGACCAGCTGAAAAGTTTCTTACATTCTTCGAAAATCAGCAAATAGACCATTCTGATGTTTTTTCAGGGTGAACTATAAATATGTAAATATATTAATAATCTAATTAATTTAACCTTCCTCCCATCTTCTCCCCACACTATGGGATTTCCCTGCCTAAGGATACAAGCGATACAGCTTTATAATTTGTCCCTTCAAAAAAAAAAAAAAAAAAAAAAAGATATCTTAAGGTTTAGCATAATTAATTTTCTTACAGCATTCAGAATGCAGCTGTGCTTTCTCTTTAGGCAATTCACTAGGTTTTTAGAACTGATTAAAAATTTTAATCTATAACTAATAGCATCTATGATGATGTTGGTTACCGATAAATGCTCATGTAGTCATTTTTTTATTATTTAATTTTCAGTATTTTTTTATTACTGACTTTATTTCTGCATGTCACATTAAACATGAAATTTAGCTCATGTACATGTGTGTTCTCTCTGGTTCCTTGCAACAGGTTTGACTTTTATCTTTACAGGTTCAGCATAGCTGGACTGTAGTCATTGCTGAAGAATTTGCTTGATAAAAATAGTGTTTCCCAGTTGGAGTTCCTTTCGGAAACGGAATAGATTGCCCCGCAACTTCAGCACTCGCTTGAGAATTGTAAATGGACTGGCGTGATATTTCATTCACTCTGGCGTTTGAACTGCTCTGTTATTACCATCATTACACGCTAGCCCGTCTCTCTTTTTCCCCACACTCATATCAATATTCATTTTGCACACTGGTAATTTCATTTCTTACCGACAGAGTATTCCTATTTATTTTGTTCAGTGGCATGGCTCCTGTTTTTCTGGGTAAATATTGTGTTCTGTTCCTCTGCAATTTGGTATTGACTGGCCTCTGACATTTTGCAGTCTGAGAAAATGGCCCCCTTGGAATATAAAAACAGCAAATTTCATTTCGTATGAGTTATAAATCAGGCTTCTAACCAAAACTTGTCTCTTGGGGTGCTCCCTGTTATTCTGGGTTATAATGTGCTCTCATAAAGCTCAATAGTCTGGCCTAGCCAGACTTAAACATAAAGAGATTGTACACATTAACTAATCACAGTTTACCTTTGTATTTACATGCTATTTTTGTCAATCTTAAATGAATTGTACCACAATAACAGACCACTGTGCAAAAACTTAATTAATCACAGTCGCTAACATTTGAATGGAGAAAATTGAAAAAAAAAATTAAGGAATGTGAAATTTCTGTCTGTCCAAAACTATTAAGTACAGACAATTTCACAGTTACACAACCATTTAAAAGTTTGGGTTTGTAAGATTGTTAATGTTTTTCAAATAAGTCTCTTAAGGCTGCATTTATTTGATTAAAAGTACAGTAAAACAGTAATATTGTTAAAATAACAGTTTTCATATTTTAAAATGTGATTTATTCCTGTGATGGCAAAGCCACAGTGTCATTTGATCCTTTAGAAATTGTTCTAATATACTGATTTGGTGCTTGAGAAGCATTTCTGATTATGTTGAAGGCAGTTATGTTGCTTAATATTTTTTTGTGAAAACTGTGGTACATAATTTTTTGATACTTTGAATGGAAATCTTTTGTAATGTCTGTACTGTCACTTTTGATCAATTTAATGCAACCTTGCTGAATAGAAGTATTAATTTCTTACTAATTTTGCTGACCCCAAACTTAGTAACTCAGAAAACCATTAACATATCTAATTTACTTGCCATTAAGCTATCTTAAATAAAACTAGAGATTTTATACTACTAACTTGGAAAACTTTAGCAAATCAAGTTATTTATTCTTCCTCAGATTGCAATCATTGTAACTGTTGTATCTTGTAAACACATCTTTATTTCCAGGCGCTCTGATTAAAAAGCATAGAAGCCAGCCAATCAGATTGCCTCCAGATGTATCAACTTGAACTTGCCAGTTTTGTGTGCATATGCATCAGATGGTCCAAGAACACGAAGTACCAGATGCACTGATAGAGATAGTTGCATTTTCTCCTACTTCCCATGGTACATGAGTTTATTTTTATATCTTTTGAGGTTCAGAGCGGTACCTGGTCTTAGTTTAGGAATTACTGTGGTTTCGGAAAGGTCTCTGGTGTGTTGAACACAGACGTGACCTGTCTGCCATGATAACAGATGGAATGTGAGGAATTGTAAAGCCTGTAACCTTTCCGGCATTTTAAAGGCTTATTGTTACGAGCAAACAAGGGGAGGACACACAATACAAGTGCTGTCGTGTCTCTGGGTGCCTCTCTTGTTTACAACACATTTCTTCTGTAATTCAGAAAGGCCTTTTCAGTCTTTATTGTATTTTGTTTTCTCTCTCAGGGAAGGTACTATCAAACCTGGTGACAGGCTGCTCAGTATTGACGGAATTCGTCTGCATGGAGCGTCTCACGCGGAGGCCATGAGCATCCTCAAACAGTGTGGCCAGGAAGCCACACTTCTAATAGAGTACGATGTGTCAGTCATGGGTAAGGACACTCCCACTTCATCTAATCCCACCCCCTGATAATTCACATTTATTTTTTATAATTAAATGGGCAATTAAACATGGAATTTATCATAAAGAAGCCAAAAATATTTATTTCATGAAATTTAATATAGACTAAATTGTATAACAATTGGGGTTGTCAAATCGATTAATCGCAATTAATCGCATTTAACATAAAAGTCTGTATATATGTATGTATGTGTAATATATATATATATATATATATATATATATATATATATATAATGCATGTGTGTGTGTATAATGTATACATTTATTTATATATATATACAGTGGGGAGAACAAGTATTTGATACACTGCCGATTTTGCAGGTTTGCCCACTTACAAAGCATGTAGAGGTCTGTAATTTTTATCATAAGTACTCTTCAACTGTGAGTGATGGAATCTAAAACAAAAATCCAGAAAATCACATTGTATGATTTTTAAGTAATTAATTTGCATTTTATTGCATGACATAAGTATTTGATACATCAGAAAAGCAGAACTTAATATTTGGTACAGAAACCTTTGTTTGCAATTACAGAGATCATACGTTTCCTGTAGTTCTTGACCAGGTTTGCACACACTGCAGCAGGGATTTTGGCCCACTCCTTCATACAGACCTTCTCCAGATGCTTCAGGTTTCGGGGCTGTCGCTGGGCAATACGGACTTTCAGCTCCCTCCAAAGATTTTCTATTGGGCTCTCGAATGTCAATATGTTTCTCTAGCATTTGTAAATGTCAGGGAAAACATGCTGTGGATAATGACAGAGTGCCAAAGAGGTGAATGAGGTGCAAAAAGACAAGGAAGAAGGTGACAGTTAGTGAGCTGAACTGAAATGAAAAGTAAATTCTCTTAAGATTTGAAGTGGCCCGTGGCTGTAACTCATCTTTTCGATGTCTTTTTTGGGCTCTGACCCGGAAGTGATAGATTCTCTTTCTGCTGTGCCCAGAGGAAGTCTAGTGAAAAGGCACATCCTGCTTCACTGCACTGATATGCCCCTCAAAACAGTGCTGTTCGAACAGCATTAACTACCTTACAGTGCCTTTTTGACTGTTTTTGGTCAGTGCACTTTCCTTCTCAGTTTAAGTCTTGTTGTGTAGCCTATAGATTGTTCTGTCCTGGATTTCTGCCCAAAATAAAACTTTCTCCACACCTAAAGCAATTTACACCCTCTTTCTCCCTCTCTCCTCACACTCTCTCTTTCTGTCTTATCAACTCTCTTACTTAGTATGGTACTTGTTTATTTGTGAGGAAGACAATGCTAGTGATGAGACATCTGACTCTGCGAATCAGCTCTTTTAAACAGTTCATTTCAAAAAATCATTCAGCAGTACTTGTACGCCATTGTGTACAATGCATTATGAGGTATTGTTCTTAGTATTAGCTTGATCATTATGAGTTCGGTTCAACAAGTTTATGTGTTTGTTATGACAGACGTGTTGAAAAGAGAAGGTTCACGTTTTAGTGAGTCAGTCGGTTGTTGATTCGCAAACCGCTCAGAACGATTCAGTCCGATTGATGAGTGAATCATTCAGATGTTTTTGTAAAATGTTTCAGATGATTCATTGGAAATATCCAACTCAAAAGAATAATTCATTCATGAATCAGTCAATACCTGCTGAGTTGCCGCTTTAAAGGTGTTAAGGCCTGGTCACATTCACAAAATTTCAGGGACAAAAAAGGTTCACTGTCTATTGTCAGTAGTTTAACAATGGATGAAGCACAGCTCACACAGAAGTCATTCAAACCAAACAGCTTTCTGTTGGTCAACATGGCAAATTTCGAAATCTGTGAGGGAAAATCTTTCGCCCTCACTTAAAATTCCTGATCGCATGGATTCCTATTAAAAATGACTGGATTTCGCCCACAAGGGAAGAGGCCAACTTAATTTATGTATTCCCGACAGACGCATGTGACTTACGTATTCCTGCATGTGACTTTTTTCAGGACAGCTTTTTTCGTATCTCATTTGCATAATATTGAGCATTATCTCATCTGTTTGACACTCTCACCACTTGCTCCGCTCCACTGTCAACCCCACAATCTCCTGTAGAGATGGAATTGAAAATGGCTGCTTAGCTCCGCACCAGTGGACACATACAGTAACAAGGTTTGATTAAAAGTAACCGCCAGAGACCAAGCATGCATTGTACATTCATCACAATTTACAACTGCTCTTCCTCCCATTGCCTCATGCTCCTCCAGCCCTTCACGGCAACAAAAACGCTCCTTAGTGAGCTCCTCGATCAAGCCCTCATTGGCCTGATGCGCATAACGTTGGCACGTTAATCACCAAGCCTCTGTCACCCGGATGGCACCCATGTGATTGAACCATTTCCCTACCCCTGGTTTTAGTCAGTTCACCCTGTTTAGCTGGTGTCATGTGGGTCTGTGAGGCTTGGCAGGAAGGTAAAGGTGGAAATCAGGGGCTGGAAAAAGGGGTTTAATCATCATCGGCTGTCATGGCGGCTCAAGCAGATCACTTGGATCTCATTTAGCATGTTTAGCTATCCCGTACTTCCACTATAGTGATGTGCAATTTGGTCATTTTATCTACTCGAATAGTCAGCAGCTAATTTTCAAGCCAGCTCTTCTCTGTCCAACCAGATTGCAATGTACCGCCCAAAATACCACTAAAACAAATCAATTTCGACACATTTGCGTGTAGTTAATGGACTCTTGATCAATGTTGAATGCTTTAAAACAATTACATGTGGCAAATCACACTTTATTTTACAGTATGTGTACTTAGTGTACTTGCCCAAGAAGGTACTGGTAATGTAAGGTAACTACATGGGTTAAGGTTAGGGGTATGTTTAGGGTTAGTACCTAGTTATAACCCAGTTATTGTAATTGCTATGTACATATGGGGAACAGGACTGTAAAATAAAGTGCTACCATAATTCCTTATGTTCGAGGCACAAAGTCACTCTCCAAAATCTTCAACCTCTTTGCTCCTCTCTGGTGAGGTGAGCTGCTTCTCTCAAACTGCTGAGAACATCACATCTTTTAAGCAGCTAAAAACAGACCTCTTCCGCAAGCACTTAATCATCCTACACCCTTAAACCAATGCACTTATACACACACTCTTGTACAGCTATTTTTGTGAGGACATACATTGACACAATGCAGTCTCTAGCTCCTTACCCTAACCTTATCCATCACAACAAAGTGCCTAACCCGAACCCTTACCCTTGACCTAATTGTAACCTTATCCCTAAAACCAAGTCTTGACCCTCAAACATGCCTTTAAATAGGTCTCAGAAAGTGAGGACCAGCCAAAATGTCCTCACTTTACTCTTTGTCCTATCTCCAATGGTCTAAAACTCAAACCAGTCTAACACTTCTCCTCCTTGCTTACTAATCTAGTTGCCTATTGGATAAAAATGTCTGCTAAATGCATAAACGTAAATGTACAATGTTCCTTGGGTACTTGTTCCCATCCCAAGCTTCCACATCACTGTTTAACATTTTAAACACGTCATCACATGTTTGAGTCTTTATAGAGCTGCTTTACAGACCAAAGCAGCGTCTGTCAGACTAGTGCAGGAGTTTCCCCAGTACGTTGGCATTTTGCGATTGGCAGCAAGTGTGTTTAACGCAAATGCAGGGAGGAAGTTGACACACCTGACAGCCGACAGCTGTACGCCCGCTCTAACTAAAGACCGGCTGCTCCGTCTGTCCGCTCCACACACCAACAGCAGGAGCTATTTCTCTTTGTAATGGGCGTCAAGTGAAATCAGCACATGTTGGAAACAGGCTGGAAGCGGCCGTGTGACACGTGTTTACGCATGGTGGTTTCCTCCACGCTCTGAAGATGTATGGTGTAATCAGGTCTTTAGTGCAGCCCATTACTAAACTGAGATGTTGAATTACCTCTATTACACTTTAACAGGTCCAACCGCAGCCGCTCGCCCTCATTCACATTGAGGTGTGTGTACATGTATGTGTGGGTGGATAACCATGATTCGTAATGGGGGTTTTTTTCTCTCTTTTTCTCCCATGTATTTGGGCACTTAAGCCACACTTACAAATGTATGTAATTTCATTGCATTAGAAGCAAAATATCTCATCAAGCTGTTACCGCTGGTGTAAAAGTAATGCTTAGTGGATGTATGAAGTCCGTCAATTCATCAAGTTAACACAGGTGCCGTAGCAGAGAAAACGTGTATTCATACGCTCTGCTAAATTTAGTATTATGGTGTTTTAATGCCATCAAAAAAAGCTTTTCAAGAATAAAGTCATAATGTTACGAGATTAAAAGCTACATACTTTATACTACATTTTTTGAATCACTGTTTTTCTCCTACTTTACAGATTCTGTAGCCACAGCTTCAGGCCCGCTGTTGGTGGAGGTGGCCAAGTCGATGGGCTCCAGTTTAGGTCTGGCTCTCTCTACCTCCATGTACTGCAATAAGCAGGTCATCATCATCGACAAGGTCAAACCAGCCAGCATCGCCGATAGGTAATTATGGCTGCAATCATTTCCCCAACACAGAGGAAGACGACCGCTTCGGTTCCTTATGAATGAAGCATCATTGCTCATCATGTTTCCATTGTTCTGTGAGCCAGATCAATGCGTAGAGAGGAGAGAAATGTATGCTGCAGAAACCTGATGCCTGCTTGTGAAAATTTCAAAGTTTGAAATGCATAAAGCTTAGCAACTAATTATAGAAATTCAATAACTCATCTAGCCATCTGACTCATCTGCCAGCAGAAAGGCCCGGAACAATAATAAGGGTGGTGGAGTGCTGAGCAAGTGAAAACCTTTCCATCAGAACAGATTAGCACTTTGAAGATGATTCAAGAGTTTGCTCTTGGGAGAAATATTGGGTGGGAATTATTAATACGCCTTATACCCGTTTTCCACCGACAGGGTGCCAGTTTAGGTGCCCGATCTGGAACTACTATGTGCATTTCTACTGCAGAAAAGCAGTTCTTATGAAACATTTGTTCTAAATTGGCTGGTAATATATTAATTATATATTAAATAAATATATCAAATGTGAAAATTATACTGAATTAAATTATATAATATTATTAATTAAAAATACTTTAAGTCTGCATCAAATTTGGTGTGCAAGCTACTGAAACTACTTTGTAGGGCTACTGAAGTGCTACTGAAAGTCATGATATTTGCAGTATTGAGAAGAATTTGTTTTAAACGATTGTTTGAAATGATACCTGTGATAAGTGCAATTCAGTGAATGTTTAGGACTAGCAGAACAGGAAATGATCTAATTGCCTTTGCAGGTGTGGTGCACTGCATGCAGGTGATCACATCTTGTCGGTGGACGGCACAAGTATGGAGTATTGCACACTGGCCGAGGCCACCCAGCTGCTAGCTAGCGCTTCAGAGCACGTCAAAATGGAGATTTTGCCCCACCACCAGACAAGATTGGCTCTCAAGGGCCCTGAACATGGTAAGAGACCCACACACACTCACTCTGAGCTCTATACTAGAGTTTTACAGAGAACAGAGAACGCTTCAAATCCATTAATTTAAATTGAGATAGTGTATTGTAAGGATATAGGCAATTCACTGCACCCCTGCTTAATTTCAAACCAATCCGGCTCTTTTTACACCCTCAAAACACCCCAGTTCTCTAGTGTGTAAGACCACTAAAGTGATGCAGGTTGTAAAATGTGGTGGATTAATGCACATTTATTCAGAGTTTTGCTCACTCAGCATTTTATTTTTGATCACATTTATAAATGGAAACTGTTGTACATCATGCATCTTAGAGTAGCTCTTCAAATCTCAGAGTGCTCTGAGAGTGGAGACATTGCCTTAACGAGTTAATCGATATTGAAAGTGATGCCATATGCATAATTGATGCCTAACATAATTCTTGCATGTCTTTGATATCAACCCTGTAGTTCCTAGATACAATATGTTGTCTGAATGCAGCATTTGACAGCAGTGCAAGGCCAGCTGTGTCCTCCCCACATGATGGTTATCTTAATGATATTTAAGCATCTTTCCTGCAGATATATTGAATCTTGCCTTGTGTGTCAGGTTGTCAGGGGTTACGTGTTGTTCAAAAGCTCATTCTTATCACCTGACAGGTTTTATTAAGCTGTGTGCCACCAAATGGTATGATAACAAGAGTTGACATCAAAAGTTTAGAGCAAGGATGATTCTCCCAGAGAATACATCCCCATCCAATGTGTGCCCTGTCACGTCTTATCAGGAGCAGGATGCTAACGTTCAACACCAGAGACAAAGGCTTGAATGCTGCTGTACTTTCTGATAGGGCTAGATTTATACCACAAAGATGTAGAAGGCCACACTAGAGCAGAGCCAGGTAAGAATGACCAGACCAGATTCATATTTAAAGACCAGAATTGAGACTTTTGACTTGCTAGTAAGCAACCAACCACACAATAACATGCTACAAAACCATCAGAACACTCTGGCAAACAGGCAGAACACCCTAGCAACCACATAGAAATGTGATTTAAAAAAGCACCCTCAGAATACCTTTGCAACTACATAGCAATGCCCTGGGGAGCACCCGAAACACCCTAGCAACCACACAGCAACTTGCTAAAAACTCTCAGTATACCATAGCAACCACATAGCAACACCCTGGCAACTATTCAGAACATCATAACAACTGCATAGGAATGACCAAGCAGCCACCCAGAACACCATAGCAACCGCAGAGTATCATGCTACAGAACATTTAAGCAACCACATAGTAGCAACATTCTGGCAAAAAAACAGAACACCCTAGCAAATGTACAGTAACATGCTAAAACCTCCTCAGCATTTGCATAGCAACGCCCTGGCAACCACCTAGAATACCATAGAAATGCCCAGGCAACCACCAACAACATTCTATGAACCGCAGAGTAACATGCTACAGAACACTTAAGCAACCACATAGTAGCAACATTCTGGCAAAAACCAGAACACACTCTAGCAACTGCACAGTAACATGCTAAAACTTCCTCAGCATTTGCATAGCAACGCCCAGGCAACCACCAAAAACATTCTATTAACCACAGAATATCATGCTACAGAACACTTAAGCAACCACATAGTAGCAACATTCTGGCAAAAACCAGAACACCCTAGTAACTGCACAGTAACATGCTAAAACCTCCTGAGCAGCTGCATAGCAACGCCCTGGCAACCACCTAGAATACCATAGAAATGCCCAGGCAACCACCAACAACATTCTATCAACCGCAGAGTAACATGATACAGAACACTTAAGCAACCACATAGTAGCAACATTCTGGTATAAACTGGAACACCAGAAAATTCAGGAACATCCTAGCTACCGCATAGTAACAGGCTAAATCCAGCTCAGGTTCCACATAGCAACGCCCTGGCAACCACTCACAACATATTAGAATTGTGGTGGCAAACTTAAAAGAAACACTATTTAGCTTATTAGTCTGCCTTTGCTGCTGGTCTGCTTGACTCAAACCATAAAAAAGAGGTCAGAGTCTTAGAATGCATCCTATATGCCCTGCACTTCTGCTGACATCCTTCACTAAGTTTAAAAAAAAAAAAAAGCCCTATTGAAGAATTAGAATTATTTTGCAGAACGTCCACAAGGTCAGTGGCTGTACGACCTTTAAGCTATGAACTTAATAAGAATATGAATTAAAGCCTAGGCCCAGAGAACATAAATAATCGTGGACCTGCACAACATACTAATGCTTCTTGATTGCTGTCGTAAGGGTTTTTCAGAGGCCCGGCACTAGAAAACAATGAAGTGACCCTTGGGTCAGCTGGTAGGAGGCATCTTGATTGGCTCTTAAGAGAAGGAAATTGAGTTTAGAGCACCATCCAAACACATTCACTGGACGAAGCTCACTCCTGAATCCTGTGAAGAGCCGCACATGTCTACTGTCAGGCTTCTCGCATTATTATGCAGCTGCACGTCCACTACACAATTCGCACACACAGACGTGTACTCTATTTCCTCAGCTTGAGCAGATTTAGTGCAGTGAAGCATTCTATACTAACACAGATCTAAATGCCAGCCGCTGTGAAATTCCAGACAGCTGGCTAATGCCAGAAACGTCACAACACCAGACAGCTGGCTGACACCACAACGCACGTATGCATCACACATACACATTCTGCCTTGTCACCGCATACTCATGCATTAACAACATCGGTTTAGTGGGCTTCCCATGGGCGGCAGTGTCTGTGTGCCACAGAAAACATCTGAATCTACTGATGAAAACATAAATAATATCCCTCCGGCCCATCTTGTTTCTGATGCAAACACTAAACAGAATCTTTTTGCTTGGCTACCATGTGCATGTAGTTTGTTGTAGTACAATTTATGAGTAGTGTAGTCTATACTGTACATATACCACATACTGTATATACATACAGTACTCATACAATATTTTTGATGACAGCCCTGGTATAGAGAGATGCTATATTGTGTTCACTTCACAATTAACATCAACTATTTAAAAGATTCAGAGCACATCAAGCAGTATATTATACTATATTATACATTTATTTACAACATTTAAATAAAAAATATATTTTCTATTATAACTAAAATGTTTTACTTAAAATTAATCATGATAATGCAAAAAAAAAAGAGATTAATCTTGATATTAATTTGTTGACACCCTTGGTATAGAGATTCTACATTGTTGATGCCTGCAAAAACACTCATCATATTTTCATTTGCACCTTCCCCTCTATGATTCATGAACAATCTCTCTCTTTATTATCAATCCCCCCCACACACACACATAATTGTAGAAGTAATAGCTCTCATCTGTCCAGGCCGGATTACCTTCAGTCTCAATGGATTCTTCACTGTCTTTCAACTCTGTGCTACTGTTTGATACTATCATGATGATGGATCCCTGGTCTCCTGCCTTACACAAAAACACACTCCTCCTCCACCTCTCACAGAGTGTCTTTTTTTTTTTTGGTCGTCTAATCCCCTGTGCAGCCATTGCCCTCCAGTTTGCCTCTCTATTCTCTCTCTGAGACTGCTTTTGTAATCTCTCTTTCCAGGCTGTGTGCTTGTGTGTTTGAAAGCACAGCTAACATGCTGCTAAAATTAACTGTGAAAACAGAAAGGAGCCAAAATAGTCAATGCAGTTGTCCGTAGTTGTGTATTCCTGGGAGGGCGCTTCGAGGGGAGCACTAGCTATTGGATATTTAAGACCTTGCTATGGCAATGCTTGTTTTTTGTTTCTTTGTGCCTGCTACTATAGATATAAAAAAGAGCAAGTCTGCTTGTCTTCCATGTATAAACGAAAGTCTCAGAAGATATTGCTAGGGAGCCTGCAGGTGCATTTTTGGTGAGGTCTACAGTATTTGTGACATTGGTTGCTTCAACCTAGAACATTTCTTAAAGGTATAATTTACCACAATTTATAATATTTTATTTTATTTGTAATTTTTAACAATGGTGGTTTTATTCCAGGGTCAAGCAGTTTGAAAAACCTGAAAATGTCTCTCCTTGTATGTTTTTTTTTTTCTTGTATCTGTTATACATTGGCATTTATGTGGTGTTGTATGCTTTTCCTCCCTCTCTCTTTCCTCTCCGTGTGGCCAGTCAAGGTGCAGAGGAGTAACCGGCCGTTGCCCTGGGAATCCGGAACCAACAACAACAGCAACTTCCTTCCCTATCAACACTATAACACCTACCACCCCGATCAGTCCCGCAGCCAGACCAAGCAGAAAACCTCTCCAAACAACCCCCGTAATGTTCCTTCCCTTATCCTTCATCCTCATCCTCTTGTATCCTCCTTGTCTCTCATCAGTAACATATTTATTCTATTATTTTATGGCTTTATAACTTATATTTCCAAATAGCTTTTCAATTTTATTGTTTAATAAAAACTCAAGGTGTCATTTATTTTATAAGAGATTTGTATCTCATATGCCATATAAGAGATTTGGCTAATCGATGCCTCATGAGCAACAGACCATAATTAAGTTGGGTGGAGTTCAAAATTATGCAAATGAGCAGCGACAGCCAATGGGAGTTAAGATGCTGTATCTATTCACTGTAAAAAGTGATCAGTTGACTTAACTGTTATGAAGTAAATAAACGTCATGCGTAATTTAGAAAAATAAATTATGTGGAATTGTCAAGTTCACATAACTGTTTTTCAATTACGCATGAAGTTTATTTACTTAATAATTTTAAGGCAACAGGTTTCCTCACTTTTTAAAGTTAAGTCAGTTGATCACTTTTTACAGTGTTGCTGAAGATGCAAGATTTAAAGTAATCTTAAATTATGATTGACTGTCTCAATCTGTCAAAAAATATCTGTCACTGTGAATCCTGTAAATTTTTTTACATTTATTTATGCATTTGGCAGACACTTTACCACATTGTATTTAAGGTGTGTATATATATATATATATATATATATATATATATATAGTGTATTTATATTTTATACAATCAGTTTTGTAGCGACTCGGCTACAGATGTTAATAAATTAAAATTAGCTCAATAGGGAATTATGGGTATTAATATTTAATTATTTATAATAAATCGTAACGGGTTATGATTAAATTATAAATCTCCAAATCACCCAAAAGGGAAATACCTAACCTAGGTATTTATGCAATATATACATGGTTAACAACAATGGATTGCAATTAACTATGAATATATATATTAAATCATTACAGAATAACCTTTAAAGAATTCATTCAAAATTCATCCGTTCGTTTAACGCATGAACACTACAGTCTTTTATCAGCTCTCATGAAGTTTTATCCATCAAATCTTCGGGAAGGTTATCCTTCTGGCCACGAAGAATAAACATTCCGAACTATTAGGATATTAATTAAAGTATTCAAATATACTTATGAGAGCTCGTAGCTAGATCTGAACATTAAAGTGACTATGTTCTGTGAGCGGCAACAATGACAATCAAACGTGGATACAATGGTTTTAATAATTGATACTAAGAATACATACGACTAGCTAAATAAAGAATACATGTATATACAGAATAACGAAAAGTAACGAAAGAGAATGAAAAGAAGAGAAAGAAAGAGAGAAAGGAAAGGTTCAGGAATGGCAATTTCACAAACATAACCCCACAGAGAGCCAGCAAAGAATAATATCACCTTAAACAGGGGTACAAATCTTAAACGCATCTAAATTTCGATGGAATTTATACTTGCATGGGTTGCTTTGTGCTGAGTAGAAAAGAATGCGTGCGAGTCCTCTCAGAGCGTTCTTTGAGCTGGAGCGTTCTTTCTTTTTGGTCCTTCCGGAGCATTGTCGATCCGCGGGAAGTTTGAAGGTGGTTAGAGCGAATGCCGAAAAGGGAGGAAGAGGAGATCTTCTCGTCGGAGTTTTAGAAGTTGACTGAGCGCTGAGATGGCGCGTGTTGCCTGTCCGCCTGTGGCCAGGGACTGAGTCGCGGAGCGTGCCGACTTCAAAGGAACCAACCAACGTGACTGAGCCGAAAAAGCCTGGGGCGAAGCCACCTGGCAAGGGGATGAGCCGAGTTGAGATGATGGGAGCAAGGTGCGAAGAAGAGGAAGAGAACTAGAGGAGGCCTGTCCTTTGTCTTTTAAGGTCCATTAACATATGCCCATCTTTCCTGAAATGGCTAATCATAGGTGTGGACTTTAGGCGGGAGAAGGTCCCTTTGTATTAGTTTTATGACCCAATGGTATGTCTATATGAGGATTTCAGAATTAGTACAGTTTTACTCCAAAGGAGCTAAACAACTCATGATGTATCTCACACTCACATACTGTGCATCGTTGGTTAGGAAACAGAGCGGTGCATATTCAGATACCAAACAAGCTTCGGTTTGGAGGTATAAAAGCAGAAATACATCCTTTACAGATTAATGCAAGCATTTAAGATGACTTTAACATTACACACATTTGTGACTTTGTAGAGTATAACATGGGGAACATACACAAAGGAATATTTCATATACATTCCGGGATAGTTTAATTAAAAGCTACATAAAGAAAATGTTTGTGTCTGTGTATTGGAATGAGTCTCAGTGTGTCCAGGCCACTCTCTGTCTGAGTGGAAAGGGGGGGGGGGGGACATGTGTTGATAAGGGGGATAGATTGTGTCCCCCTTTGAAGTCTTATGGGGTGGTCTGCATGGTCTCGGCCAAGCCATAGAAGTGACAACGGAGCAATTTAGTTCAGACTTCTCGGTGCCAGGACATTTAATTTATATGCAAACGTCTAAAGCTAAAAGCTTTCTGACACTTAGAGCAGAACCGACTCATCTTGATCCAAAACAGACTCCAGACGCTACAGTTTAAATCATGCATTCTTTGAGAATCGAACCCACAACCTTGCCATTGCTAGCGTCATGCTGCACATAAATGTGATCTGCAATACAGGAATGGATTTGTTAGAATGTCTCAATAGCGCTTTATTTGATAAGACTGTTTTTGTTTTTGTCTTTTTTAGTGTGTTTTATTTGATCTATTTGGAAAACAGAGCAGAACTAATTTGTTCCCCGGCTGTTTCCTTGTCTCCAAACTATGCTGAGGCTAAAGACTGTTTTTCTCTCTCTCTACTGCTCTCTTCCTCCGTATTATATCTGGCCTTTATTCTCCATCTGTGGGCGTAGCTGAGCTCTATTCTACCAGAGGCGAGAGCACATTACCGCAAAGCTCAGACTTGCCGTACAAAGCCAGAAGAGCACTGAGCCATTCAGGGAGACTTGTGTGGTTTTTGTTGTGCAGAAGATACACAGTGAATGCACAGGACTCATTTGTGTTGCCATTCTTTGGGGGATATGGAACATAATCCTTGTTAAGGAAACGATAACAATATTGACATTCTAGCAATGTGACCTGATCGTTTCTCCCTATGCGGTCATAGGTGGACTTTATAGTCTCAGATACATTCTGGGACATGTAGTCAATGATAACTGACATCCTGAAGCCCTAGATTTGCTCTCTAATTGGTTGATAAGATGGGGAGATTGTCACTTGTTACAAAAGCATTCCTCATTTGTGTTTTTAGGTCATGCTTTTCCTCTTTCAGCAGCCTTTTCAGCGAGTCTGATTTAATTATACAGACTCATTACTATAAATTCCAGCCATCAGGGCTCTATCGATCTCTTTTGCTGGCACTCTATGCATTTCAAGGGCACCAAGAGACTGTTAAAGATGACCTGTACTTGCCCCTGTACTAGCGATTTGCATCACTAAAGCAACTGGAAGTTGTTCATTTTCAGTGATAGTTGCCGTTTAGAGGTGACATGATTGACTGAGACCATTGATGATACGACCAAGTTTAACTTTATGAAAATGAGCAGTGACATAATGCAACCTAGGGAACATTTTGATGAAAATTGGATGAAAATCATGGCAGCCATATAATTTCATTTGTAAAGACCCATTTATACTGTGCGAGAAAAATAATTATATTATTTTGTCATACTATAAAGACTATAAAGACATACTATAAATTATGTTTTCTACACAATACATTACATTAATGTTAGATGTATAAACCTTTTAAAAATGTTTGGTTTTTACTCAATTTCATTTTTATTATTTTTAATTTTATATTTAAAATTTTCATATTTTATTTTTATTTATTATGCATGGTTTTATTTCTATTTCCTACCATTTAAAACTAGGACTGCCAATATGATAAAATAATTGATTAACCTGATGATTTTCTATTAAATTAAATAAAAAAAAATAAAAAAATTAAAACAAGGAAAAGAAAGAAACGTTAAACATGTTTGTTAATTTAAGTTAATCTAATTTAATTGTAATTTAATAAATATATTTTTTATATATATATAAATATATATACACTCATAAATATAAATATATATATATATATATATATATATATATATATATATATACACTCACCTAAAGGATTATTAGGAACACCATACTAATACTGTGTTTGACCCCCTTTCGCCTTCAGAACTGCCTTAATTCTACGTGGCATTGATTCAACAAGGTGCTGAAAGCATTCTTTAGAAATGTTGGCCCATATTGATAGGATAGCATCTTGCAGTTGATGGAGATTTGTGGGATGCACATCCAGGGCACGAAGCTCCCGTTCCACCACATCCCAAAGATGCTCTATTGGGTTGAGATCTGGTGACTGTGGGGGCCATTTTAGATGATTTTAGTTTATGAACTCATTGTCATGTTCAAGAAACCAATTTGAAATGATTCGAGCTTTGTGACATGGTGCATTATCCTGCTGGAAGTAGCCATCAGAGGATGGGTACATGGTGGTCATAAAGGGATGGACATGGTCAGAAACAATGCTCAGGTAGGCCGTGGCATTTAAACGATGCCCAATTGGCACTAAGGGGCCTAAAGTGTGCCAAGAAAACATCCCCCACACCATTACACCACCACCACCAGCCTGCACAGTGGTAACAAGGCATGATGGATCCATGTTCTCATTCTGTTTACGCCAAATTCTGACTCTACCATCTGAATGTCTCAACAGAAATCGAGACTCATCAGACCAGGCAACATTTTTCCAGTCTTCAACTGTCCAATTTTGGTGAGCTCGTGCAAATTGTAGCCTCTTTTTCCTATTTGTAGTGGAGATGAGTGGTACCCGGTGGGGTCTTCTGCTGTTGTAGCCCATCCGCCTCAAGGTTGTGCGTGTTGTGGCTTCACAAATGCTTTGCTGCATACCTCGGTTGTAACGAGTGGTTATTTCAGTCAAAGTTGCTCTTCTATCAGCTTGAATCAGTCGGCCCATTCTCCTCTGACCTCTAGCATCAACAAGGCATTTTCGCCCACAGGACTGCCGCATACTGGATGTTTTTCCCTTTTCACACCATTCTTTGTAAACTCTAGAAATGGTTGTGCGTGAAAATCCCAGTAACTGAGCAGATTGTGAAATACTCAGACCGGCCCGTCTGGCACCAACAACCATGCCACGCTCAAAATTGCTTAAATCACCTTTCTTTCCCATTCTGACATTCAGTTTGGAGTTCAGGAGATTGTCTTGACCAGGACCACACCCCTAAATGCATTGAAGCAACTGCCATGTGATTGGTTGATTAGATAATTGCATTAATGAGAAATTGAACAGGTGTTCCTAATAATCCTTTAGGTGAGTGTGTATATATATATATATATATATATATATAAAAAAATAAAAAATGTATGTATACACCGATCAGGCATAACATAATATTGTGTTGGTCTTTCTTTTGCTGCCAAAACAGCCCTGACCCGTCGAGGCATGGACTCCACTAGACTCCTGAGGTGTGCTGCGATATCTGGCACCAAGATGTTAGCAGCAGATCCTTTAAGTCCTGTAAGTTGCAAGGTGGGGCCTCCATGGATCGGACTTGTTTGTTCAGCACATCCAACAGATTGGATTGAGATCTGGGGAATTTGGAGGCCAAGTCAACACCTCAAACTCGTTGTTGTGCTCCTCAAACCATTCCTGAACCATTTTTGCTTTGTGGTAAGGCGCATTATCCTGCTGAAAGAGGCCACAGCCACCAGGGAATACCGTTGCCATGAAAGGGTGTACATGGTCTGCACCAATGCTAAGGTAGGTGGTACGTGTCAAAGTAACATCCACATGGATGGTAGGACCCAAGGTTTCCTAGCAGAACATTGCCCAAAGCATCACACTGCCTCCGCCAGCTTGCCTTCTTCCCATAGTGCATCCTGGTGCAATGTGTTCCCCAGGTAAGCGACGCACATGCACCTGGCCATCCACGTGATGTAAAAGAAAACGTGATTCATCAGACCAGGCCACCTTCTTCCATTGCTCCGTGGTCCAGTTCTGATGCTCACGTGCCCACTGTTGGTGCTTTCGGCAGTGGACAGGGGTCAGCATGGGCACCCTGACTGGTCTGCGGCTATGCAGCCCCATACGCAACAAACTGCAATGCACTGTGTATTCTGACACCTTTCTATCAGAACCAGCATTAACTTCTTGAGCAATTTGAGCTACAGTAGCTCGTCTGTTTGATCGGACCACACGGGCCAGCCTTCGCTCCCCACGTGCATCAATGAGCCTTGGCCGCCCATGACCCTGTCGCTGGTTCACCAACGTTCCTTCCTTGGACCACTTTTGAAAGATACTGACCACTGCAGACCAGGAACACCCCACAAGAGCTGCAGTTTTGGAGATGCTCTGACCCAGTCGTCTAGCCATCACAATTTGGCCCTTGTCAAACTCGCTCAAATCCTTACGCTTGCCCATTTTTCCTGCTTCTAACACATCAACTTTGAGGACAAAATGTTCACTTGCTGCCTAATTATATCCCACCCACTAACAGGTGCCTTGATGAAGAGATAATCAGTGTTATTCACTTCATAATGTTATGCCTGATCGATGTATATGTATGTATATGTATCTATATCTATATATCTACAAACCCGATTCCAAAAAAGTTGGGACACTGTACAAATTGTGAATAAAAACAGAATGCAATGATGTGGAAGTTTCAAATTTCAATATTTTATTCAGAATACAACATAGATGACATATCAAATGTTTAAACTGAGAAAATGTATCATTTTAAGGGAAAAATAAGTTGATTTTAAATTTCATGGCATCAACACATCTCAAAAAAGTTGGGACAAGGCCATGTTTACCACTGTGTGGCATCCCCTCCTCTTTTTATAACAGTCTGAAAACTTCTGGGGACTGAGGAGACAAGTTGCTCAAGTTTAGGAATAGGAATGTTGTCCCATTCTTGTCTAATATAGGCTTCTAGTTGCTCAACTGTCTTAGGTCTTCTTTGTCGCATCTTCCTCTTTATGATGCGCCAATGTTTTCTATGGGTGAAAGATCTGGACTGCAGGCTGGCCATTTCAGTACCCGGATCCTTCTTCTACGCAGCCATGATGTTGTAATTGATGCAGTATGTGGTCTGGCATTGTCATGTTGGAAAATGCAAGGTCTTCCCTGAAAGAGACGACGTCTGGATGGGAGCATATGTTGTTCTAGAACTTGGATATACCTTTCAGCATTGATAATGCTTTTCCAGATGTGTAAGCAGCCCATGCCACACGCACTCATGCAACCCCATACCATCAGAGATGCAGGCTTCTGAACTGAGCGCTGATAACAACTTGGGTTGTCCTTGTCCTCTTTAGTCCGGATGACATGGCGTCCCAGTTTTCCAAAAAGAACTTCAAATTTTGATTCGTCTGACCACAGAACAGTTTTCCACTTTGCCACAGTCCATTTTAAATGAGCCTTGGCCCAGAGAAAACGCCTGCGCTTCTGGATCATGTTTAGATATGGCTTCTTTTTTGACCTATAGCGTTTTAGCCGGCAACGGCGAATGGCACGGTGGATTGTGTTCACCGACAATGTTTTCTGGAAGTATTCCTGAGCCGATGTTGCGATTTCCATTACAGTAGCATTCCTGTATGTGATGCAGTGCCGTCTAAGGGCCCAAAGATCACGGGCATCCAGTATGGTTTTCCGGCCTTGACCCTTACGCACAGAGATTGTTCCAGATTCTCTGAATCTTTGGATGATATTATGCACTGTAGATGATGATAACTTCAAACTCTTTGCAATTGTTCTCTGAGAAACTCCTTTCTGATATTGCTCCACTATTTTTCGCCGCAGCATTGGGGGAATTGGTGATCCTCTGCCAATCTTGACTTCTGAGAGACACTGCCACTCTGAGAGGCTCTTTTTATACCCAATCATGTTGCCAATTGCCCTAATAAGTTGCAAATTGGTCCTCCAGCTGTTCCTTATATGTACATTTAACTTTTCCGGCCTCTTATTGCTACCTGTCCCAACTTTTTTGGAATCTGTAGCTCTCATGAAATCCAAAATGAGCCAATATTTGACATGACATTTCAAAATGTCTCACTTTCAACATTTGATATGTTATCTATATTCTATTGTGAATAAAATATAAGTTTATGAGATTTGTAAATTATTGCATTCCTTTTTTATTCACAATTTGTACAGTGTCCCAACTTTTTTGGAATCGGGCTTGTATATTAAGTTTATTTTGACAATCCCAAAAATTACTTTGTGGATCCCTAACACCCCCTTGCAGTCTTCAGTTTGAAAACCCCATGGTACCAAACTGCCAAAACTCCAGCGATTTAACTGTTTGCTGCTTATATCACACATATGATTTTTTTTTTTTCAAGTTTGCAACACGACTAAAATCTCTTGCGGCACCTTCCCAGCCTTTACAGTTATGATTCACATTCTCCATTCAGGAGGGGCATAAAGATGCTGTGGGCACTTCAATGCTGGTGGCTTCACATATAATTTACTGTCATTCCATCAATTCTTTTTAGTCACAGTCTCTTTTTTTTATTCCTGGATTATATATCCCCCTCCGGTTCTGGGAGTTCAAAGGCTTTTTCCATCTTTGAAAGATGTGTTCTTGATACGCGTGAAAGCAAACTCCCCCGAGGGTTGTATTACTTAAGCCGCTGTTTTCTTTTTCCCTCAAGACAAATTAGACAGCATTTGCTGGACATTAACTCTTTAATGTTTGCATTAGGAAGAGTTTATCTTATACAATACACAAGTGGACCAGAAGGCCTCATTATGGCTGTAGATGGTTTAGTGGTTTATAAAAAGATAGAAAGCAGAATGTCTTTCCATGTGGCAAGAGCAGACAAACTGTTTCAAACAGCAATGCAAAAATAAGATAAAATAATGCAAAAAATTTTTTTTTTTGTAGTAGTAGTAGTAGTAATGTTCTACCAGTTGGGATTTTTTGTGAGTGCTAAAAAAAGGCTTTGAAGCTCTCTATCTGATCAGTATGAACTGTGATCCAGTTCTTAGACATTGCTCTGTGATAAGAAGTGGCTTTTAGGTATTGGGGAGTATTTTTAGATATGTGCGTTAATGAAGACTTACCACCGTTCACACAATGTCAAATACGAGGGCAGTGTGCTGCGCTTTAATGGGTTGTTTTGTCCATGGGTCTCATTTCCAGCACCTGTTGTTAGACTGTTGTTAGAAAATGTTGGGATTCAAACGTTCAGTTGAAAAGATGGGATTCAAACCCAAAATGAATATGATAAATTACAGATTCTGCACAGATTTCTATGTCACTAATAAGTAAATTGATGACATCGACATCTTTGTACAGACAGTCACATGCTCTTCCATTGAAGCTAAAGATGCTCATCATGCTGGAGATTATAAACATCATGTTTAACTTGAGGAGGTCTTTAAAGCAGAAGAAAGATAAACCAAATACTTAGACATTCTGAAATTCTAAAATTGTTATACTGATACTGTCATTTGTAGTGGAAAAAATAGAACTATTCTATTCTACTAAGCTAAACTGAACATTATATACTAAATATTTGAGGTTTTGAAATGAGTCATTGAGAGTTGATAATGAGAGTTATCTCTCTTTCCCACACAGCTCTGGGTTCATCCTTCTCTCCCACCTCCATGAGTGCCTACAGTCTGAGCTCACTCAACATGAACACGCTGCCACGCACCATGTATCCCACAAGTCCCCGCGGCACCATGATGAGACGCAAACTGAAGAAGAAAGACTACAAGAGCTCAAGTACGTTTGATACAGTCGTGTTGAATTTTTCACGTTTTTATTGATCAAGAAACAAAACATTTGATACAATTCAACATGAGGCCTCATTATTAAAGGGATAGTTCACCCTAAAATGAAAATTCTTTCATTCCAAACTTGTACTGTATGACTTGCTTTCTTCTGTGGAGCACAAAAGAAGTCCTTAAGCTTCAAACAGAATGCAAAACCACCATAAAAGTGGTGCATACGATGGTGCACTATATTCAGAAGCATTTTACAGCTTTGTGAAGAACAGATTGAGTCGATTCAAGTCATTATTCACTGATAATCTTCACCTCCAGTGAGCTGTTAATTGTTGCAACTGAATCACTCAAGAGCCGAATCAATTTGAGAGTGAATCACTTGGTTTAATGAACCTGGATCAACAATTTATTCAAAAAGAGTCTGACTCAAAGCAACTTTTTTCCAGTGAATCGCTACTTGAATTTGATCTGTTCCTGACTCAGTGCATTGTATGGACCTCTTCTACTATGCTTTTATGTTACTTCTGCATCCTTTTTTAAGGCTTGAAAGCCTACTTGTGCAGAAAAATGCATTCTTTTCAAACAGCTTCATGAAGCGCAACTGAATGGAACTTTGAGTCTTGCGACACGTTTTTTGAAAGTACTATTTTGAATTTTGTGCCATCTTAAAATGTACACAAAGCGCAAAGCAACAACCTTCTGGCTCTGTAGAGTACATTGAATAATTAGATGTGGAGAGGATTAAAAACGTGTAAAACAACAGATTTACCGGTGGTCCTTGCCCAGTTCCACTTTGATTCATTCTTTGAAACCTTTTGTTTTTATCAGAATGGCTGAAGTAAACAGAAAAAGGCTTGGTTATTGATTTCCTGTAAAACTTCTCTAATGTATCAGCACCTCCATGCAGGCTCTGGCCGGGGACTTGTCTTGACTTTAATATTAGGTTTCGAATTTTTATAGCTGCCCTTGCCATTCCTTGTGTGAAACATAAGTCAGGAGGTTGAATATACCGTCTACAGTAATTCAGAAATGAACCCTTATAAATGCCTCATTATGCTAAGCGCATGCAAGTGTGCGAAAAGAGAAGCTTGGTCAAGCCACTGAAAGCAATAAAACTCCAACATAAATGCAACGAGGTCGCTTGGTATTAAAGAAGGGCCATACGTCTATTATTTTTCCTGTCTCCACTATGATAGTCTGTCTTTATCTGTACATTTGGACGACTTGCACATGCTTCCCATCCTTCCTGCCCTTCCCCCTCATGACTGGGCTCTGAATCTGAATAAGATCAGCGAGTGTGATAGAACTTACCTGAAGTGAACACATTCAGCATTCTCTTCCCATATCTGAAGCCGCCAAGCGAAAGAGGGAAATTACACCTCTGGCTACCCAGTAATTAGATCCTGAAAGATATTTCATATCCTTCAACTGAGCAGCGTCGCCGCCTCTGCCGCAGATAATTACCCGACCACGCTTTCATACCGCGTGGAGTGTTATCTGCGGGCTTTGTCAACAAGACCAATAAACAAACGCTGGGACTAGAAAATGGTTAATCAGCTGCCCATGACGCTGACCTGAACTTTCAGTATAGCTGTGAGTTTCTGTTTTTCGTTGCATTTGTAGCTGCTTGGTTCTTTACTGTGGGTGTTAGAGGAAGTGAGGTTTGGAAAACTGCTGTAGAGAACGTGGCTGTGAAATTCATAATTGAGATGCAGGATGAGGTCATGCTTTTTAGATTCAGTCCAAGTGTTGTTGTTGTTAACTAAAACTAATTTTCCGTAATTGGAATAAGGCTGAAATAAAATATAAATATTCGATGAAAATTTAAAATTAAACAACAAAAATTAAAAATGTTGCTTCAGCAATAAACTGAAATAAGTTCAAGTACTAAAATTACTAAAGCTGAAAAAAATAAAGCTATATATATATAAACTGAAAATATATAATAGTATAGAAATAATGCTAAAATAACACTGGTAGCACCAAATGGAATTGCAATAATAATGTTTCCAAGCAGGTTTCCAAAGCACTGTTGAAGGGATAGTTTGAAGAATATGGGTAACCAAACAGCTGATGGGCCCTGAAGTCAATGGGTCCTGTCAACTGTTTGGTTACCGACATTCTTCAAAATAAATTCTTTTGTGTTCCGCAGAAGAAAGAAACTCATACAGGTTTGGAACAACTTGAACTATCCCTTTAATGCCTTACATTACAGGTAGGTGTGCTTTGGAAACCTTTTTAGAAACAATCATACCATTCTTCCCAGGTTTAGACAAACAGGTTGTCCCGCCCTGAAATCATGCAATCATCAGCTGTGCTGGAAGTTGATATTTCGCTTTGCTCAAACAAACAGCAAGCTTTGATAGCACCACAGACCCCTTACAAATGGTTTGCTTAGTTGTCTCATTAAACTGGAATATGAGATGGTATTTTAAAATGGCGGGGGAAAAAAACTATTTAACTGTCTATTTTTTATCTGACTTTGAAGTGTTTAATTTACTTAGCTGCACTTGTTCTGAACATCACTTTTAATAGTTTCTCCTACCGCATTGCCTGCCGCTTGTGTTTGGATAATATACCTGGCGCACAGAAACTGAGCATCTCATCTATTACACAAATTTATTTTCAGTTTTACTGCCATGAGCATGTGCATGGCCCCTCATAGACGCCGTTTGTTTAGAAAAATGATTCCATAATGCATCTGTAGTAGTTGTACTGAGTCTTTCCTCGGCTTTTATTTTACTGAGGAACATGAAACCTGCTTAATCAGTGAAGCACACCAGAGTATATTATTTCATAATGGACAATATTCATAGCTAAAAAGGAAAACGCAGCAGACATACTGATTCATCCCACAAATACAGTTGCTGCTCTGCTTAAAAACATCTTAGTCCAGCCTAAGCTGGTTTGCTGGTCTTAGTTAGTCTCATAGCCCGGTCAGACTGGTCTGCTAATTTTATAGGGGCTTTTTTCAGCTGTCCAGGTTGGGAAACCAGCTGTTCACCCAACTATACACCAGCTTGGCCAGACTGGTAGTTCAGCTTAAATGAAATAACCAGGGGCCTATACCATGAAGCCGGCTTAGGTGGCTAGCCAGGTATGTTTCAGTTTAGTTTGCGACAACCCTGGGTTTTAGGGACCATGAAAGTGGTTTGGATTTTAGCGGTGTTCATCGCCACATTAAGTTACGCTCCACGGCTAACCTGCTCCGGGGCAGGTTATGTTCTGGATAAGACATCTCAAACTGAAATTGGACCAATCAGCTGTGAGCACAGTGACACCCCTCTGACGAAATAGTCACTCCCTGAGTTTCTGCTCCAAATTAAAGGTCACTACATAGCAAATGATTTTTAAAGACAATATTGTCTGGCTTTTAGCAAAGCCTATTTATAATAATAATTTTGTATGATTTAGACATTATGTAATTATTATACCCATAATCCATTACACATGTACAGTTTTAGTTGATCAATTATTATTAAGCACTTAGGTTAAATTAATATAAATATAGCCTATAAAGGTAATATAAATAAGCTTTAGAATCAGTAGATAAAGCTATAAAAATGACTACATATGAGCTTTATTGTTCAAATCTCTCTATATCAACTATATAAGATAACTTCACAACTTTTACTTACACTGATATAGCAAGATTTTTTTCTTTTAGTTGTCCTCTTTCATAGACAGCTCTTTTCCTCTTGCTGTGTAAATGTGTTTAAATTCTTAAAGTTCTTCAATCTTGTAATATTCTGAAGAAGAGAGAAATGAATCTTGCTGCTTCTCTCGCGAGAAGTGAATCTCAGTTTCACTGTTCCACAGCATGTGATTGGCTGTTCACTACTGATGTCATACCTAAACTCCTAAACTCAGGATCAAAGCCTGAGTTGACAGAGAAAGTTGATGATCAGCATCATGGTACCAACTAAGCCGGATTGGATTGGATTGGATTGGTTTGGTTTTGTCAACTCGAAACTAATCCTGTAACCCTGAGTTTGTTCAACTGCCATCATGGTACGGGCCCCAGGTTTGTTTTAGCTGTGCTAGGGGTGGGCAATATACTGGTACATGGACACAATTAACCGGTAGAAATTTGTCATCCGGTGGAGATTATCGCAGTTATGCTCTTGTGACATTGCTGTGCGGTCACAAAATCGTATGGTTTGCATGTGTTTTTAAGCATTGCGGTTTAAAAGCAAGTGATTTTAAACCATTGAAGCGCAGTATGCAGCAAAAGACAACTCATTTCACTATATTTGCATGCTCTCTGGGAGACTAATTAGGCTTAAACGGTTATATACACATACCTATGTGTCAAAGTGACCATGTATTTGCAAGTAAACAAAGTTATTTATGTCTTAAGTGAACAGTTGAGAAAGAAAACGCATGAGTATATTGGATCCATGCAGTCGGTCTTAAAGTGACAGCATTCAAATGTACCTGCTGTCGTTATTAATGCTAATCAAACAACAAAAAAAGAGAGAAAATCTCTCACTGCTATTGACTTTTGTAACTTTAATAATACATGTATATTTCATTTACACAGTACAGACTATGCATTTGTTTGTTTTTTATACATTTTATTACTGTATACATTTTATGTAGTATTTCTAGTGCTAGTTTTTCAGGTCTATTTAATTTGTGTGAAATATTTCAGGTCTATTTCACTTTATTCTATTGTAGTTAGTTTTCTTTGCTCTTTTTTTTTTATCACTGTTTACTTAAGCTTGAGAGTTTTTTAGGCTAGTATTAGTATTTTAGCGTTTATATGATATTGAAATATGAATTATGAAATTTCAATGGTATCAAAAAAAACTGATATCATAAAAACCTTATTTAAAGCAAAATTAACAATATTGTGATTTATATATCGTTATCGTGAAATAAACGTACTCATATCGTGATATAAGATTTTGGTCATATCGCCCACTCGTAAGCTGTGCCATTACACTACCAGTCAAAACTTCTGACCAGTGTTGTTATTTAGAAATGAAAAGTAAAACTATTAAAAATAGTTTTTGGTCATTTAAATAAAGCTGAAATAAAATAATATATAAATATTAGATGAAAAACTAATTTAACTTATAACTTATTTTAAAAAACTAATAAAAAACTGGGAAATACTGTATTTAACAAACTCAATCAAAAATATGAATAAATACTACTTGCTGAAATGCTTGAATTTGTATCAAATATAAATTGATAATTGCCCAAAAAATGCTAATGAATTTTAGCAGCTTATCAGCAATCACCTTGTTTCAGCCATAGACTGTAAAAAAATATGGACGTAGTGTCTGTGACGTCACCCATAGGTTTCTGAAGAGCGTTTCTGAAGCCTAAAGTGCGGCCGTTGCCATCTTGGCAGCGCATCACCGCGTGTCACTCCCGGATAACTGAAAATGGGCAAAGAGGAGCTAACAGGTGGAGTGGGTGGAGCTAACAGACAGCAGACAAATGGCTAGTAGTGACAGCAGCGGCAATCCACCAGTCACTCAAGTGGCCACGCCCTTAATTATGCAGAACTTTAAGGCTCAATATAATTTAAACTAATGAGTTATAAAAAAAATTCACCCCCCTCACAGTTGTCATGAAGGGCAAAATTAGCTGTATAGACACAATTTGTACCAGGCTGTAAACATGTTTTTTTCTGCTGTAAAGTTGGGCATTTTAACATGGGGCTCAATGAGATTCTGCTCCCTTTTAAAGCCTGTCTCTAGCGGCCAGCCGATGAATTGCAGTTTAAGTCACTTCCGTATTGGCTTCAAGAGAAACTGGGGGAGGTTGCCACTTGGTTTCAACCCACTGCTGTGAAGCTCAAAGGGCAGCTAATTGTTCATTGTCTCATTGGCCCAAATTGAAAGCTTAATTAAAGCTTGATTAACTTCACTGATGCTCCAAATGAGCCCTATTTGCATAACACCATGATTTCACTGTCCGTAGAGCTCTGCACAGAGGCTGTGGCAGTCATTTCAAGGAGCCCAGTTGCCCAAGATATGTTCTGACAGCCTATAGCGCAAAGGCAAATGAGTGAGGATGGGTCCACTGCATGCAGTACCGCTGATTCAGCTCTTCCAGCCTTTGCATGAGTGACATCTTCTAGCATACAAAGTAGCATTGGTTTGTTAAAAGTCCCTCCTGAGGCCTTTACTGTCACTGGCTCACAGGGACAGAATAAAGCTCACAGACACTTCTGAAAGAGAGAGAGGGAGAGACTGGAGCGATGGAGGGAGGGAAATACATGCTGCAAAGTCACCCATCAGACAGCAATGACACGTCTGAATGTAATGCCAAACCATCTCCTCACACTGAGCGAGAACACAGAAGGCCGAGCCATTTTCAAATGCACTTTATACTAGCACAGTTTAGTGTCCTGTTTTTGTAAAGCATTATAGGGACAAAAAATAAAAGGTTTTTGAATTTGTTCCCTATTGGTGCAAAGTGTCTACTGCCAGATCAAACGCAGAGTCAATGAAGCAGTGAATGTGAGGTGAAACTATCCGTCTTGTCCATGCGCACCATAAACGGACACATTGAGTCTGTTGTCTCCTGCTTGGGTAACTGTAAAAATCTTATTTTCTAAATCTTTTTTACCCCTGTTGGAGGCAGTGTCATGCTAATTTTAACGTTCCCCTCTGTGTTTCTGTGCGGAACAAACCAGTCTGCGTTTAATGTACTGTGACCGAACTAGCACCGTGTCTTCTCACCAGGAGAATATTAGCATAATTTAATTGTTGTCTAATGCCTACAGTCCTCGTTTATGATTTCCATGCAGTTGTCAGTTAATATGTTCTGCTAGAGGGAAATATAATTACATTAAAGGACAGTGTTGAGGACATGAAGGCTCCTGGTATCTTCAGCAAGGGACAGATCAGGCTATGGCATACACTTAACCTGTATTTACGTAATGTAATTAACCCAAAATTACATTAGTTATTATTTACTCACCTTCATGTATTTTTTAAAGTTCCTTTCATATGGTTCAACAAAAAATAACATTTTTGTGTCATTATCCCAAATCGTAAATGGGGTCAAAATGACCCTTATGCATTTCCTATGGAAATTTTGATATGTATATGATGACGCAAGTCAAGGGCCTTGGGATCAAAGGTACGTTTTCTAATTTCTGTTCTCTGCTGAAGAAAAGATGTTTCAGAACCCTTCTGACTCATTCTAAGGATTTCAAGTTACAGCTGACTCATTGGTCTGTGGGAAGCAGAAATGAAGACTTCTTGCAGGAAGCAAGAGGAGGAAGCGAACGAGCTAGAGAGAGTCAGTTGGCTGGCGATTCTTAGAGATGTGCAGATGATGTGCTTTCAGTGCTTCAGACAGAAGGAGTCCCAAACGAACGTTGATTGATGTTCAACACAGACCCGTCCGAGAGCGTTTCAGCGTCCTATCCTCATCTGCGTCACCTTAACCTCCCTCTCTCATCCCTCACTCCCAATAAAAAAGGAAAGGTCACCGCATTTAAAACAATAAAGGTGTCTGGTGCTGTAAATCTAGCCCGTGAGCTGGGTCATCAATCTCAGATAGACTCACTCTAAAGTCACACTAGAGCGATCTGGAGAGTATAACAGGCTCTTTAAGAATGCGGCGAGCCAGATCGGCCGGAGGCAGATTTCTGTATGTGTCTATGGGGAAAGAGCCCACCTGACTACCGTCTGTGCTCCCTGGTGCTTGAGATGACAGTTCAAGCTTGGTCAGTCAAGGGTGTGAAGGGCGCTCGTGTGTCAGAGCGTATTTTCATTAGTCTCTTTGAAAGCATGAGTGAAAAAAGATCTCCAAAAGTTGTTGTCGACAAACATGGGAAAAATGGGTTCTTTTTTGCAGCCCAGTTCGAATCTGTGGCTTTGCAATTGAGATGTATCCCTTGAGACTTTATTGATATAGACAATTGTAAATGGGGCGCAGCGCAGTGTATAAATCACATTGGTTATGCTTATGTGCCTGTCTGCTTTTCGGTAAGCTGGTTTAAAGTCTCTCAATCAACGCTGTGAAAACAACAGGGCCTATCTGTTTTCACAGACTTGTTTGTGTCTGATAGACATAGACTAGATTTAATCTTGTGAACAGTTTTTTAGTTTATCATTATCAGCTGCTATTTGTAAACATCTTTCATGTAAAATATCTTATTCAGGACAGTACTAAATAAAAAATAACATGCATTTTGTATGATCGCTCTTATTTTGTTAAAATTATTCACATTTTCACAGATTCTGCAAGGGGTTCACATACTTTTTCTTCGGTTGATATTAGATATTTAATTGTTTATGCTCGTTTCTTCTTGTCTTTACTGTTACCTAACACTTGTTAATTTTTAAAAACACTACCAAATGTCATAGTAATCATTCATCTTTCATACTGTATATTATAATGGTATGCGTTTTACGTATTTATAATTTACATATATTTACGTTTTTTTTTTTGAAGTTTTTATTTTTTTATAATTGTTTTTATTTAATTTATTTATTTTAATTTACAAAATAATGTAGAATTTTAATATTGGCTGTTTATTTGTCATCTGCCACAATAACATGAAAGCTTAGCAGCAACAGTACTGTTGTCGTTAACTAAAACTAGTAAAATTGTTTACGAAATAAAGCTGAAATAAAATATAAATATTAGATTAAAATGCTTCAATGAAAACTATGAAAATAAGTTTGTTTACTTCCTAAAATTACTAAAACTAAAACTGAAAAATAAATACAATTCAAGCTAAATAGAAATTCAAAATTACTTGAAAATATAAAAATAAAAGCAAATTCTAAATATTAATAAATACTATAATAGTATATAAATAATACTAAAATAAAACTGAGCGGTAGCAGTTCAATAGCATATTCAATAGCATATTAGTTTTTAAGGTGGTATTAAAATCTCTAAATTTTGGTATAATGACAACCCTATATTTAAGTACTGCCATAATAGTCATTTCAGATCCATAATTTTAAGATAAGAAATTCTAACAACCTCATAATTCATACCATCTACAGAAAGAGTTTCCCAAAATCCCTGTGGTCTGATTTGCGATATAATACACTAGCTTTGTATCAAAGTGCCTTTTCTTATTTCAAAACGCTCCTAGCTGACCCAGAGATACCCGCGCACACATTGAATTCTTATCTGCAGCGAGGGCACAGATCCAGCTCACTCACTGCAAAGACTCACATGGCTGACAACCTTTTAGTCTGGGAAAAGCTGCTCTGAGATGCACACTGTTCTGTTATTTGAAACCTTAAATAGGATTGTTTTAATTTACCAAACCTGTGTATTTTTTTCCTGTCCTTACGTTGATCGCCAAAGGAGAAGTTTAGCAGAAGCTGTTCAAGCTGTTCTTTTCCATATAGTAAAAATGAATGGGGAGAGTCCTTTTGAGCTCCAATAAGGGCAAAAATCTATTTTATAGTTTTTTTGTGAGGAACTTTTTCTGCTCTTTGTGTATGGAAGTAAAATGCCAAATGTTTTTGAAACAAAAAAGCTTGTTGAATTGCACTACTTGAAAAAATATTTTCATTATTAAAAATTCAATAATCCATATTCACCTCTCAGATTTCACTTCCAAAATATTAATTCGGTTTAAAAATACAACCTATAATATTCGACAGGCAATTTTCGGTCCATTTTATTTCGCTTTACAAATTCGCTTCCACAAATTCAGTGGTTCAAATTCTAGATAAAATGCAACAGTTCACATCCGGGAACTGCAGGAATAGCAGTAGATTACCGAGCATAATCTCCATCTGCTGTTAGTCGACCTCACCAGCAGGTGGTGCAAGCTGCTGTTGACGAAGACCAGAGCAACGGTTAGAGAGAGTCATTCATTCATTAAAACGGATTTACAGAAATGGAGCAAGTGATACTTATTTGTGATGATTATCAGGGCCAGTAAATATATATGGAAAAGCTGATAAAGACACAAAAGCTGTGTTTACATTTAAGTCTTCACGGTTACTTTTGTACATGTAAACAGCTTTCTCTACCGCACATAGATAGTTGCACATTTAGGGACCGTCTCTAAAGTTACATATGACGTGTATACACGTTTCTAACTTCACTAGCATTTGAAGAGAATGACTTACAGCCATATAACCAACTGTAAAGTGTTCATGTAGGTGTCAGGCATGATGCACACCTTTTAAATTTTTTAAATTAAAGAAATTAGAAACGTGTATACACATGTTGTATGTAACTTTAGAGACGGTCCCTAAATGTGCGACTATCGTCCAATGTCATTGTCAAGCCAACTTTATGCCAGTATATCACTGGGAAATGCTTAGCGTGAAACTTTGTGCGTTATGTTCATTTTCTGAGTCCACCTGCTTGTATATAGTATAGCCTACATCTCCAATAAGGTGCGAGTTTGGTCTTTTATATCACTGTATTAAGATACGTTAAGCGTCCCGACGGCAGGGGAGTTCTGGAGTATGACGTATTGAGGGAACCACCAATACTGCAGGACAGCGCTGCGATATAAAGTTAAGGAAACTAAACAACAGAGAGAAATATATGTCTACCTCAGATGTAACGTTTGATCTGTATGTCAGCATCGGGGAATAACATTATAATCTCGTTCACGGTAGAGAAAGCTGCTTACATGTACAAAGTAACTGTGAAGACTTAAATGTAAACACAGCTTTTGTGTCTTTATCAGCTTTTCCATATATATACTGGCCCTGATCAGGGCTGCATTAAGACCTCACTGGACCCCGGGGCTATTAGTTACTGCAGGGCCCCCCCGTCACAATAATTATATATATATATATATATATATATATATCTCACAATATAGATACTTTTGCTTTAAATAAGATTTTTTTTTTTTTTACATATCAATTTTTGATGCACTGAAATTTCATAATTCTTGTTACCAATTTCAGTATCACAAAAAATACTAGCCTAAGTTTAAAAAAAAAACTACAAAACAAGCTTACTGAAAACAAGTAAACAGTCACAAATTACAATAGAGCAAAGATACATAAGAAATTGACCTACCTGAAAAAACTTAAAGCACTAAATAAGAAATATTGGTAACACTTTACAGTATGGGTGCACTAATATGCATTAATTCATACTTAACTAATGCTTAACTAATCATACTAATATGTTAATGTATAGCTCATGAAGAACTAAACCATTAATTAATTATTACTGCATCAGAAACTAATAAAATATTCAATATGATTAATAGATTAAGTAATATATGAATTGTTATTAATTAAATGTGTCAATGTATTAATTCCTTAATAACGTATTAACTAATAGTAAATTAATGTTAATTAATGCATTCATTTACATTAGTTAATACTATAGGTTATTAAGGAATTAATTCATGAAGACACATTTAACTAATAGCAATTCATATATTACTTAATCTATTAATCATATAGAATCTGTATTAATTGCTGATGCAATAATAATTAATGGTTTAGTTCTTCATGAGTCATACATTAGCATATGATTATCTGTGCATTAGTTAAGTGTGAATTAATGCATATTAGTGCACCCATATTGTAAAGTGTTACTGAAATATTATATTGTATAAAGTACAAATACACAGGGTAGTTTTAACTGTATTAATTCAATATACATACATTGTTAATTATTTTACAAATCTGATTCAGTCAAGGACAGTGAGTGATTTTGTTTCTGATGTTTGATTACCATTATTGACACAAATGACAAAAGCAGCTATATTAGGATGCTTTAGACTCTAAAGTTTAGTGGGATAGTTCACACAAAAATGAAAATTCTGTCATCATTTACTTTCCCTCAAGTTGTTCTAAACATGTATGAATTTATTTCTTCTGTTAAACACAAAATAAGATATTTTGAAGTATATTGGTAACCAAACAGTTGCTGGACCCCATTGACTTTCATAGTATGAAAAAAATATAGGCTAGTATAGGAGTC
The DNA here is from genome assembly GCA_039654105.1 of Coreius guichenoti. Lineage (NCBI taxonomy): Eukaryota > Metazoa > Chordata > Actinopteri > Cypriniformes > Gobionidae > Coreius > Coreius guichenoti. Next base: position 11,842,594 of record CM077182.1, on the reverse strand, counting down.
AATGGGGAACAACTTAAGGGTGAGTAAATGATGATAGATTTTTCATTTTGGAGTGAACTATACCTTTAAGACCAGGATCTCATATATAGCCTACTACTACACATGCTTTATCTTAAACTGTTAACGTTTATTCAAGACACAAATGACTAAGTTTACGAGGACACTCACAAAGACGGGGATTTTGACACATACTATGTGTATTTGAACGTTCAAGCACAAGGCACGAAATAGAACTCAAGTTTAGTCAGGCGCGCCGCGCGTATCAGGCTTAACTTAACACGCGCATTTACCTAAATGAATTCTCCCTCGCTGCTTAATGTGTCTGAATTGTTTAAAAGCAATGCTTAAAAAGCGTTTAAATGATAAGCTTACATGATGACGGCGCAACACGATTGAAATATTTTAACCGGGTTATCGCTCACGCCTTAAGCTAATATATAGGTTAGAGTTTGTTCAAACATAAAAAGCAATATACATCCATCAAGTTTATAATCAAACTAACCTTAAATCGGTGGGGACGATGACGCTGTGGTTTTATCTGCTTCATGTGCCCGTCAACTTGCTGTTCCACAACTTACAGTCCATCAACAGCTTTAGTAAAATGACCTGGTAGCTGGGGATTTTACTAACTCGATCTCTGCTCTTTGTCTTTTACGTTTTTCCTTTTTTGAGCCCTTCTCTCACAATTTTTTTTTTATATAGAATAGCTGACACATACCTATCGAAGGTCGTTCTTTGCGTGACCATTTTCAGATTAGTCTACACTAGAACGAAGTGAAGAGTGTTGAGGTGATTGGTGGATGCGGACATCCTAATAAAGGCGCAGCGATCACCAAGTCACATATAGAATAAATGCATTTGATTTGTAAACCAAACTCAAAGTTGACGACTCAATCCCTAAATAACAGCGCTAATAAGTGGGGGGCGTGTTGGGGCTTTGGCGATCGGCGCTACCGATAGCAAGTCAATCTACTCCACAGCCAATCTCGGGCCCCCGGGGCTTCAGCCCCGCCTAGTCCTATTGTTAATGCGGCCCTGGCCCTGATAATCATCACAAATACGTATCGCTTGCTCCATTTCTGTAAATCCGTTTTAATGAATGAATGAATGACTCTCTCTACCCGTTGCTCTGGTCTTCGTCAACAGCCGCTTGCACCACCTGCTGGTGAGGTCGACTAACAGCAGATGGAGATTATGCTCGGTAATCTACTGCTATTCCTGCAGTTCCCGGATGTGAACTGTTAAATTTTCTGTCGAATTTGAACTACTGAATTTGTGGAAGCGAATTTGTAAAGCGAAAGAAAATGGATCGAAAATTGCCTGTCGAATATTATAGGTTGTATTTTTAAACCGAATGAATATTTTGGAAGTGAAATCTGAGAGGTGAATATGGATTATTGAATTTTTAATAATGAAAATGTGTGTGAAATGTTTTGAATTTAAATATTCACATCTTAAATATACAACCATGCTGAATTTCAGCCCATAAAAATGCAAGCTCTAAAAATACAATGCATTAAAATGCAAGCATGGTTAATGCAATGCATATTTTTTCAAGTAGTGCAATTCAACAAGCTTTTTTGTTTCAAAAACATTTGGCATTATTTTACTTCCATATTTGTGACCCTGTTGTCCTCTGTTTTTCATTCCTGTAGTGTCTCTGGCTTCCAGTACTGTAGGACTGGCCGGACAGGTGGTCCACACAGAAACAACAGAGGTGACCCTCATTAGCGACTCCATCATGGGCTTTGGGATCCAGCTCCAAGGAGGAGTCTTTGCCACAGAAACCCTGTCCTCTCCACCGCTCATCGCTTACATAGACCCCGACAGCCCAGCAGAGCGGTAAGATCACCAAACACGACTTATATTAATCTCCAGTGCTTCTCCAGTGCCTCATTTGACCTAGTTAAAACTCAGGGTTTTAATATTCCAGATACCCTTCCTCAGATTGCCGTGCTCGGTGCAACTTAATTGTTTGCGTTATCAGAGAAGTGTGAACTTCCCTTTGGGAATCTTAAATATTTAATCTCGAATCTGATTTTGATTATCTGAACACATCCCAAAGCCCACAGTTATTACATCACTGCGCTGTTCTCGCAGCTTATAACTTGTCCTCCGCACCGCCACATCTTCATCGATGATATAATGCGATGATCACACGATATATAACTGCCTGGCCGTGACGATCTGATTTCCAGTCTGCTTGGGCTGTGACTGACTACAGTGTTACGTGATAGAGCAAAGCACTTAACTATAATTACCTGAGCAGCAGAGCCTCAGCTGGCATCCAAATGAACTTGCGCGTCGACTGAGGGGGATTTACATCCCAACTTCACTGTAATTACTGACCTAAGCAACAGGGATTACTTCTCACTGCCAGCTGAAGTTGTAATTGCAGTGATGGACATAAACCTTCTAATGTTGGTGATTTGATAAAGACCTACCAGCGTTGGGGAACAAAAGTAGCGATGCTGTCAACTTAACATCTTTCACTACTGTGAAAACAACTCAAAGGGATAGTTCACCCAAAAATGAAAATTACCCCATGATTTACTCACCCTCAAGTCATCCTAGGTGTATATGACTTTCTTCTTTCAGACGAATACAATCGGAGTTATATTAAAAAATGTCCTGGCTCTTCCAAGCTTTATAATGGCAGTGAATGGAGGTCGAGATTTTGAAGCCCAAAAAAGTGCATCCATCTATCATAAAAGTAATCGGCTCCAGGGGGTTAATAAAGGCTTTCTGAAGCGAAGCGATGCGTTTGTGTAAGAAAAATATACATATTTAAAACTTTATAAACTAAAATAACTAGCTTCCGACAGACGGCCGAACACATCGATTTATGGTGAAAGAGTGACCCCTGACCTGACGCATGACGTATTGACAAACGTGGAAGCGCAGAGGATAGAGCAAAACAAAATACTGGTCACGAATTAGAAGTGTAAAACGATAATTTTTAAAGAGAAATGTTGGAGGATTTCGATATAAGAGAAGAGGAGCTTGAGATTGTTGGCCAGCCCTATTTGTTTGAACCGCGAAAGGCGTCAAAGCTTATGCTACTCCTACATCCTACATCATACATCGCGTCAGGGTTTACTCATTTGGCGTAAGTCGACTTACGTAGGCCGTCTGCCAGAAGCTAGTTATTTTAGTTTATAAAGTTTTAAATATGCATGTTTTTCTTACAAAAACCCATTGCTTTGCTTCAGAATGCTTTATTAACCCCCTGGAGCCGTGTGGATTACTTTTTAATGGATGGATACACTTTTTTGGACTTCAAAATCAGGACCGCAATTCATTATCATTATAAAGCTTGGAAGAGCAATGATATTTTTTAATATAATTCTGATTGTGTTTGTCTGAAAGGATATAGTCATATACACCTAGGCTGGCTTGAGGGTGAGTAAATCATGGCATTTTTTTTATATTGCATTGTACTGTATGTGCATCTTTACAGGAATTATCTCTACAGCCAAAATTTTATTGAATCAATTTGTGCATCTTTTTTTGCATTGTTAAACAAAATGCTATAATGTCTGTTACAATAATTTACTAAATAATATTATATTAGTCAAATACTATTATTACTATGGATTATGTTAGTTTCTGTATATAAATTACGGTGTTTTGGTGGTTTTAATAATTAGATTTTTAATATAATTTTTTATTTAATTTTAATTATTTGATTTAGTACTTTATTTTAGTTTTTATTTTGTATTTTATTTAAATTGATCTATTCTATGCTGTTTAATGCTGCCATCCTCGTTTTTTGTGCCAGATGAATACTGCTATCACTGCAAAAAAAAAAAATGTAGCCTAATAATAGTTTAAAAAAGAAACTGCACCTTATATAGCTTCAAAAATGCATGTCCAAGATGTCTGTTAATGAGCTTATCATCTGGAAAGCATCATGTTTTAATTATTAATGTGTGCACACATCCGATGAACATCTTTAAAACAGCAGATTCTACAATTCTAATCGCAGTGCACTGCAAATGAGCAAACACTCTAAAGATTAAATATTCCAGGTGAAAACACACATATACAACATAGGCGTCTCAGAAAAGTATGCATGCTATTAGCCCAACCTGTTTTTATATAGTAACTAAGGCTGTCAACCTCTAAAAAGAACAAAAAACATGATAAAAGTCAATCTTTCCCTCCAACATGGCTCTAAAATCACCAAAATGCCTTTGGTTTTTGTCGCTAATTACAATGTGACATGTGACAATATGATTTTTGTTGGTGGGGATGCTAGCAGCCCACGCATCCAAAAAGCAGCATATGCTTCATGATGACTAGCTTTGCTGGAGTTCTTAGCAGTGAATTAAGAAGCAATATTGCTTCTGTTTGGCTCATAAGCCATTTTGGAATTCAATTTTTTATTTATTTTTTTTTTTTGTTCTCTCAACTATTAAAAAGTGCTTTTACTCTGAACTTGAGGCAGGAGCTAAGAGGACGTTTGTATTTTTGCCTAAAATGTCACACCCACTCACTAATGTCTATTTAACGGTGCCAGCTGGCATAATATAAGTGGTTGGCTGGTCTGTGCGAGACATTGCCTGGGTACCACCACCTCTCTTGTCTCCCTCTGCAACCAGTCCATTATTTAGTATTTTATGCATTCAGCACAGCTAGTCTGTTGGCCAGTGTAAGAGGAATGGTGTGCTAAATCTGCTCTCTGTTCACAGGTGCGGCATCCTGCAGATCGGCGACCGCATCCTGTCAATAAACGGCATCCCCACTGAGGACAGCACACTGGAGGAGACCAATCAGTTGCTGAGGGACTCCAGCATCACCAGCAAAGTCACACTGGAGATTGAGTTTGACGTAGCAGGTGGGGACACTGACCGATTCATCAATTCCAAACCTGTTTGGGGATGAAAGATCCATCTGGGCACAACCCGCGTTCATCCTAGTGTGCTTTTTTTAAAGTTATGGCATAATTCTGAGAGCCCAACCATCTGCCGTCTATTTGATGTATATAAATGATTAGCACTGCAAGACAAGTGGGCCGTGATTTAATAGCTACTGTTTCCAAAATCCAACGCACATTCTCTCATTTTTCCATCTCGTGCTGTGCTTTGGCAGTGTAATCACAGTCAGGCCTCGTTGAACGCCTGTAGTCGTTGAGACACGCTGTAATTAGCTTGTCATCCTAGTGTTTTGTCTTGTGTAATTTGGTATGATATTTAATTAGTTTCTTTTATTTCGCTAATCAGAAATCTTTTAAACTGTGTTTGGGATGACTTCAGGGGTAGTTTCAGCCTTAAGGCACTACCACAGACCGCCTACTGTCCTTTAACTATATGCCTATTGCTCACAAAAACAAGTGTGTTTCTCTATCTGTTAAGCTATATATGTTACATACTGCTCCGAGACTTGGGTTGAAGATCCAAACACAAGCTTTGAGTGTAATCCATAATCATAATCCATAAAACAGGCATAAGGTCAAAACCACAGAGCAAACCATCCAGATAATGACAAAAGTCCAAGACACAGGCAAACAGGGAGATCCAGGGAGACAGGCAGAAGATCAAGACCATGACACTGAAACCAGAAGTACCGCTCAGAAATGCAGTGTAACACCAACAAGACTTCGCAAAGAAAGAGTGAAAACACAGGGCTTATATATAGGCAGGGCTTAACAAGCTAATGACAACATTATGAGTCCAGGCAATGGGTTATGGGAATTGAAGTTCATGATGAGATAGCCCAGAAGTCGAGAAGAGTGCCCTCTGGTGGAGATCATGGGCACTCCAGCTGGTGACTTTTATAATGCTAGATCCCTCCTAGAGTTTGGGGTCAGTAAGATTTTTATTTATTTTATTAATTAATACTTTGATACTGCAAGGATGCATTGATCAAAAGTGACAGTAAACACATTTATAATATTGAAAAATATGTCTATTTCAAATAAATGCTGTTCTTATGAATCCTAAAAAAAAAAATGGTTTAAAGCAGCTGAAACTGTTTTCAACACGATTAATAATATTATATTAAAAAATGTTTGATGAGCACGAAATCCGAGTATTAGAATGAGGATCATGCGACACTTGAAGACAAGCAATGGCTGCTAAAAAAAATTAGATTTGCCATCAGTTACATTTTAGAAAATATTAAAATAGAACAGTATTTTGAATTATAATAATATTTCACACTATTTTACTTTATTTTTGGTCAAATAAATGCAGCCTTGATGAATGTAAGAAACTTCTTTCAAAAACATTTTTAAAAAATCTTACCGTCCCCAAACTTTTGAAGGATAGTGTAATCTATGCATGCCCAACAAACTTGTTAAATGAATTTGGAAACTTTTTGTCATATTTTTATAACAAGCCATTAACGTACACTAATTTGCATTTCCCACTTATTTCCATTCTGCTACATTGAATGTAAATTTTCTGTGCAACCCAATAAAATGTAAATATTTTAACACTGAACAATAAAATCTGCTTTTGAAAGGATGTGCTGGAAGGAGAACAACTTGATAGTGTTTTTGCTTGTACGTTCTTCTTTATAGTTCAGGCCAAGTGGTTGTTTTGAAAGACTCTCTTGTTGATTTGGAATAAATGAGTTGGCTTGAATTACTGAATGATCATTTCAAGAGCAGAGGCCTTTATGTGTAATGGAGGGTCACTGGAGAGCAGTGCGTTTTCTTTCTTTGAGCGCTTTGACACTTCTGTCATTCTTTTTGAGTCTGACTCACTGCTCAGAGGAGAAAGGCCTATTTTATGGAGATTCTTTCCCCCTCTCTTCCAGACTGAGCTTTCTGGTCAGAAAGATCGTCTATAATGCTGCCTGAGAGAAAGACTGAATTTTTTAAAAGCTGTCTCAGTCACTTTAAAGAGAATCACCCAAAAAATGAGTGTGTTCTGCTGGCATTTACTCCACTCATTGTATGAAAAAAAAAAAAGCAGCTTGGACATCTCATTTTGCATTCCACAGAAAAAAAATATATAATCATACAGGTTTGGAAGGGGTGAGTAAATGATGACAGATCTATCATTTTCAGGTGAACTATCCCTTTAACAAGTGTTGGTTTGGTCTTTCACCTGAATCTCCACATATCCGTTTCAAAATGGTCTACAACTCCAGACTTAATTAAACTTGAGAATGATTATATGGATAGACCTGCGTCTAAAAATTGACCTTTTTGTATTTCTGTCCTTGTCTCATCCAGAATCGGTCATCCCAAGCAGTGGGACCTTCCATGTGAAGCTACCAAAGAAGCCAGGTGTGGAGCTGGGCATCACCATCAGCTGTATGTATTCTTCTCTCAGTTCTTTATGCATAATAATGGTTGTCTATCCTCAAGGTGTAAATTGTATTTAATGGTGTGTGTTAAGGCAAGAAACAGTATTCCTATTGATCATACTTGGGATAAAGAACACAAGGTCAATGGGTTTCATTCCCACAGAACATACAGTATATACTGATAAAATGTATACCTTGAATGAAGTCGGTTTGGATACAAGCATCTGCCAAATGTAAATGTAAGAAAGTATACAGTGAGTGACTGTTGTTAAATAACCTTATTATTTCCCACGTTTCCCTTTGAAGCTTTAACTTCAACATTTTCCTGTGCATTATCCAGGCCACAAATTTGGAAGACTTTACAATTGGGTCTTCCTTCACTCCCTATATCACTGAGATATAAATATGTGACATTTAACCCTTGTTTCAGTTCCAAAGACATTAAAGAGACACAACTGGGTGACTTATTAGTGGGTTACTGGGGAAAAAATGTAGCTGTTGCTTATTAGGATACTTGGGGGGAAAAATCCTTCCTTACTCAGAGGGTTTGTGCTTATTTATACAATTTTTTTAGGTTCTGCATGAAAAAAGCACCTAATTATATATTATTTCTCATTTATTGTAATTGTAAATTTAATTGCTAGGAACAGACTGTAGGTCACAGTGGCTGCATCCAGAAGGCAGTTGCATTGTATTGTGTTGTGTGTGTGTGTGTGATGTGTTTTTCTGTATGAAGGTCTTCCAAGGCACCGTCTAAAGATGTATAATGAATTCAAGTGAGCTTTAGGGATAACCAAGATAATATTTAGTAACTGCAATTCGTATTTCTCACTAGAAATGGAGTTGCAAGTTGAAAAAAAGAGAGATTGAACATTTCAATCACTCAATCAGACGCCATTTGTATTTTATCAACCGTTTGCTGGACACGCATAGGATTGTGGGATATTATACTTTTTGAACCATCATGATGGATTTTATGGAAATAAATACCAAACTATTCCCTCCTTCCTCCAAAGATACCGTGTCTTCTCTCCTGTTGTGTCATTCGTTTACCATCAACTGATTTTTTTGGAAAGGTGGTTATAGACGGATCTGCCTGCGAAATCAATCTGTTTTCCGCCTGCAGTCAGGGACACTGCAGAGCTCTGTTCGTATACCCCACGCGCCGAACGCTCGAAGCCTTTGCCAGCTGCTTCATCAATGCCTGCCCTCATTGTCAAGCGAGAGTGATTCATCACCTCATCCCAGCTCGGTTTTGTCACATTGACTGTTTTCCCCATTACAGCAATATGATACGAACTTTCTGTTATTCGCCAGCGTTTTCGTGAAATACATTGCTGGACCCCTATGCAACAACCCAGCAGTAATTGCTTCTCTCTGAATCTGTGGGCTTGTTTACCACCAAAGCAATTTTGCCCGTCATCCTCCATGCTTTCTAAATAAGTATTTATTACGTTGCTGGTGTACACATTGTGTGTAGCCTTCACATTTGTTGCTAATTTGATGGGGCAAATTCTCCCAGGATTGGCTATGAAGATATACACATTCCAAAGATAATAGCAAACGGTTCCCCGTAAAGCTTCTTTGTGGGTTTTACAGCTGTCTGAACTTCCTTAATGAACCAGATGAACTATTTTGCCTGTGCTAAAGTACCGCTGTAACTGCTTTCCAGATCATTAAAAAATTCCCTCAACTGTGTTGGTTCCCATCCCACTGCATCTTCTCAAAATCTCCATTATGTCAATTAACATAGTTCATCCAAAAAAGGAAAGTTTGTTTTTATTTACCCACCATTTTTTTTGTTCCAAAATGGTATGAATTTGTTCTATGCAACACAAAAGGAGAAATTCTGAAGAATAGATTGGTCACTCTTTGAACGTGCCGTTACAATGAATGGCGACTGGAGCTTTCAAGATTCAACAAGCTGCAAAAGCAAGTATCATAAATGTGTTCTGACCCTGGACCACAAAACCAGTCATAAGGGTCAAATTTTTGAAACTGAGATTTTTACATCATCAAGCTGAATAAATAAGCTTTCCATTGATGTATGGTTTGTTAGGATAAGACAATATTTGGCAGAGATACAACTATTTGAAAATCTGAGGGTGCAAAAAAAATCTAAATATTGAGAAAATCGCCTTTTAAAGTTGTCCAAATGAATAATAATAATTATAATAATTAATAAATGAAGTCCTTAGCAATGCATATTACTACTAATAATACATTTTTGATATATTTACGGTAGGAAATTTACAAAATATCTTCATGGAACATGATCTTAATATCCTAATGATTTTTGGCATAAAAGAAAAATCGATCATTTTGACCCATACAATGTATTGTTGGCTATTGCCACAAATATACCCGTGCGACTTATGACTGGTTTTGTGATCACATATGACTCTGTATTACATAGAAACCATATAATTGCTTTTTGTGAGGAAAAGACTGAAATTCAAGGTGTTATTCACTGATCATATTCTAGCTTTTAACTCAACTGCAACACGATTGAGTCATTAAGTGACTTTGAGAATCAGATCAGTCCAATTCATGAACAAATGATTCAAACCAGTTAAGTAAACTACATAATGAAACAAAAGATTCATACTGAGTGAAGAATTAATCAAATTTATCCTTTTTGAAACTTGTAGGAAAATGAGTTGTAAATGCATGGAAAAGAGCAGCATGAACATACATAAAAAATACCATCTTTTATGTTCACAGAAGGAAGTAAGTCATATGGGTTTGGAACTACATAAGCAAGTAAATAAAGATATTATTGTAATTGTTGGCTGAACTATCCCTTTAAGACTTATCAGAGATCATGGAGTTTTTGTTGAATGGCTGGAGATGTTCTTAAATAATGCTAAATAGTGCTGGAGGAGATTTCTCTGCACAGAGAAATCCCATTATATTAAAGCAGACCTCACAGACACACACATATAGATGCACACATATGACACACATTTTCCTTCTCATATATATATATATATATATATATATATATATATGCTAAGAAAGTCTGCTCAATTATGCCACCACTTGGCTCAGGGCTTGCTGGATGTCTGAGAAAGTCAACTTTTATGGCTTAGCGAGAGAGAGAGAGAGAGAGAGAGAGATGTAGGCTGTCCTATCCACATTTCGATTTATGTATATGGGCTTTGCCGAGCTCTTGTGGCCTTCCTGAGCAGTTTAATGGCTTTCTGCTTTGTGCCTCTGCGGGGCCTGTATTTCACAGGTACTAATAAAGCCATAGTGGGACACGTTTATAGATGTCTTGTTTACTTCTCCTTAAAGATTACCTCGTCTTATTCTCCTGGTGGCGTCTCATCTGCTGTGGACTGGAATATGAAATGATATACATTGCACACTAATCGGAGTTAATTTTAATCTGATTTATACTATTTTGTATGATGTTACATGAAAAAAAACCATTGTGAAATCCAGTTTCAGACCATAGAAAATAGATTGCATATATACAGTGGGGAGAACAAGTATTTGATACACTGCAGATTTTGCAGGTTTGCCCACTTACAAAGCATGTAGAAGTCTGTAATTTTTATCATAGGTACACTTCAACTGTGAGTGACGGAATCTAAAACAAAAATCCAGAAAATCACATTGTATGATTTTTAAGTAATTTGCATTTTATTGCATGACATAAATATTTAAAACATCAGAAAAGCAGAACTTAATATTTGGTACAGAAACCTTTGTTTGCAATTACAGAGATCATACGTTTCCTGTAGTTCTTGACCAGGTTTGCACACACTGCAGCAGGGATTTTAGGCCACTCCTCCATACAGACCTTCTCCAGATCCTTCAGTTTGCGGGGCTGTCGCTGGGCAATACGGACTTTCAGCTCCCTCCAAAGATTTTCTATTGGGTTCAGGTCTGAAGACTGGCTAGGCCACTTCAGGACCTTGAGATGCTTCTTACGGAGCCACTCCTTAGTTGCCCTGGCTGTGTGTTTTGGGTTGTTGTCATGCTGGAAGACCCAGCCACGACCCATCTTCAATGCTCTTACTGAGGGAAGGAGGTTGTTGGCCAAGATCGTCCTGTCCCCATTGCAGAAAAGCATCCCCAAAGAATGATGTTTCCACCTCCATGCTTCACGGTTGGGATGGTGTTCTTGGGGTTGTACTCATCCTTCTTCTTCCTCCAAACACGGCGAGTGGAGTTTAGACCAAAAAGCTCTATTTTTGTCTCATCAGACCACATGACCTTCTCCTATTCCTCCTCTGGATCATCCAGATGGTCATTGGCAAACTTCAGACGGGCCTGGACATGCGCTGGCTTGAGCAGGGGAACCTTGCGTGCGCTGCAGGATTTTAATCCATGACGGCGTAGTGTGTTACTAATGGTTTTCTTTGAGACTGTGGTCCCAGCTCTCTTCAGGTCATTGACCAGGTCCTGCCGTGTAGTTCTGGGCTGATCCCTCACCTTGCTCATGATCATTGATGCCCCACGAGGTGAGATCTTGCATGGTGCCCCAGACCGAGGGAGATTGACCGTCATCTTGAACTTCTTCCATTTTCTAATAATTGCGCCAACAGTTGTTGCCTTCTCACCAAGCTGCTTGCCTATTGTCCTGTAGCCCATCCCAGCCTTGTGCAGGTCTACACCCCTGATGTCCTTACACAGCTCTCTGGTCTTGGCCATTGTGGAGAGGTTGGAGTCTGTTTGATTGAGTGTGTGGACAGGTGTCTTTTATACAGGTAACGAGTTCAAACAGGTGCAGTTAATACAGGTAATGAGTGGAGAACAGGAGGGCTTCTTAAAGAAAAACTAACAGGTCTGTGAGAGCTGGAATTCTTACTGGTTGGTAGGTGATCAAATACTTATGTCATGCAATAAAATGCAAATTAATTATTTAAAAATCATACAATGTGATTTTCTGGATTTTTTAGATTCCGTCTCTCATAGTTGAAGTGTACCTATGATAAAAATTACAGACCTCTACATGCTTTGTAAGTAGGAAAACCTGCAAAATCGGCAGTGTATCAAATACTTGTTCTCCCCACTGTATATTAACACCACATGTTTTTTTGGGTGCTTAGACTACAGATTTGATTTGAATAAACAAAAAAAAAATAGTTTTGTAGCCTAAAACGGCAAGGTTAATTCATAAGAAATGCTTTTGAAGATCACTATGGTAGTTTTACTGTATAAATTGGATTAGATGATGCACATAGCAAAAGTTCATGCAGTTGTTCTAGTTTGACCCTTAGCTTGTGTAAAGATTGACATTCACCTGGCCAGACCAATGAGCAGGCAAAGTGCAAAGACTGCGAATGGGCCACACTATTTATCATGGTTAGGCCAAATAGCAGTGCAAGTAAAAGGGGGAAACGATGACAAAGCAGCTACCAGCAGCAACCACAGTGCCGCCAATCAGGAAGCAGGCAGTAAATGGCTGTGCTCTTCTGTTCTGAATGTCATAATGTAGCTTGTCTGATAAATAGGAATCATCTTGCTGCTTGATTTCCAAAATATACTATCAAGCTGAGTGCCTGTTTATGTAAGAAGTCATTCCTCTGTTTTTTTTTTCTTTGGATACTTGCTATAAAAATCATCAGAGCTTCACCGAGTTGAAAGGCTGTGCTTTGATGTGCACCATCTAAAGGTGACATCACACCGCTGTAATGCAGCATATGGTGAGGTGCCTTTAAGGCCAGCGGACATGCGCTCTCTTTGAGCAGAAAACATGATTATTTCTTTGGTCCGAGAACTCACTAACATTTGGAAATTGAATTGTCAGATAGGCTACATCTCAACACTTGCATTGCTGACACTCTGGCAATTTCCTCTCAGATAGATTGTTCAAATCTAGCTCGATCTGATTGGCATCCTTAAATCAATTTCTTTCCTCTTTTAGACTGCTAGTGCTGTAGCCTGTACCTTTGAGACTGAATCTTTGACCTTTCTCCATTGAATCATCCTGAAATTAATGTTCTCTTTCAACTGACAAACCTCTCCGACTTGCTTTGTAATTTGAAAGTGGAAATTAAGTAGCTCTAATTTGGGTCTCCTTTAGGTCATATTAGCTAAATAAAGAGCTATTACAGGTAAAAGCATTTGATATAGGCCTATTCTGCAATTACTGGTGTGTGTGTGTGTGTGTATGTGTGTGTCGCTGTTTGGATTTAAAGGCAAATGCTTAAGAGTCTATGATTGGATCATTATTGCAGTGATTATTATGTTTCTAGCATGTTATATGTTTGGCATCAGTTCTTCTAACCCTAATTGAAGGAGTGTGTAGCTTTTCATTTCTTAAACAACCATGTAGGAAGACACATTATAGCCATATTCCAGGATGACAATGTCAAGATTCATCAGGCTCAAATTGTGAAAGAATGGTTGAGAGGGAGCATGAAGAGCCCGTGTGGGGCGGGGCGCATGCGTTAAATGTGTTAATTTTAACACATAATTTTTTCCCATAACTAATTAATTAAGTTAACACGTTAAGTTGACAGCCCTAATATATATAGGGAGCATGAAGAATCATTTTCTCACATGAATTGGCACCTCTGAGTCCAGACCTTCAATTCATTGAAAGTCTTTGGGATGTGCTGGAGTAGAAATTGATGGATATAACATCACAACATTTATTTCCATCAAGAGGTGCATCAATTTTTGGTCAAGATCTTGTATTGACAATGCAAGAGTCAAGCACTCTGTAAAGTCTACTCCATCCCAAAGACTTTCAATGAATTTAAGGTCTGTGACTCAGAGGTGACAATTCATGTGTGAAAATGATTCTTCATGCTCCCTATATATATTAGGGCTGTCAACTTAACGTGTTAACTTAATTAATTAGTTATGGGAAAAAATTATGTGTTAAAATTAACACATTTAACGCATGCGCCCCGCCCCACACCAGACCTATGTAGTTCATCTGACATTTTATACAGTTGATTGCTGATGAGCCTATAGAATGCAGTTATAATGGCTCTAAAATTCAAGATATCAGGGCAAAAATGCTCCTGTATGAGTTTTCTTCCCCGCCACCTACTGGCAGTTTTAGTTTCTTATTAGAGTATAATTTCATTTAAAAAAAATCATATTTCCATATTAATAAAAAAACCTATTAAATGTATAGTTCACCCTAAAATTCTATCATCATTTACTCACCCTCATGGCTGTTAAAGCCTAAAAGTTTATGTGTAATAAATTCTATGTTGTATTAAATAAAAAATAAAAACAATTCTAAAGCA